>OZ014551.1:14641881-15066265 GCA_963966155.1 Clivina fossor
TTAATGGAATATTACTTGGGCCGTACATTCTACCAAATAGGATGACTGGAGCTAATTATTTATTATTTTTACAAAATACTTTGCCAGAACTACTTGAAAATGTGTCTTTAAATGTGCGTCAGCAGACATGGTTTCAGCACGATGGTGCGCCATCACACTATGCTCTAAATGTAAGGGAACATTTAAATCAAGTATTTGAGGACAGGTGGATTGGTCGCGGTGGACCTGTAGCTTGGCCTGCTAGATCCCCTGACCTAAATCCGCTGGATTTTTATTTTTGGGGTCATTTTAAATCCCTCGTCTACGACAACCAAAATGCGCCGGAAAACGAAGAAGAACTTAGGCAGAGAATAGAAAATTCAGCAGAAATAATACGAGAACAAAATTCGTGTCAAGACTGTACTAGGTCATTAATTCAACGTGCTGCAATGTGTGTAGGGATGAATGGTGCAAATTTTGAACAGTATTTGTAGTTTTGCGCTTCAGGTATGTTATTTCCCAAATTATCTTGATATTAAATAATACAATGCATTAATATTATAAATTATTTTGTATTCAAAGCAATTATTGTCTCTAAATAAAACTAACATTACATAATGTTTCTTTGATAATTAATTTCATTTAATATTTCTTTCTATGACGTATGCTACTCCAGTGGTTCAAAAAATGTCTATTTCAAGTAAACTACCCTTAACTTTGCGAATTTTAAAAAAATTCTTTTTGTTTCATGATCAGCACGTCGTACAGAATATACCCTTTAATTTTTTGCTCTAAGTTGTGAAACACCCTGTATATAAAACGACAGTTTTTTTTTTCGTTATTAGCTTTAATATCTGTAAAATAATTAATTTGAATCTAGAACAATAAATAAAGCCCATTTAATACAAATGCTAGTAATTTTTTTATACTAATGTTGGCAATACTTAAGGTAATATTGCCAATATTAGCAGTGAAATAAAAGCCAATATATATTGGCTTTTATTTCACTGAATATTAGTATACTATCGTTTTATAAAGTATAAATTAATATTATTGCAAATGTTTAGACGAGCTTTTTTCGTCCGCATATCTCCGGCCCAAGGCTGTGAAAGAGTTGGAAATTCTAGATGGCTGATATTTTTGACAGATCTTGGTTCATTTCGAGAATTTTTTGTATTATTTGTTATATTTATTTCTAGATATAGTTTTTAGTTTTAAATTTGATTATAGTAAGATAGACATTTTTAGTTGTATGACGTATTCTTAGCTTATTTAGAATATATTTTATAGCACTTCTTGTGATTAATTGTACATAGTTCTTATTTAAAATTTGATTGTAGTTATTTAGTAGTTTTATTGATAATTGCTTTTATTTTTTAGTCTTCTCTTTTAGTTCATATATAATTTGATATAACATATAGTGGCATTATTTAGAAACGATACAGAAAATACAATACCCTATAATTTAACTCGATTGTTACTCTCTCTCTCTCTCTCTCTCTCTCTCTCTCTTTTTCTTTGTCCTGGCGATTAACTACTAAAAATATGAATAGCCTCCATCCAGTTTTAAACAAATATTTAGATAAAATTTCTAAATATTTGAAAAAATTAATTAATATAATTACGAAACAGTGTTGCCAATTTTGCGAAAAAACTATTTGTAATTTATTTTAAGCATACTGTTTTTACTATTTGAAAAAATTCAGGATAGATCCTGTTGTATGCACAATAATTACAAACTTAATTTTCAAAATTTTTGCCAATTTTCGGGTTAAAAATATAAAATTTTTATTCTTGTTTCTTAGTATTTATGTGATAATGTAAAATTGGTCCCTATATGGGTTTCCCCATATATTTTTAATTTTGTTCTATTACATTCTAACTCTATCTAGGCGGTATGTTAATTAAAAAAATATTAATTAAAGTTAAATATTTAAAATCAACTGGCCCTTATATCTGCCGGAACTAGACTTTAACAAATTTCGCTTGGCAAGCAAATCAAAAGTGATTAAGATATAAGTTAAGACTTATCGTAAATATTGATATTTGTACTTAAACACAATAGAAACCACATGCTTTTTCTACAGTAGAAATTACGGTTTATTTTATCAACATGGTAAATTTATTACTTTCAATAAAACAAAGAAAATATATTTCATAAAGTTTATGATGAACTTTAAAGTATAAAAAGTTTTAAAAAATTAAAAATCCTTTTGAACACTTTAAACTAAAAGATTTTACGTTAGGATTTTGAAATCTTTTTATTAAAATTTGACGTTTTGATTCATTAAATATTAATATTTATCAGGAAAATAAATACAAATAACAAATGAACAAACGTAACCTAGAAACAAGTAACTAGTCACATACGCGCAACTAAGGCCCGTATTCTCACCTCACTTTTTCGTGAAAAAGTGCTTTTATCATTAATTTCAAAATAACTTTTTGCTTCTGTTTTTCATTAATTGTAAATAATCTTTATATTTTTGATCATTTTCATTATATTTGGTATTATAAAATTTAAATAAACTCTTTTAAAATGCTTAATAAATGATTTTAAGTGAATTTTAAAAGTACTTTTGCCAAAAATTACTTTTATAAATGAGGTGAGAATACGGGCCTAAGTTTTTATTTATTCTATAAATATTTACTATTTGCTTAATTAAATTAAATTATAAACCAATTTGATTTGTATACAAGGCGTTCAAAAAAGTGACTCACTATGAGTTTATTGAGAACCATAACAGATATAAAGTCGATTAAATTAATAAATTATTTTAAAAAATCTGTTAAAATTACGTTGAGATGAAGATGAACGTTGAGTTTGTAGAAAAAACGATTATTAATAAATATTAATATTTGTACTTAATTATTTCAATAAAATGAGTTCTGAAAAATTGTTTACTATGTTAAAAAATAAAACATCCAAGAATTATCTTGTTACTTAAAACAAGTAGTATTTTACTGGTAATTCCGATTTTTGCAGAGCTAAATGCATTTGGAGTTAATTTGAATAGTTAAAAGAAAACCAGTGTCATAATCACAATATCGAATCTTTTGCGCTTTGTGTAAAGGGCTTTATTTAGTAATTTTTGCGTGATAGTTTACCGACAAATATTCGTCGTAACGAATCCGATATTTTTAAATTAGATAGTTTCGCTAATATAGGTACGAATTGGATTGCATATAAATGGCGTGGTAAAATAGTAACTTATTTTGATAGTTTTGGAAATTTGCGATTTGTCGAAAAAATTGAAAAAAAATTCGGTCGCGACTCAATAGTAAAATACAATTTTCATACATGTCAAACGTATGACAATATGTTTACGTTTTCGTAAAACTTAAGTACCATATACACATTTATATTATTTAGAAATGGTTCTATAATAAGAAGGAATTTGTATCCACCTATAGAATTAAAATATAATATAATATAGAATTAAATAATAATATGTTAACAGCCGATTCAATGAGTATCTTGTGAAATTTTGGGAAAAATATAAAATCTCAATATTCTTGAGTATTATTATATTAAATTTCACAATGACAATACGAACATTTATTTGTTCAAGGTCTATTACTATAATTGCTTATCGCATTATTGTATAGATGGCGTTGGTGGTATTTATTTACTTCTCTTCGTTATCGCTTTGAAGTACTTGCTATAAAAGGCAGCCAGAATTAACATCGGTTATCAGTTGCCTCACAGCAACTGATCACAGCACCGTACTGATGAGGTCCTAAAGACCGAAACACGTGTCTACGGTTAAACTGGCCAGTCATTGATGCATAGCTTAACAGCCGATTCAATGACTGAGTATCTTGTGAAATTTTGGGAAAAATATAAAATCTCAATATTCTTGAGTATTATTATATTAAATTTCACAATGACAATACGAACATTTATTTGTTCAAGGTCTATTATAATAATATGTTCTCGAATTAATTCATTTTGAAATTAACAATGCTATTGTAAATATAGATATAACAGATAATAAATTTTATATTGAAAACAATGTTATTTCAATTCCAGAATATTTATTAATAAATGGTAGTAATTATTTGCGTAAGAAAACAGGTGACAAAGTAAATATTGAAACAAAATATATATTAATTTTTGTTAAATGTGAAATAACCTCTAAAGAAGACAAATTTTGAAGTTGCAAATACTTTTCCTAGCTTATTAGGATTCAAACCGCGCAAATAAGCAAACAACATAGTTTATGAGTCTGATTTTCCCGTGTAAAAGTAAATGCTGTATGTATTGAGTGTAACATAACACCAAATTCTTATATAAATTACAAGATTTTGCATATTAATCATAAATTTTTATCACAAGTGAAACCTGGTTTTCAAATTATTGAAATACCCAATATGGTAATTTATTTACCAATCAGCACTTAACTTATAGACTCGTTAATTATTAAAATAGTTGATAAAAATGGTAATCTGATCAATTTCCAAGGTGAAGTCGTCACAGCAAGATTATATTTTAAAGGCAAAATAATAATATTGTAACGTGTTTAAAGTTCGCACTAGGTGAAATCGGTTAAAAATAAACACAACACTTAAATTAACTAAAACTAGAAATATATTTAAAGATATAAAATAAAATAGTTTACTAAACACTACAAAGATATAATACGTATAATAATAAATGGATAAATATAAATAGTAATAATGGTTAAATGTTTAATACAAGAATACGAATAAATATTACTTAATATTTTATATCAAACGGCCGAGCGGTTTAGCCTATATAATTTATATAACAATTTATTTCAACGAAGCCCGCACAACGATAGCTCGTATTCACTTAGCACTTTTCAATATAACATCTCGGCGTACACTGGCTGGCTGCTAGCAACGCGTGGGTTATATAGGTCTGCTTTAAGCTACTAGTCTTTTCTAGATTTCTGAAAAGAATGTTCTAGTCGTTTCTAGGCTTGATGTAGTTTGCCTCTGAATATGTAAACAAGTTGTTTACACATTCTTTATAACTTCTCATATTTATTTCGCAACACTGCCCCTCCCTTAGGAGTGTTCTGTCCCAGAGCACTTGCGGGGTTGTGTCGGAATCGGCATGCTGGGCCTTGTCCACACTGTCCTGTTTGGAAAAAGTAGCAGTCCACCGTTTTTTCCGTTTTTGCCGTTCGGATGGGATTATAACAGCAAACGAGGATGGCGATTCCGGTGTCTCGGAAAATTGTTTCCAGCATGTTGCAGACTATCCTCCAGTTGAGTCCATCCAGGCCACAGCCTATTTTTGGGATCGCGAGTTTCTTCACATCGTCCTTCACTAGTAGCTCGCGCAGCACCAACAGGGAGTCCCATAGCGTTTGATAGCTAGGTTTCTGCTGGGACAATTCTTTCGTCACCAGGTAATATATTTGCCGACGCCACTCACGCAGGGACAATGTACCTCCAACAGTGGGTAATTGTGATTTCAATTCGTCGATTCCCCCATATTTCTTCCGAAAGACCGAGGCAATTCCTCTTGACATTCGCAAGTCCTTTGCGACGCAATGTGCGAGGGCGTATTCGCTTGGGACGGTAAAAAGATCCTGCTGGACCTCGGTGGTGACTCCATGTCTTACTCGGCGGCCTGATGAGGACGTAGACATGAAACATTCAAAGCTCGGTTCCTCATCCTTTAGCCTCCTAACACGACCCTCCCGTGTATCACTGTCTTCCTCGTTACGTCCGGAAAAAGGTGCCAGACGATTATAATGGATGACCATAGGTTTTCCATTGGGAGTTTTTCGGATCCTGTAGATGACGTCATTGATCCTTTTGACGACTATATACGGTCCGTCCCATGATCTCTGCAATTTTGGAGAGAAGCCTTGGCGTCGTCGTGGGTTATATAGCCAGACTAGGTCATTTGGTTGATAACCGCCTTCATTAGCTTTAACGTCATAGCTATCTTTCATCCGATCACTGGCTATCTGAATATTCCCACGAACTTGATGGTGTATGTCATCCATTTTCCTTCGGAGGTTATCCACATATCCGTCCCCAGCCAGGTCTTCGCCAGGTTTGCAGCCGAATTTCAGATCGCAAGGTAACCGTAACTCGCGGCCAAAAATAATACTGGCGGGTGTCTGCCCCGTAGTTTCATGGACTGCTGATCGATAGGCCATTAAGAACAAATAGAGATATTGATCCCAGTCTCTCTGATGATTAGAGACTACTTTCGATAAGTATTTCCCCATTGTTCTGTTCATCCTTTCGACCATGCCGTCGGACTGCGGATGTAATGCAGTCGTTCTGGTTTTTCGTATTTCGAGGATTCGACACACCTCTTGAAAAACGGCAGACTCGAAGTTACGTCCTTGGTCAGAATGCAATTCTAATGGTACTCCGAATCGACTGAATAGTTCCTTCACCAATACTTCGGCTACAGTCACAGCCTCTTGATTTGGTATTGCGTATGCCTCCACCCATTTACTAAAGTAGTCCATGGCTACTAAAATATAACGGTTTCCCTGTTCGCTAATTGGGAAAGGGCCTGCTATGTCGATGGCGATGCGCTCGAATGGGCTGCCGACGTTGTACGTCCGCATTGGTGCTTTTCGTTTTCGGTGTGGTCCATTACTGGAGGCGCAGATCACGCAATTTCGGCACCAACTTTTTACGTCCTCCTGGCAACCTACCCAGTAGAAACGTTGACGTAGTTTCTCAGTGGTCTTTCTAACTCCCAGGTGTCCCCCTGAGGTTCCATCATGTAACTGGCGCAAAACATCCGAAATTTTACTTTTGGGAATGATTAATTGCTGCCGTTTTTGGGAACCATCCTCATTTTCCAGGACACGCATTAGGAGTCCATCTTTAAGTATGATGGAGTCCCAATGTGACCAGTAGGTTTTCAGGATACGAGTGTGGGGCGCTACTTCTTCCCACGTCGGTCTTTGATTTGCCGTTTTCCATTGCTTCATGAGCTTTAAATTATCATCGTTCTCTTGCTCATGACAAATATTGTCTGGCGTCCAATCGTCGTCGACCATCGTTGTTCTAGCCAACAAGGCTACCTTCTCTTCAACATGTAGGCAGTGTTTGCAATCAGGTGGGCAGGGTCTTCTAGATAAAGCATCGGCGTTTCGATGGTTGTTACCAGACCGGTGTTCTATCGTGAAGTCGTACTCCTGCAGTCGTTCTATCCACCTTGCTACTTGCCCCTCAGGATTTTTGAATTGTAGTAACCATTTCAAAGCGGCATGGTCGGTTCGTAGCAGGAAGTGTCTACCATACAAGTATTTGGAATAGTGTTCTACAGATTTCACAATGGCTAGCAGTTCTCGTCGAGTCACACAGTAATTGCGTTCTGGTTTTGACAATACTTTGCTAAAGTAGCTGATGACTTTTTCCTGTCCTTCTTGTATTTGGGAAAGAACACCCCCGATGCCCACGTTACTTGCATCTGTGTCTAGTATGAACTGACCGTCTAGGCAAGGGTAGTTCAGTATGGGTGCGCTGACTAAAGACTGCTTTAGTAGTTTGAAGGCGTTCTGACATTCTTCGTCCCACTTGAACTGGCGGCCCTCTTCGGTCAATCGTGTTAGTGGTTTAGCGATATTGGCGAATCCCAGCACATATCGACGATAATAAGTGCACAAGCCGAGAAAGCTTCTTAGTTCGTGCTTGTCCTTTGGTATTGGCCATTCGTTAACTGCTTGGGTCTTTTCAGGATCCACCGCAACTCCTTCTCGGGACACTATGTGGCCAAGGTAATGGACCTCTGCTTGAAAAAGGTGGCACTTCTTGGGGCTTAGTTTTAGATTTGCGCTACGCAACCGTTTAAACACTTCTGCGAGATTACTTAAGTGGTCCTCGAAGGATCTTCCGACTACAATTATGTCGTCAAGATATACGAGACAGGTTTTCCACGACAGCCCCTTCAGCACATTCTCCATTAAACGTTCAAAAGTAGCCGGTGCGTTACAGAGGCCAAAAGGCATGACTGTAAACTGATACAGCCCGGTTCCAATACTGAACGCTGTTTTTTCGCGGTCTTCTGGAGCTACTTCAACCTGCCAGTAGCCACTTTTCAGATCCAGGGTAGAAAACATTTTGGATCCGGCAAGAGTGTCCAACGTGTCATCAATCCGGGGCAGAGGATAGCTATCCTTCTTGGTGACATTATTGAGCTGGCGGTAATCGACGCAAAATCTTGTCGACCCATCCTTCTTCTTTACCAGGACAACTGGTGATGCCCATGGGCTATTTGAGGGCTCAATTACTTTGTCACGTTCCATGTCTCGGATGATGGCTTCGGCTTCGTCACGCTTCATCAATGGTAACCTCCGCGGTGCCTGTCGGATCGGTTTCTCATTCCCGGTATTTATCTGGTGCCTGACAATATCAGTTTTTCCTTTGAGGCCGTCCTCAGTCTCAAAGACATCCTGGTATTGATGCACAAGCCTTTCGACTTGACCTTGCTGGGATGCGGTGAGATCCTTGCATGAGGTTTTAATTAACTCAGCAAGTTTTTCCGGAATTCCATTGTCAGTACTACTTGTGTTAGTGATCCGACTCACCACGGAAGATACTGGTGAACAAAGTCCCAAGGTGGTACCTTTCTTTAGTGATACTTCATAGCTGTTGATATTCATCATGCGTACGGGTATCATCTGGTCGGATTTAATCAAGGCTTTGGCAATAAGTATGCCCCGGCCTAAGTCTTTATCGTGATTGCGTGGCTCTAGCATCATTACGCGGCCTTTACCGGATTGATCGTTGGCTGTGGCTTGTACCATCACTTCACTTCTGGTAGGCAGAACCGTATCTTCGGCTAAGACCACGCGTACAGCTGTCTCGTTGCGTCCGTGAAGAATCAATTCTTCATTTTGGATATTTAGTACGCCACGTCCCAGGTCCAAACGAAAACCAAAGTTGTTCATAAGGTCCATACCCAGTATGACCTCTTCTTCAATATTGGCAATCAGCACTTGGTAGGAAAAGGTGGTATTCCCAATGGTGAATTGTACATTTGTTTCACCTTTAACCGTGGCCAGATGACCAGTAGCGGTTCGGATTTGCCATCTTGTTGGCCTGATGTGGACTGATGGTCGCAGAACATCTGGACGGACAATTGTTCTTGTCGCCCCTGTATCCAGTAGCATAGCATGTGACTTATTATTAATTAAGCCATCCACAAACATGCTACTGGATGGATGTTGAAGTGAGGCGACTAATGCTGTTTTTGATGGGGCTTGGTGGTTATGAGTCGGCGATTGCCCCTTCACGTCGACTCTTTTTAGTTTTCCGACTGCTCGGTGAATCCCTGGCGTTGACCGCCCTGACCACCTCTTCTGTTGTTCCATGGCCGTTTAGGCGTTTGTTTCGGCAGGAATTCCTTGAAGAGTTGGCGTATTACTTCCACAACCGACTCCTCTTGTTCGTCTTCCAGTCTGGTTGTCCTTACGCGTGCGCAGATTTTCGAGGATTGCCGAAATGCTTCGAATTCCAGCGCATATGCCAGCGCAGTGGACAATGTCGAAGGGTGGGACATTCGCAGTGCTTGTCGGGTATCTTCATTACGGAGACCGTCACTGAAAGTTTGAATGGCCAAATCTTCCAAAAAGTTGTCGTCCGGTGCATTAGGATAAGCAAGCCGGACTAATCGAACAACACTTGCCTCAAATTCTTGGAGAGTCTCCGTATTCTTTTGGTAGCAATTCTTTAATTGCATCCGATACACCTGTTTTAGATGCGCATGCCCGTATCTTGCATTCAGCCGCTTAACCAGCTGATCAAAATGTCGGAATTCGTCCTCGCTTAAAGTCTGTAAGACTTCTAGTGCTTCGCCACGAAGTGAGGTTACGAGAGCCGAGGCTTTTTCAACCAATGACCAGCCGTTTGCACCGGCCGCAGCTTCAAACTGGCGTAGATACATATCCCATGATGTTTGTCCGTCAAAAGTGGGTGGTTTGATATGTGTGTTTGACGGCGATGCTGGCTTATGAACGCTATTTTCTTCATGATTCTTTTCTGATTTCGGCTTATCACTGGATGTAGAAACACGACTCTTCATTTGTTCTTCTAATGCTTCTATTTTATTTTCCATACTAAGAACTTTTTCATTAAATTCTCCTTTAATCTCTGTTATTTTATTTGTTAATTCGCTTTTTAATGCTTGGACATTTTCTTCTATTTTCGTATTGTGTTCTGTTAATTTTTCCGTTAAATCATTTTTTAACGAATTAACATTTTCTTCTATTTTCCTATTATTTTCCGTTAAATCATTTTTTAACGAATTAACATTTTCTTCTACATCATTCTTTAATGAATTAACATTATCTTCTATTTTCTTATTATTTTCAGTTAAATCATTTTTTAACGAATTAACATTTTCTTCTATTTTCCTATTATTTTCCGTTAAATCATTTTTTAATGATTGAACCAGCTGATTTATTTCCAACGGAAACTCAAACAAATATTCTTCTGGATCAAATCCTTCTGCTGTCATTGCCTCTTGCAATCGTGATTTGAGTAGAGTTTTCTTACCACTGGTATCTAGATCTCTTTCTTCCAATTCTTTTTTTAGTTCTTCCACTTTTAAATCTTTTAACAATAACTTTCTTGATGCCATTTTGAATACACAATAGTTTAGGAATCGAAATTAAATATAGTAATTTATTTTGAATTATTATTAAATGTAGTTATTTATTTTAAATCGTATTTATATTAAATATTATTATCAGATTTATTTTAAATACTATTAAATATAATTATTTTATATTAAATATTATTTTACACACAATTTCACCCCTTACACCTGACACCAATTGTAACGTGTTTAAAGTTCGCACTAGGTGAAATCGGTTAAAAATAAACACAACACTTAAATTAACTAAAACTAGAAATATATTTAAAGATATAAAATAAAATAGTTTACTAAACACTACAAAGATATAATACGTATAATAATAAATGGATAAATATAAATAGTAATAATGGTTAAATGTTTAATACAAGAATACGAATAAATATTACTTAATATTTTATATCAAACGGCCGAGCGGTTTAGCCTATATAATTTATATAACAATTTATTTCAACGAAGCCCGCACAACGATAGCTCGTATTCACTTAGCACTTTTCAATATAACATCTCGGCGTACACTGGCTGGCTGCTAGCAACGCGTGGGTTATATAGGTCTGCTTTAAGCTACTAGTCTTTTCTAGATTTCTGAAAAGAATGTTCTAGTCGTTTCTAGGCTTGATGTAGTTTGCCTCTGAATATGTAAACAAGTTGTTTACACATTCTTTATAACTTCTCATATTTATTTCGCAACAATATTTAAATATAATTTAACTCACCGTAAACATATAAATACTGAGGAAATTTGTTGATCAGTTAACACTTTCTTAAGGTTGAGCTTTAAAGTTTGTAAATCTACAAAAACATCACAAGCGAATTCCAGTAGCAATTTATTGGATTAAAATTAAATTTCAAAAAAAAAAAAATGTTGTGTAAGTGAAATATTAAGATGAATGTTAGTACTACATTAAATGTAAACAAGAAAGCGTCATCACACACACACATCAACCGTACGTGTCTACAAATTTGAATAATAATGATGAAATTCGAATTCTGATTCAACAGTAACTCTGTAATTCTGTTCGAATTTAATATTAATAATAATAATAGTAAGGATTTTTTTAACCTTTTTACTACTTTGTCTGCAAGGAAAAAGTAGTATAGCGTTTGGTTCGGTGTCTGTAACATTTTCAAAAAAAAAAAAAAAATTGTATAGAAATCCTTCATGTAGATGACGAATCTGAACTTAGTTTATGTGGGTGTATGGATGTGCGTCGTGAGCTCGCTCGGTCGTAAGTCAAAATTTTGTGGCCGCAACCCCTCCTAGACGGTTCAACCGATTTTAATGAAATTTTCAGGATAAATTTGTCTAGTGCCCAAGATAATCATGTGGTTTTGGTTTTTTCCAGTGATGCCAACTTTCCGAGAAAAAAATTACTAAATTTTTAAAATTTTTATTATGGCCATGTTATTCAACCGATTTTACTCAAATTTTCACAAAAGATTTTCCTAGTATTCATATAATTTATGTAATTTTAACAAAATACAGTGTTGCCAACTTTCCGAGAAAAAAATTAGTAAAATTTTTAAAAATTTATTTTGACCATTTTATTTAACCGATTTTAATCAAATTTTCAAAAAGTTTTTCCTAGTGCCTAAATAAATTATGCAATTTTAACAAAATACAGTGTTGCCAACTTATCGAAAAAAAAAATCACAAAATTTTAAAAAAATTTATTGTGGCTACATTATTTATTCGATTTTGATCAAATTTTCAGAAAAGTATCTTCTAGTGCCCACATAAATTATAATATTATTAAAATACAGTGTTGCCAACTTTCCGAAAAATGTCAAAGTAGTCTATATATGGGTTTGCCCATATACTTCTAATCTTGTTCATTTTAAGGTTAATAACTAAAGATGTTGATGCCTTAAATTAAAAAAATATGTTATCATTATTATTAAAAGATGTTCAACTTGATATGAAGTATATTGGCATTAGAAATAAAACTTATATTTTTTTGGAATTAATTCGTATTTAAATAACACCACTAAACAGAAATTTTTAAATTTGACTGCGTATAACAAGTGCAATTCATAGTAACTCTAGTAACAATACATTTTGTAATATTGTGTTGGCAAGTGTAATTATTGTTTGTTTTTTAATTACCGTTATTAATATTGTTTGATTCTGTTTAATATTTTGTATTTAAAACAGTCCTTATCAGCGTCTAATTTCATATGATTTTTGAAGTAGGTTATATTTTATTATTACGATATATAAAATAATGTATATGTGAGGATATCTTATAAATATAAGAAAATATTTACTGTTTGATTTTTAATATCATAATGCAATTTTATTATTTTATTATCTGTTGTATTGCTTTCTTTTTGTTATTTTGGAGATTTATTCATATGTTTAATATCACTGTATTGTTTAAATAAAAGTTTGTATATATTAAATTTTCTTTATAAATACAATAAAATTATTTAAATTATTGTAGAGGATTGACATTGATTTTAAATACTAATTCGAGTATTTTAAATGTAAAATTATTATTAGCAATTTGTAATTTAACAAGCGTAATAGTGAAAATAAACATTTTGTTTTGTTCCAATTTCCATGCGACAATGCAACATCGTTACAATAAATGTTCTCGAAATTTAAATGCGCAACATGGTATTAAGATTAAATGAACTGTAAACAGATATAAGTTTCTGAAATTTCGGATGTGAACAAAACTTAGTTTAGCATTCAAGCCAAAAAATAATTTTTACTGTCTATCGGTTTGTTTTTTAGTCTCTCGATACGTATAAAAAATTATTATCAAAAATTTGTGTACTATTTAGGCTAACAATTTTTACTTGAAATATTTTTTGATATGACAATAAGTTTTTATATATTTTTTAATATATTTGTAACACTTTCAATAAATCTATTTTGACATGGTATTGTAACACGCAAGTGTTTAAACCTGAGTTGGGTAATATTGGTATTATTATCAATACACACGATTATACGATTAGATTTATTTTACAAATTTAATATCCCAAATAAAAACTATAATTCATAACATTAATGAATATTTATATCTAAAACTAGTTAAAAATAAATAACAATATTTCAATGCTGATTTATATAAAACTACTAGCTTTCCCGTCGCGAGTTGCTGCGAAACTGCGGAAAAATTCAGTATTTGAAAGATAACTTTCTTGTCGCGCGTTGCTGCGCAACTGCAGCTTTCCCGTTGTGCGTTGCTGCGCAACTAAGCTGTCATTTGACATTTGCAGGTTAGCATTAAACATAATTTTTCAAATTTTTTAGAACCAAGATGAAATCGTAGAAAGATGAAACTTGCCTATTCTCAAATAAGGAATGAACCAATTAAAATGACATCACTCCCATCAAAATCGGTTCTGGGGTTTAGGAGGAGATGCTGCAGAAACATACATACATACATACATACGAACATTTGTCAATTAGAGAGATGATTAATATGTATTAACACGCATTATTTAAAAATTTCAATTGTGTGGAGGAACCTGTTACTTTCGTAAGAAAAAAAAATTATTACGAAAACTGTGTAAGAAGTGAGATACAGCTTATTGCAAGAGAGACAGGAGAACGCTCCCATCCCTACTCCGTGCTGTTTACGGAGTGAGAAGTGACACCGGTAGACCCCTGGCGGGGATAGTTGATCAAGTGTTAATGGGGTTCCGTTTTGCCAAACTCCTTCGCTTGGAAGCAGCATAATAGCAATTTTCGTCGAGCGCAATTTCTCAAATACATTTTAAAAGTAAACATTAAAAAGATATTATAAATTTGTTTGAAAGTTATTTAGGAAAAAGAAAATTATAATACAGTAATACTGTACATTTATAATATTTAAAATAGTTACATTTATAATACCTTTGTTATGATCCAACATTTATAATATTTATGAAAAATTAATTATATATTTAAAAATTTTTTTTTTTTCGTAAATAACTTTTAAGCCAATTTATTATATCTTTTTAATCTTTACTTTTAAAATGTATTTGAAAAATTGCGCTCGACGAAACTTGCTATTATGCTGCTCCCAAGCGGAGGAGTTTGGCAAAACGGAACCCTATTGATCAACTATCGACCGGGGTTAAAAAATATAAAATGCTATTAAAAAGTAGGGGTTAGTGGTAGGAGGGTAAAAATTTCGGACTAAATGTATTTTTTAATGGCACACCACAAAAAAATAACCAAAAAAAAATTTGTCCAAAAAATGAAAAAATTTTTTTTAGGGTGAGCCACCCTTAACACTTAGGGGTATAAAAATTAGTTATGAACCTATTCTCATACCTACTAAATATACATATAAAATTTCATCAAAATCGGTCAAGCCGTTTCGGAGGACTATAAATACTAAAACTGTGACACAGGAATTTTATATATTAGATATTAAAAAGTAGGGGTTAGTGGTAGGAGGGTAAAAATTTAGGACTGAATGTATTTTTTAATGGTACATTACAAAAAAATAACCAAAAAAAATTTGTCCAAAAAATGAAAAAAATTTTTTTTAGGGTGAGCCACCCTTAATTCTTAGGGGTATAAAAATTAATTATAAACCTATTCTCATACCTACTGAATATACATATAAAATTTCATCAAAATCGGTCAAGCCGTTTCGGAGGAGTATTAATACGAAAACTGTGACACAGGAATTTTATATTACATATTTATAATTGCGTCAACTACAATGTTTAATCGGTTAATATCAAGGTATAACACAAAAGCCTGTCTATCAGCATTTTATTATATAGATTTGCAAAAAAACTCCCTAATTGTTTTGGTAAAAGTCATATTTATAAACTCACATAAACTTATTAGCATAATAATTATCAACTAAGGATTCAATAAGATTCAATTTTAGGTAAAAAAATTTAAACTTTATATATTTTTTTCAATATTGCTACAAAAGCAGGGATGTGGAGTCAACAAAAAAATCGATAGACTCTGAGGTCCAGAAAATATATTCTGTGCTTGTAATGTTATAAAGTATTTTTTATTTCTGTTGACACTTACGTCACAAACAAGACTGTATGAATCAAGTCAAATTTTTGGGGGTAAATTACGCCCATCAATGCCGCTAGCCACACCCTTGCGTTATGAAAATACACAACAAACTAATAGATTGGCGATAGCGCTTCAGGATTGGGCAGATTTTGATTATTTGATTTAAATCACAATTTTAATCATTTCGATTTCTTTAATATTAATCAATAATTTAAATCAATTTTAATTAATTACTCGTTTTAACTAATTTGGTTTCTAATAATTATTTAATTAAAATCTTTAGCTATATTTAGCATAAAATTAATATTAAATCAAAAATTTATATACATACAAATGCGGAATATATTTAGGTTATATAATATTGTAAAATTTGTTTATATTATTTTTGTTTGTACTACATTGGCATTCTTAAATATATCTTCGTATCCAGATAAATAAATATATTATAAACGAATTGTAATAACCAAAAAATGCTTACAAACTTTGTGGAGGCGACAATAAGCCATAAACTTATAAATAAATTAGTATTATAGCGTTACTTTATAGTAAATGCATATTCATATTTAAATAAATAATATAAAAAGAAATAATTTAACAACAATAAAATAGACAAATTAAAAATATGTATTAATGTATCATATATTTTAGTTGACATAAATATAAAATCATAAACTCATACTTATACGCTGTATGTTAAGTTCGCGCGCAATTCTTGAATTAAGTTTACAAGCACATAACTCAAAAATGGTACAAAATATTAAAAAAAATTACAAATAAAAAAACTTATTTAAACATTGCTCTAAAACTTTGTCGAATATTATAAGCAATTATTTTTTAAGGCCGAAAAGTTTATAACTGTGCGAAAAATTCACCTTCAAATTGAAAAAAAACCTGCTCGCTAATACGTTTAATAATTTTTTATGTTAAATAATAATTATATTAATATATTTTTTAAAAGAAACGTACACAGAAATAGTTAATAAATAAAATAAAAAAAGAACTATGCTAATAATTTGAATAGTAACCGAGATATGATCGGTAAAAGTTAAAAAATAATTACATTTCAATTTTTAATTTTTTTTGGAAAGAGTGAATTTCTGAAATTATGCAAAAAAAGAAAAAGTGCATCTTACCCATCATCAGATCGGGCAAAAAATTTCCTATAAAATGTTGTTTTCAAAAATTATATACTACAAAGTTGTATTTTGCAACTTTTGAATTTCATCGTAGTTGGGGCGGAGTTAAAAAACGAAATGGATAGATTTACTGTTTCTATCTTTGTTCTACTTACTGAATAATAAAGGACAGAATTTTGCAGACATTACCTACAATGAAATCGCTATAAGAGCTGCTTTAAGAAAGAAAGAGAACGTATTAAACAAGTTTGTGATTTCTCAAACGATCGATTGTGACGTAACAGCCAACAGCCAACGATTGTCAACAGCCAAGATAAACAGTATATAGCAGAGGAGCTCAACCTTTTCTACTATGCGAGGTACTTTTGCATTTAAAGTTATGTGGCCATCGACAGGTTATAATGCAAATAAAACAAATAAATTTCAAGCAAAGTATATGTGTATATTGATCAATACCGAAATACATAAATATTTACAGAGTTACATTCATAAATTGAATTGAATTAATGTAAATAAACAAATTAATTTCATGTAAAAAAACACAGTGTAAACTTTAGCATTTCCTGACTTGGCAATACTTTCATAGTCACGTTGTTATGATGATGTAGTTAATCGGAAGCATTGATCCAATTGATCATTTGTAATTTTATTTCTTAGTTTGTGTTTTCATAAAAGTCATGTTTGAAAACGCAGATTCTGACAAATATATTGATCTAAAACAAGTCAGCATTTTTTGGGCAATATTTGTTAATGTCGAAAATTGCTAATTTCCAAACTACTTCTTGATTTACTGATTTTAAATGAATATTATTTTTAATTTTGATTATTTCAAGAATTATTTTGTACTTGTTTGCATCAAACAGTTTAAAAAAATTTGCGATATTTAAATTTGGTTGAAATGGATTGTTAACAAAAGAGTAAATTCCTTCAAGGTTATTAAAATCTGAAAACCTCACATAAATTTCACCCTCGACTATTTCTATTTCATTTATAAATTTCTAGAAGTTACATTTATGCATTTCTGGATTTTCGTTGAGAAACTTTAACAAGTATGGAAAATGGCGAAATTCGCGACGATTTATTGTTTTAAAGATCTTATTGCACTTGTCATGTCCGGTAGGTTACCAGCCAAAAACGGTTTTGCGATCGTCTGGTCGATTGCCGGGTTGATCACCCTTATTATATAGTAAACTAATATAAAACATTCACAAAAATAACGTTAAGCCCGTGTGACACGATGCATTAAAATGCAAAAAATGAACGCGTTAAAGTGCGCAGTAGTTCTATTTTCGTAAAAATTAAAGAAAATTAAACTACTGCTCACTTTAATGCGTTTATTTCCTGCATTCTAATGCATCATGCCACATGGACTTTATTAATTATTTTAAATGTTGCAAATGCAATGTGATAAATTTATTTATCAAAAAAAAAATACAATGTACTTTACTATATTTTTACATATTGTTCAATAATATTGAATTATATTAAATTATATATTGTCTTTTGTTTTATTCGGTTGTTTGACTTTTAGTTTATTATAATATTTTGTTATGACTAGCGAATGAATGACTTTTTTTCAGCACTGAGACGGCATTGGCAATGTGCTCATATTTAGGGTTATTGATTCTCAGATAAGGCAAATCGTCAGAGGTAACATCGTGGCGTTACTTTTAGTATTAAATTTTGTTTGTTCACCTTTATATCTGTTAATTTTTAATTAAAAAATTTCAGTCGGAGTTGCAACAAAAAAGTTTACTACGACTCTGGTAAAATTTTTCGACTATTCGACTCCAGGACCCCGACTTACACTCCACACTCCGGCACATAATTAAGTAGTGTAGTATTATTGTTCGCATAGCAAACGCATTATATTATTTACATATTAAACTGAACATCTAAAGATCTAGTTTTGTTAAGGCCTATACCTATGTTGATGTATGTGTTTATAGATTTGAACTAACATTGGTGAAACGTAAACTGTTGCCGTATATATATCTCTCTACACAATATGTGGACTTTCTAGTTGAAGGTGAAACTTCTGACAACATGACAACAAATATACTGTACCTGTCGATATTTTTGACATTAATTCATAATTATGAGACTTATTTAAAATATAATTGCATTTCCATTGACAGATATATTTAAAAAATATATATTTTTTAAAATTTTGCATTAAAGAAAAATCTCTTATAATTAAAAAATATATATCTAGCAATGTATAAATATTAATTATTTTGAAATAAAATTTTGGAGACATACTGTTATATTTTACAATATGATTTAGTAATAATAATTTTAATTTTAAGAATTTTCTGTTATATTTTAACACATTGTATGCGGGTAGTTTTTATCGCGCGCTAACGGGTGGCGCGGCTCAATTTTGAGAATTTTTTGCGAAAATGGCAACGTTCATACATACATAATTCACCATTGTATGTGTTAGAGACCCAACTTTTGTCCTTTGGAATTAGTATATCTGCATGTTAGCATCCCTTTTAGAGTAATAAAAAAGTATAAAAATAAACGTATTTATAAGTTACCTACATTCTACCGCTAGTCTATGTGTATAAAATTCGTATTAATACGTGACCCGCGCTCTAGCATCTCTAAACATGTTATGGGTGGGTGCTTGGCCGCAATAGGCATGGTATATTGTTAAAATTAAGCGCTAAAAATATTTTTCAGTTTTTTTTTTTTTTTTGAATTTGGAAACTTTCTGGGGCGTCGAAAGAAAAATAAATTTTGACTTCATTAAATATCACCTTATAATATATATATATATATATATATATATATATATATATATATATATATATATATATATATATATATGTAGTATGTATCAGTAAACTATTGTAATATATTAAATTTAACATGTGTAGTATTAATTAGAGATGAAATGATGTAAAGGAAGCATACATGTAAAATATTTGTACTCTACGATACTGAAGATGAATGTGTTTCAATATTCAAAACGTCTAATAATATTGTAAAATTTTATTAAAATATTTCTAAGTATTGATCTTCTTGCTTTCACATACCTTCGTTAATAGATTATAGGCATCTTCCAATAGCAAACATAAAATAGAAACAGGTAAGTTAAATAAAATTAAAAATAAATAATTTTTTGGGAAGGAACATACAAATAATACATCTCTGCCACGGTTAAACCAAAAGCAGTTAAGGAAAATATGACAAACGTCAGCCAATATTGAACAAATGCATATTTGTCACAATGTGTTTATGAATAACACATCACCAATATAAACAAATGTTGGCGTTCGTGAACGTTCCCTTAGAAAGCGGTAAATATTGCGCAAATTAAAGTTTGTGTTTCCGGACTTAAGACGTGCCTGCACATGTCCAAATGTTTGTTAAATACAAGAAAATTATTTTTGTATTTTCTACTGAAATTAATTATTGGTTATAAAGGTAAACATGAATTATTATTAAATAGTTATTATTAATCAAAGTATTTGTTGAGTATGATAAATTATTAAATTTACTATATTAATTCTTACTTACACTATATATTTTTTGAATAGTATTTTGTATTAATATTGATAATATCTCAACATAGTAAAACATCTTTCAGAACTCATATTAAAATAAAAATACTTTAGGATTGAATTGAGTATTAATTTTAATTAAAAATCTACGTTTCGATTTACTTTACGTACGTCATCATCAGGAAAAATGATAGAAATGACATAAACAATAATGAAACAGAACTTAGAAATTATTTACAAGTTACATAATAAATAACTAGATTACAAAATTTATAAGTTACTAAATAAAGAAATCAAATTTTATTTAAATCAGTGCTCTCACACTGGTTGGTGTTATCCAAAAATATAGAACTTAATCCTAAAGCCTTTTTTTTAATAATATCTTAAATATTGTGAATGTAAAATATTCTTATTAACTACATATAATAACTATACATGAGAGTGTTTTAATAAAACATATTTATTTAATATACATCTATTAAACCATTAAATTTTGAAATTCGTGTTTACATCAAAATGTTTCTAAATATATCTGTCAATGGAATGCAATAATTATATTTTAAACAAGGCTCATAATTTATAAATTATTGTTAAAGATATCGATAGCTACAGTACATTTATTGTCATATTGGTAGAAGGTTTGCCTTCAACTAGCAAATCTAGAGTTTGGCATATTGTGTGAAAGGATATACGGCAAAGATTTACGTTTCACCAATGTTCGTCCAAATCTGTAAACATTTACATAAACATAGGTATAGGTCTTAATGAAACTAGATCTACAAATATTCAGTTTAAAACATACACAATAATGCATTTGCTATTCGAACAACAATGCTACACTACCTAGTTTTGTGCAGAATTGTGAAGTCTGAGTCGGAGTTCTGGAATCGATCAATCGATGACTTTTACGTTAGTCGAAGTTAATTTTTTTTGTTCCAATTCCGATTCCGCCTTTTTTCATTTAAGCAAAAAATTAAAAAATATAAACGTGAACAAAAAAATTCCTTTTTTAATACTAAAAATAACACCACGATATCATCCTAATAATTTGCCATATCTAATAATCCATAAAACTAAATTAGCACACTGCTGAAAAAAAAGTCATTCATTCGCTAGTCATAAAAAATGTTTTATAAACAAAAAGTTAATCGCACGAACAAAAGAAAAACAATATAATATTAAATATTTATGCCATATTAATATAAATGCATTCTATTGCATTTGCAACATTTAATTTTATATTAGTTTATTATACTTAGAATACACTCGGCCAGAAAAAACGCGCCATTTGAAAAATCGGAAAAATTACCGATTTTCAAATAGGTGTAACTCGGCTAATTTTGAACTAAATTAAATGAAATTTTTTGTACAACAAAGTCTGAAGTCTTGTCTTTAAGGTCATGCAAGATATGTCCCATTTGTACCATTCTGTTCCCTGCCAAACTCCACAGAAAAAAACATGTTTTGACATTTAAAATTGTCGAAATTTAACAACATGTAAGCATACAAAACAATTTTTTCGACTCAATTTACCAAGCGGGCGTAAAAATTCAAACATTTCTTTGTAAATTTCGCTTAAATTCAAGGACTTGCGATGTTTTGCTGCAAAGTAATTTTTTTTTTAATTTACCCTGCATTTTGCGAGTTCAAAGTTTTGACAAATTTTGAACATTTATTCCATTTTAAAGAAAAAACAAATGTGTTCAAATGTGTTCAAAATGCAGGGTAAATTTTAAAAAATTACAACTTTGCGCCAAAGCATCGTAAGTCCTTGAAATTAAGCGAATTTTACGTAAAAATGTTTTAATTTTTACGCCCTTTCGGTAAATTGGCAAATTGGTCAACTGTGTCAAAAAAAATTTTTTTGCTCTATAATTGCTATTTTATTACCACAATTGCGAATTAATTGCTATTTATTTTTAAAAAATATAACTCGTTTTGCCAGCTTGACGTCAAGCTGACAAAAACCACGAATATTTCGTCACCAATGGGGATGCAATGTCAAGTGGAATTATTTGCTATTTAATTGCTATCAGTTTGACACATCTCCATTAATTGTTTATAATTATTTAAAACAATATTACTGGTTTTGCTACCTTGATATTAAGCTAGCAAAATCACACGTAGGTATTATATAACCAAACTACTTGCATTGTCGTGTAGAATTATTTGCTATTTAATTGCAAAATTTTGTTTTATACATTTTTTTTAAAAAGCATGCTATATTGAATAATATCATAACTAAACAACCTTAACCAAACCTAACCTATCCTAAGCCAACAGTAGCGCAAATGGTAGGATTTCGTGGCGCAAATGATATACTACTATTGGCGCAAATGATATATAGATAATCATATTGGCGCTAATGTTGGATAGCTTTCATTTATTTTATAGGTATGAACTATAGCATGAACTAATATGCGATAGTTCATTGAAAATGATCCGGGCGGATAATTGCAATGCGATGCGACCCGGCATAGTCTGCGCCATGCTTTAATATACATTTATTACATATCAATTTTATACTTTTATTAGAAGTGTTACAATGTTGCAAACGGAGCAAATACGAAAGGTGCGTTGTACATCGTTCTATTGTATCCGACTATTTAATCAGTTGATTCTACCATTAAAAAAAATACATCTTTAATACAATACAACATTAAGACAGATTTCAATATTAGCGTATAAATTACAATACATTTTTACTTCAATAGTACAAAAATAGTTAATCTTACTCGATGTAATAACATTTTTTCAAATTTCTCGTTGTATATTTTTTATTTAGCTGATAACATAAAATGTTTTTCAATTGCAATACAAGTAGTTTGGTTAAGTAATACGTGTGGTTTTGTTAGCTTGATATCAAGGTAGCAAAACCAGTAATATTTTTTTAAATAATTATAAACAATTAATGGAGATGTGCCAAACCGATAGCAATTAAATGGCAAATAATTCTACTTGACATTGCATCCCCATTGGTGAGGAAATATTTATGGTATTGCCAGCTTGACGTCAAGCTGGCAAAATCAGTTATATTTTTTAAAAATAAATACCA
This sequence comes from Clivina fossor, assembly GCA_963966155.1. Lineage (NCBI taxonomy): Eukaryota > Metazoa > Arthropoda > Insecta > Coleoptera > Carabidae > Clivina > Clivina fossor. Next base: position 14,665,157 of record OZ014551.1, read on the forward strand.
ATTAATTCGCAATTGTGGTAATAAAATAGCAATTATAGAGCAAAAAAATTTTTTTTTTGGTGGGTTTTGTTAAAATGGTTTTGCCAGCTTGATGAAGCTCCAAAAACTCGCAAAATGCAGGGTAAATTTCGAAAAATTATAACTTTGCGCCAAAGCATCGCAGGTCCTTGAAATTAAGGACAATTTACGTAGAAATAATTGAATTTTTACGCCCACTTGGTAAATTAAGTCAAGTTTTTTTATATGCTATACATGTTGTCAAAGTTCGACAATTTCTAAGTCAAAACATGTTTTTTCTGCGGGGTGTGGTGGGGAGCGGAATGGTCCAAATGAGACACGTTTTACATGACCTTAAAGGCGAGACATCATACTTTGTTGTGCAAAAAATTTCATTTAATTTCGTTGGAAATTAGCCGAGTTACACCTATTTGAAAATCGATAAAAATGGCGCGTTTTTTTTGCTGCGTGTATTATAAGCACAGTATATATTTTCTGTATTTAATTTAATATGATAAAATATAAAAAAAATTACCAAACTAGAAGTTAAAATCGAAGTCGAACTCGGAGTTAATCTATTTTTTGTTGATTCCACGCCCGTGGTTTTGTGGCAATATTGAAAAAAAAAAACTATATTAAGTTTACCTAAAATATTTTGCATAAAAACATTCTCGCCCAACTTAAAGTTCTGTTGAATTCTAAATTGATAATTATTACGTTAACGGTATAAGAAATTTATGTGAGTTTATGAAAAATGAATAAATTTTACCAGAACGTTTTGGGAATATTTTTGCAGATCTATGTAATAAACCATTGATAAACAGGCTTTGAGTCGTATCTTGATATTAGCCGGTTAATTATTCGTGCAGTGGGATTGGTGCCGCAATTACTTAGTTAAATATAAATATGTAAATAGTTTTACATAAACCATAGTGCAAATCTTCATGTAAATAGTGTTATTTGTTGTTAATTGTTTTAGATATAAATATTCATTACTGATATGTGATTTGTATTATAGTTGTTATTTCGGATATTAAATTTGTAAAATGAATCTAATCGTATAATTTTGCGTATTGATAATAATTTCAATATTAACCAGTTCAGGATCAAACACTTGCGTGTTACCATACCTAATGTCAAAATGGATTTATTGAAAAATATTGTAAAACTATAAAAATCTATTGTAACAACAAAAAATGATTCAAGTAAAAATTGTTAGCCTAAATAGTATACAAATTTTTTATTACAATATGTTACACATGTCGGCAGACTAAGAGACAAACCGATAGACGAACTTACATCATGCCAAAAATAATTGGTTCATGTTGCAAAAAACCTTATTTGTTTTTTATTCTACAAGGAATTTTAAAATGCCAAAATTTGTATCAGTAAAATACCTTTCTTACATATGTAAGGGTCAGTAAAAATAAAACTGTGTTTAAAATTTATTTTTTGGCTTAAATGATGCAGCAAATACTACAAATGTTTTTTGTTCACACCACAAATTCCAGAAACGTACATTTGTTTACAGTTCGTTTAATCTCAATGCTATGTTGCGCATTTAAATTTCGAAAACATTTATTGAAACGATGGTGCTTTGTCGTATGGAAATTAGAACAAAACAAAATGTTTATTTTTATTGTTACGCTTGTTAAAACACAAATTGCTAATATAAGTTTAACATTTAAAGTACTCGAATTAGTATTTAAACGCAATAGCAATATCCAATACATACAATAATTTAAATAATTTTATTGTATTTATAAAAAAAAAAATATTTACACAGTTTTATTTAAAAAATAACAAAAAGAAAAGAGTGCCACATATAATAAAATAATAAAATTTTATTATAATGTTATATATCAAAAAGTAAATATTTTCTAATATTTAAAAGATAAAAACTAAATTATATAATATTTTAATTATTTTTTAATCATTCTCATCTACAAGAAAATTATACATACATAGAGAATCACGCCGTGAACCCAAGATGGTTGTGGCACAAACTCCCACTATCCTGAAATCAATTTTCTTCTGACATTCCTATCTAGACTAACTGAGGCTTCATCATCATTCATGATAATTCTCAATCTTGCTACTTAGAAACTTTTGTTCACGCATAACACTACCATTGATAATGAAAGAGGAATATTATCTTTTACATATTTCAACATGCGTATTAAAATTTCATATTCTTGTTACAATTTCTTGGTACAAATTCTGCCTATTTCATCGATATTTTTTTTTTATAAATGCAAGAATTAAAAATCTATAAATATTTTATGATCCTTGTTACGTCTAATAACTTGTTTCTACTTACTGTACAGTTGTATCAGTTTTTCCAGATGAAGACGCATAAAGCAGTGTTATTTTAAAAGCTTATTTATTTATTTTTTTTATAATTTTTTAATTTGACCTACACGGAACTGACATCGGTACATTCGGTTAGTGTATTCTAGTTTTAAGATAAGCATTAAAACGACCCGTAATAATAAAATTTAAAAAAATATGTTTCAGGTTACACATACACACAAATATATATACATAAAACGACATTTTGATAGGTAGAATCTATTCAGGTAAATAGCAGGTATAACTGTTAATTTATGCTATTCCAATATTAATCAGCTTAAACTGATCGGTTTCGGTAAATGTACATTATTATACTAGTTAAATACTGACCTTTTTCTACATGGGCAATTTTGTAACATAATATCAATGTTTTATTATGCTCGAAGAAAAATATGTTTTATTTTATATAACTATCATTTGAAAATATTAATTATATTATAGCAAAAACAAAAGTACAATTATATATCTTCTAAAATAAAACTTCTTTATATTCAAATTCAGCATTAAAATTTATTTATAATCGACGTTTCGACAAAACTCAACATCCGTCTTTATTAGTTTATCCTGATGAGGGCGGGGGTTGAGTTTTGTCGAAACGTCAACTATAAATAAAATTTAATACAGAAATTGAACCTAAAACAGTTTTATTTTATGCAGTTGACAACTGGTCGTAGAGATACTTCTTTTTGTAAATCTTTGGTAGTCCGTAAAAATGTTGGAGCATATGAATGAAAATAAATTTTAATGCAGGAGTTGAAACTAAACTGTTTCTTTTTATATTACGATTTCTGAAAGATCTTTTACTATGTTATATATCCTCTAGTTGCATTATATTTATTTTAAAAATATTTATATATGTAACAATTTGCTATCTTTGTGCAACTTAAGATGACAAATTATACTTCTGAGTAAATCCTTTACCTGATTAGATAAAAATTGAACTTGGATCTTGGTTATTGAATAATTATGATAGAAAAATATAAATAAACTTTATTTGAACAACTATGATAGGACTATTACAAAATAATTACTTATAAATTTAGGGATTAAATATCAATCATGTGTACTACATGCTGGCCGTAGCTCGATGTTGACCGTAACTACCCGTTGACCGTAACTCGACTTTGACCGTAACTAAAACTAAGTCTTGAAGCTAACCCCTTTTTAAGTTACATTTTGGCCATCGCACTGGTTTCTGCGGGGAGGCAACGTAAACATAAATAACTAGTTCACTGTGCAATCGAACTTTGAACGTTATTTCAATTATGTTAAAATTGCTGACAGTAGCTCAAAGTTCTATGCACTAAAAATGTTTAACACACATATACGATTGTTACATATACTTTATATATTCCATTAATACGAACTACAAAACTAAGTCTGCTTTCAGATTCATTGAAGTAATTTTTTGTTATAAATGACACTAAGAATACGATCTAAATTTGTTGATCGGGTTTTTACTTAATTTTATAGACTGCAATATAAAATCAATTTATATTAATAAAATATGAAATACTTAATAATGCATAAACATATTGGATATTTTTCTTTGTGAAAAAAATAAACTATACATTTTTAAATAGAACTTTTAATTAACGATAAAACAAATACGTTGATATAATATAAATATTTATTAAGAAATAAAATAACAATAAAAAAATATTTATTAAAACACTTGGTTAGTTTCACAAATTATTTATTTGCTCACCTTTATTTTTTTATCTCCTGACGATGACCGAAAGGTCGAAACGATGGTAGAGTAAATAAATAATGTGTGAAATTAACCAAGTGTTTTAATAAATATAACTTTATTGTTATTTTATTTTTTAATAATTTTTTAAAAATGTTTCATCAAGAGCCAAGCACAGAAAGTGTTAATGTAATAATATAAATATAATAATAAATTCTATCATGATACATAAAAATCGTAACGTTCAATATACATTTGAATTTAGGTCGACGACGATTTAGATGTACTACAAACAACATAATACTGCTAACATTTAAATTTATAAATTAGCAACTTTTTAAAATTAAAATATATATTTTTAAATATTATAATTTAATTATTATATTATATTCGAGATTAATATTTTTTAAGTATTTTAGTATTGAAAATGATTGAAGAAAAACAAGTAAGTATGTAATTTAAAAACATGTTTGATTTTTTTATCTACACTGCTCAAAAAAATTAGGGGAACACTTTTTTCGAAACCTGTAACTTTTTAAATAATAGTTGTAGACAAATCAAATTTGGTATACTTCAACGGCATATATTTAACTAAAGAAAATTATAAAAACAATGTTACAACTCTTAGTTACTTCTAAGTTACACTTAAAAATGTAAATTAACAATGCAAAACAAAATGCAAACGACTGTCCTAGTATCGATGACAGTCGGGTTTTCTGTGGATTGGTGAGGTTTAATACAGTGTATGCCCTCCACGAACACGAATCACTTTCTCGCACCTGCGTTGCACGCTTCGCACTAGTCTGCGAAGAGATTCTTGGGGTATGCTGTCCCATTCCTCAATCAAGGCTTGTGTCAGTTCTTGTATGGTTAGTGGTGGATTATGGCGCTTGCGAACAAGTGGTCAAGCTGATCCCACACTTGTTCAATAAGAATCAGGTCAGGACTTAAAGCCGGCCATTCCATGACCTGAATTCCATGTTCTTGTAAAAAGTTTCTTGCGATGCCGGCGGTATCTGGTTTTGCATTGTCCTGCATTATGATGAAATTTTGACCGACGCCATATGTAGCAGGCACCACATGGTCCTCCAAAATGTTTTAGATGTAATTCATGGCATTTAGTCCACCAGGAACCACAACAAGATCAGTTCTGTTGTCTATACTGATTCCAGCCCAGACCATTACAGATTCACGACCAAATCTATCCACTTCCTGTATAGTAGCGGCTTCGTAGCGTTCACCAGGACGTCTATATACACGTACTCGACCGTCGCAACGAGTTAAACAAAATCTGGACTAGTCATCATTTGCGCTGCTTTGTGATGCTACGTAAGGCGTGGTGCGCAAACAGGTCTTCTTATTTTTAAATTTGCTTCTTTTAATTTGTTTCTAACAGTTTGATCAGAAATTTCTGTTCCATGTGCTCGTCTTAGGTTGTTTAGGAGGTCTCGCGCTGTGGCAGTACGCTGACGTAGAGAGGAAAGAACAAGAAATCGGTCTTGATTTTGAGTAGTTTTTCGATTTCGACCTTGTCCAGCTCTTCTAACATATTGACCAGTCTCCCGAAACCGATTCCATAAACGCTGAATAACGGAAGTGGAAACTTGAAGGTCCCTGTTAACATTTCGAAAAGAGTGGCCATGCTGAATAAGAGCGACAGCACAAGCAACTTGCACTTCACTAAGATGCCTTATTTTACTTCTAATCAACAAAAATTAACAACTGATTTCTTTTTTCATCTTTAGTAGGCTTTCATGCGTGGATTCATAGCATACTTGACATTTTTTCCATTTTGTTTTGCGTTATTAATTTACATTTTTAAGTGTAACTTAGAAGTAACTAAGAGTTGTAACATTGTTTTTATAATTTTCTTTAGTTAAATATATGCCGTTGAAGTATACCAAATTTGATTTGCCTAGAACTATTATTTAAAAAGTTACAGGTTTCGAAAAAGTGTTTCCCTAATTTTTTTGAGCAGTGTATAAAGCGAAACATTTTCAGCTTACAGCAAAAAAAATAAAATTAACGATGGAATTATTAATTGACATGACATACATTGGATGTAATCCAAAAATTCGTACGAATTGTACAATTGCAATTGGATATTTCCTAACAGGAGTAACCTTTATTTTCGTTGTATCACTTGGATTAAAATGAATTTTTACAACATATGATTCTTTTAGTGGTATTATAGAAGATACTCTGGTGTTTTGTTCTTGGTTTCAGGTAAATAATTGTTTAAAAAAAAAATTAATGTGCAATTTCAGTTTTAGTTCTATTTTTCCATAAATACAGAGTCAATTCATAAAATTCTAGAATCAATTTGATCTATAATCTTTTTGCAATTTTGACTTTTGATAAAAACAAGTACATGACCACTTTGATATTATCACATAATTACTAAGAAATAAAAATAAAATTTTATAAATTGGAAAATAGTCGAAAGGTAAAATTTAATAAATAATAACTAATAGACGGAATTCAATCGGTTAAATATTTTTATTCTCTTCTATATAAACGTTTAGGCAATCACTATTGCCATTTTCAGGGCTCTATAAGAGATATAAATATTTATACATAAAAATACCTTTATATATACATATATAATAATATACAGAAAAACTGAACAAAAACGCACTTATTGCAAAATATAATTTGCTTATGTTTTATTTATGTGGAACATAATTAATGTTTAATATTAAGTAACGCAATTTTTTTCTCAGAAAGTTAAAAATATTGTGTGGTAATAAAATTAAATAATGTTGTGAATAACAGGAAACACTTTTTCGAAAATATGGCTAATCACAAATAACTAATTTTGCCATAATAAATATTTTACAATTTTAGAAATTTTTGTCTGGTAATTTAGCAACACTGGAAAATAGGTAAACCCATATACCCAATATACTTATATAGATTAATATTTAACCATAATCTCTACATTGTTGATATTAAAAGATATTATTTTTAATTAATATATAATAATATAGTAACAAATCTTTTAGAACTCAATATACCTATATTAAGATAAAACGGTTACGATGTAATTCTGTATTAATTTTTATTAATAAACGATGTCTCAACGTACCCTACATACTTCATTATTAGGAAAAATTATTATTATTATTTCCTGATGATGAAAAGTCGATTATTAATAAAAATTAATATAGAACTATATCTTAAAGCCATTTCATTTAAATATATAAAATTTTTCATTTATTATAATATATTTTTCATTAAATTAAATTATGTAAATGTTTGTGTTTTTAAAGTATTGGATGTATTTTTAATTAATATATTCAAATATTTATATTAATAAAATACTGCGTACAAAATTAATTATTGGTTAAGAGTGAGAAAAACTTATATAAGCAACTGCTTTCAAGTTAGCGAGTTCTTGTAGAGGGTTACTCAAGAATTAGCGGATTTTAGAAAGCTACATATTTATTTTAGTAGTATAACTAGAAGAAATTGGTTCCGAAATAGATTGGTACATGATGGGTGTGAAATTGAAAAAAAAATAAATATTGTTGCGCAAGTGCTATTCAGTTAAGATGGTTCGTTCATCTTGAGCGAATGTCTAATGAAAATTTAGTTGACAGACTATATGCGAATGATATTGATGGAATACGTTTGCGTGGACGTCCAATGTGCAAATGAAGTGTTATGATTGAAATTGTTTTGCGTGAGCGAATGTTTCCAATTAGCAGAATTAGAAGAACATGTATGAGAGATTTTATGAATATGGATGAAGCTAGAGTTATTTCTCTGGATAAGAATGTTTAGTGAAAGATAATTTTCGGATAATAGGAAGAGTTTTTGTCACACCCTTTTGGGTATATAGCGGTATTGTGTATGCGTGTGTATATATGTACGCCTGTACGTATATTTCACAAAGTATTACAGATATAATATTAATGACACTAACAAACAAAAAAACGTACAAGTTTAAAACGCGTGCCCGCAAACTTAGCTTTAAATGATCAATGCAAACGTGATATGCAAAATGACAACTATGCAACAAAAAGCTTTTTGTGTTTTCGAATATGCAAAGTGTTTGTCGGTTGTTTGTTAACGTGCAACGTGTATTTTGAAGTTGGTACGAAATAGAAGCTCCAGGTTATTAGAAAATTTAGCGATAATGTCAATAAATTAAGAACAAAGGTTCTATAAATAAACATAAAAGCAGCGGTAGACCACGCGTTTCTGGTAACTATCAGAGTAAGTAACAAATTTAAAATTCTATAGAAAACTGTGTACAACGTGTGAGGAATAAACTTGACTACCTTTTGAACGTGTATTATGTGACACGAAAAGCTCATATCAAAAACTTATAATGTTAGAAATATAAAAATAGACATTTTTCTTTTCATCTATAATATTTGTTAAATATAGGTTTTTTTTTAATCCGATGATTATTTTGTAATAACTCTGTATATATATAGAAGTCAAAATAATACATTTATTTGAAACAATTAGTTTTACTGTTTAGTTTCAAGGTTAGAGTAGGAGAATTAAATTAACAATTAAACAAAATAAACATTTTTTTAAAATTTATTTTAACATTTAAGTATGCAGTTTTCGCCAAAGAGATGGTGTTGTATAGAAAAATATGTATCATTTGTTTTTTTAAAATTATTATTTTAGTATAGGTTTATTAAGCAATGACTAAAAATATTTATAAAAATTTTAAAACAGATATTTAAAAAAGTTTTAGGATAACATTTTTAGATTCCTATACAAATTTTGGTTTCCATAGTCAACTTAAATACATATTTTTTAAAAAATATATACAAATGTTTCTTACTTGTAGCACTTATACTTAAAATACATTAATAAAAGTTGATAAATATGAATTATTACTATTTAAATGAATGTTATATGATACATTTGAGAAATTATAATAACTTTGCTTTAAAATGGTAACATCTATTTATAAAAATAATAAAATTTTTAATGCGTGATAAATTTTAAGTAATAATAATTTAGGCAAGCGATATTATTGTCAAATATTGACTAATATAGCTCGGCAAAAACCGCGCCACTTGAAAAATCAGAATAATTACCGATTTTATAATAAGTATAACTAGGCCAATTTTGAACTAAATTGAATGAAATTTTTTGTACGAAAAAATCTGAGGTCTCGTCTTTCAGGTTACGCAAGATATGCCCCATTTGAATCTTTCCGCTCCCCACCACACCCCGCAGAAAAAAGCATGATTTATCTTTAAAAATCGTCGAACTTGACAACTTGTATAGTATACAAATTTATTTTTTTTCTCAAATGACCAAGCGAGCGTAAAAATTCAAACATTCCTACGTAATTCCGCTTAATTTCGAAAACTTGCAATTTTCCGCCAACGCATCGTAAGTTCTTAAAATTAAGCAAATTTTCCGTAGAAATGTTTGAATTTTTACGCCTTCTTGGTTAATTGAGTCGAAAATTTTTTTTGTATAACAAACATTTTGTCAAAGTTTAACACATGTTTTTAAAATTTGACAATTTTTATGTCAAAAACATTTTTCCTGCGGGGTGTAGTGGGGAGCGGAATGGATTAAACATTGCATTATTTTGCACGGCTAAATTCATCCATTTTTATCCAAAATTAACCAAGTTATGTCCCAAAAACCTGTAAAATGCAAGGTAAATTTTGAAAAATCATAACTTTGTGCCAAAGCATCGTAAGTCCTTGAAATTAAGGTGAATTTGCGTATAAATGTTTGAAATTTTACACTCGCTTGGTAAATTAAATCGAAATTTTTTTTTGTATACTATACATGTTGCCAAATTTCGACAATTTTTAAAGTCAAAACATGTTTTTTTCTGCGGGGTGTGGTGGGAAGCGGAATGACTCAAATGGTCCATAATCTTTAAGGTGATTACCTTAAAGACGAGACTTCAATTTTTTTTGTACAGAAAATTTCATTCAATTTTGTGCAAAATTGGCCGAGTTATACCTATTTGAAAATCGGTAATTTTTCTGATTTTTCAAGTGATGCGTTTTTTTTTGCTGAGTGTATTAGAAACACAATTTTTTTAATTAAATTATAAAGTGCAATTAAAAAACGTTTGATAAAAATTGTTTCGTGTTTTTACATAAAAAAAATTATTATTGTATTTTACTTGTACCAAAAGTAATAGCGCATTTTTAGTTTTTAGACAAGCACCAAAAAGTCCCGTTATAATAATTTTCAAATAACGAATAATATTTTTTTCCCACATGATGCAGAATTTTCGGAAGGCCAAACCGCAGGTTCGATTCCATGTTCAATATGTAATAATTTTGTAGCTTTGTTCGCGATGCAGTTAAAAGTGTTTACATAGAACTTCTTCAATTCCTTGTGCGTTTTCTTCCTTTACACAACCAATGCTTACGTGCCAGCTCAGAATAGGCAAAATTAATAAAATTTACTACATGTAGTTTTACCACATAATGTGTTTTATTTTATTAAATAAATTATTTTCTTTAAATTTTAAAATTAAACAATTTTATTTTCGCTCATTTGGTATTATTACGTTGTAGTAATACAGATCAGCAACCAAAAAACAGTATACTCGTAGTATTTGTTTTTACAAAAACAAATTTAATTAAAATCTAATTGCATTTTCTGTTGTGTTTGTAATAAATTTCTGTAAAATCTACTAATTAATTAGTATTTTAATTTTCAAATACTAATAACATATATATATATATATATATATATATATATATATATATATATACCCAAAAGGATGTGTCACAAACTCTTTCCACTAACCCGAAATCATTTTCTTCCAAACGTCCCCTATCCAGAGAAGAAACTTTAGCTTTAATTATATTCATAATACCTTTCGTACATAATTTTCTATTTCGACACTTCCGCTCACACAAAATCCTTTAATCATATGATCATATCCCTCCAGCTACTCGTCGGATGTCTACGCAAACATATAACTTTAAATTCATTCATATAAATTTTTTTAACCAAACGGTTATTATAGTTAATTTTTTTAAGAGTAGAAGGCTACAAATGGTAAATCTAGTTACAAAATTTGGCGCAAAATTCAAATCTAGTTATTTCAAATGATAATAGCAATATTCAATTTTTTTATAAAATACGGAAGACAAACATTAAAAAGGCAATCAACAAAAAGTTCAAATAATAATAATCATTTTTCAACAGATATGTTTAGTCAAATTTTGTATGAAACAAAACAAATATTAGAAAAGTAATTAGTTAAAAAATACATTTAAATAATAATAGTAAATTTTATACAGACATATTATTGAAATTTTATTAGAAACTAACCAAAATAAACATTAAAAAGATAATCAATAGAGAAACATTTATATATTTATAAATAACAGTAATTTTGAAGCATCCAATGCATATTTTAAATTTAATATGAAACTAATAAAAATAAATATTAAAAAAATAATATATTTCAATAATAATAGTAAATTTTAAACAAACAATATGTATATAATAAAATACATCAGTGAGAATCTGAAAATTGCATTTCTTCACTAGAAGAGCCAGTATTCACCATAAATTGCAGCTGCATTTCTTCTACAATGTTATCGAGTTCATATAATTCTTCTTCCTCTTTCATAACATGATCAATACAACTTGACCATTTTTCTGACGTTATTTGCTCTAGACCTTCATTAAAAAGAAGTTTAACGTCAGGCATTTTAAATGTTTTATTGTTAGCTGCAACAAAACCTTTTACTTTAGCCCAAATTAATTCTATGGGGTTTAGCTTGCAATGGTAGGGCGGCAAACATAATACCTCCCAATTAGATTTTTTGTATTATTTGATCAACTTTATAAGGAGTTTGATGTCGTTGTACGTAATCTTTTGCAATGTCGAGTAATTCAATTTTCAATAATTTTTCATTTACTTCCACTCCTTTTTCTTACAAGTAAGTTTTTATATCTGCTTTTCGCCAAGCGGTCGTCGGTGTCTTTTCTGATTTTCGGAATGGTACGGGGCGTTGTCCATTACGATGACACAATTTTCTTCTAAAGATGGCAAAATTTTCGTCATCCACTCTTCAAATACGTTAGAGTTCATATTTTCATGCTAATCGCCAGTAGTTTTTTACTCAAATACTAATAAACAATCTTTCAAAAATCCATTTTGGTTTCCTATATGTGTTATAATTAGCCGATGGCCTTTGCTAGACGGATCTTTTAACCCCACTGATAAATCTTTCACAAAAGTTTGGTGTGCATTTGCTACTGATTTATCCTTCTAAATTTTTAGTTTTAAATGACCTGTATTTACCGACGTCTCGTCCAGGTAATAAATAACGTTCCTGCCGAAATTTACAAATTTTCGTTAAATACCGTCTTCTCCATAAAATAATATCGTTTTTTTCTACTAGCATACTATTTCTACCTCGTTTCTCCCATACAAATCCCAGTTTTTTCAAAACTGTTGCAACATCTGTTGCAGTGAGTTTCACAGCTTGAGTTTTTGTTATTCCTTCATTTTTATATTTTAAATAAATATTATAGGCCATTTTGTCTTTGTCCACTTCTTACAACTTTTCCATTCGGATTTTTCTTTATATCTTTTGATGAACTCGGTTCCTCGTTTTCAGCCATGGTAATTTTTTAAATAGTTTTAAAAAAATCTATTTTTACATTGACTACTAATATTTGCAATATCAAACTTAATGAACATGTAGTGGGCCGCGTGTCAACGAGAAAAATCAACAAATTAATTTTTTAGTAATAATTAAAACAATGACAAGTTCGAAACGAGAGAGAAAAAAGTAGAAAAATTGAGACGGACAAAGTAAATACCGTGTTTGTAAACTTGCCTGTGATTTTAATTAATCAGAGAACAAGGTCAATTTGGTCCTATAATCACCACAGTGTCTTCTTAAAAAAGTGAACTATAGGTATTACCGAATCATTTTAACTGACTAACACCAACCTTTTTTCAATTTTACCATTATCATATTCTAATTTATTTTGTATCAGATTTCTCCTAGTTACACCAAATACTATACCTAAAATTATTATTACCACGTCATTTTTCTTTATGCTATTGCAACCGAACCCTACATTTACTGCCATACATCAACTTAGGCACCAAAAAAGTACTGTATATAAGCAATTATTAATAAATATTAATACAGAACTATATTCTAAAGCCGTTTTATTTTAAGTACTCAAACGAGCTTTTTTGGAAACATTTACATTCCTAATAAAAGTACCCAAAACACCTAAAACCTTACCAAGTAAACAACATTAACACTTTTTTTAATTTCACGAACAAAACGACTATCTTTAAGGCGGATCCACACATTCAGTATTCGCCGAGTCCCGAGTGACTACTCGCCGAATCCCGAATGGATAGAGATACTTACCGAATACTTGCCCAATAGCGCGTAAACTTATACAGGTATGCGAATTTTATCGAATATCAATTTATTGTAGGAAAGGTGAATATTCGCCATTGAATGCCATTGAAAATACAACAAATTAAAAAAAATATTATCGAAATTGTTATTTTTAAATACTTTTAAACATATGAATATTTCATATAGTTGTAAAATTTTTGTTAGAATAAATATGAAAAAATCGATATATCATTAAGCTATTATTAAAAAATTATCATAAAAACATTTTATTATAAATTTAAATTAGAAAATAATTTATTGCCTATTAATTTACATGAAGGTATAAAATTTGTGCCAAGCGTACTAGTACGTTAGAAAGTTTTTTCAAGTAATAATAAATTATAAAAATTATTTATGCAATTCATAAATTTGAAATGTTAAAACAAATTTAAAAATAAAATAAACTAGAAAACTTTAAGTAAATAAAAAGAAAAATAAACAATTATTTATCAAGTTGCTCACAAGTATCCATCAAGAACCCGAATGTTTGGATCTGACAACGGCGAGACAAATGTTTGTTTACTTTGACTCGCTTCAAAAGAGCGACACAGTACGGGAAACACCGAGCACGTCGAATATGCGCTCGGCTTCTAAAGAACAATCCATCCACATTATTCGAGAATCGGCGAATAGCCGCTCGGAACTCGGCAAATGCTGAATGTGTGGATCTGGCTTAGCCAATTAACTACCCAAATAGACAGATTCATCTATTTACTATTTACATGCACTATCAACAGATACATTACATTTAGTCGTCAAGTCATTCTTCTCAAAATCTAATATTTTGCATATATCAACATTCAACACAAGATTCATATCATTACCTACAACATTGATTCTATCAATCAAGCTACTAATTTGCTCTTTAAATTCAGTCAAAACAACCACGTTTATCAGTATATGCTAAAGCAGGTACATCACAATGAACTGTATGTATACTGCATATTTATAAAATTACACATGTAGTTTACAATAAATTTAAAATAATATAAATTAAAAAAAAAAAAACAGTAAAATTATTATACAAAATATTCGACAAAAAATGTTCAAAAACAATGAATTTGCCCCGATTTTTCAAACAATATTTGAATGTTAAAATCTCAATTAATCAAAATACAGTGTGGTAATAAAGTAAGGAACAAAATTTATAATTTCGTTATTTAATGTTTTCAAGAAAAACTCTTGGACTGGTCAATTTTAATTTTAAATTAGCCATCTAATGGCATAAAAATTTTACTTATGACGTTATGTATTTTTGCACAATAACGTCATCTTTGGTTTTTTTAAATGACAACTCCAATTTTATTTGCTGGTTTTATAGATGGTCCAACTACTTAAATGATGGTGTAAAAAAATTGGTACTTTAGATAAATATTTTTTTGAAAAAATAACAAACTTAAAAATTTAAAAAAAATATGTATATATAAAATATATATTGCTTTGAAAAAATAAATAATTGTTTTTTTCGTCGAAATATTGAAAAAAATGTCAAAATCATGTATGAAAATGATGAAAATTTCTCTCGTACATCATTCCCACAGTAAAATCTATAGATTTTCATTAGTTTCAAATACAACAAAAATATAATAATTTATTAAAAAAATATAAGTTTATAAGTACAAGTTTCTTGAAAAACTTGTATATACTTTCTTTAACAATGTAACTAGAAATGTAACAACACTATTACACGTGTAACCGAGTTAAAAACTGCTATTTTTGTTTTTTTTACATTTACTAATATTTACTGCATTAAGCATTTTTCTCTAATATTTGTATTTTGTGATTTATAAAAAAAAACTTTTCGAACCATTAGATACGAAACAGTAATTGAATCGCTGAGTGGAAAAAGGGAATCATTCCCAAAATATGTCACAATAAACTGAGATAGCCATTATGGAAAAAAGGATAAATAACACTTAATCACTTCTTTAATAAAATACATTTATTTACGTATATACATACGTATTTCAACAGCGATGCTGTCTTCATCGGTACAAGTATACAATTAAAAACAGAAATAAAATTTTATAAAAGTTCAATATTTACAATATTTTACAATATTTTAAAAAACAGTTTAAGTTATTATTCGTCAATCACCGGTTTTCTATTGACGATTCGCAACAAGTTATTTTGTAGTGGGGCCAGGTTCGTATTCATCAAATTGGTTTTGTTTTTGTACATAAAAATTGCTTCTAAAATATTTAATCTGCTGTGATTTATGCAGTTACCAATTTTTTTCACATTTAATATTTTCTAAGAGAAACGTATGCCTTGTGTCGTGTTGATGAAGTGCAACTGCTGATTTAAAAATTTGTTTGTTTTTTATATTATAACTACGTTCTATGAAACGTGTCTATATTTTTCTTTTTGTTCTTTTTATGTATATGTTATTTTTACATTTTTTGTCTGAGAATTTTATTGAGTAAATTCCTGAACTTTCTAATTTATTTACTTTATGAGGTTTGTTCTTATTTAACATGTGCTTCTATTGTATGAAAATTTAAAAGTTTTATTATAATTTCTATGTGAAGGAATATAGGTTGTAACAGTTTTTAGTAATTTTTTGTATTTTTGTTTTTTTTAAATTCTATCTACCAGTTCAACTTTGTAGCCGTTTTTAACAACTATAGTTTTAATTCTTTCTAGTTCAACATTAAAGCTTTCTCTAGTTAGAGGTGTGTTTACCAATCTTTGAACTAAACTACTAAGAATTATGAATATAATTATCAGTATGGGTATGTTTCCTGAAAATGTCAAATTCTAGATAGTCCTGCTTTCTGATAATAACTAAGTCTAAAAATGTAATAATATTATTATTCTCTTTTCCAAAAGTTCATTTTACGCTATCAAATTCAGAATTAAAGATAGCAACAAAATTTTCTACATCAAAATCATCATTTACTATGGCTAAAATATTATCTACGTATCTTACCCAAAAGACAGGAAAATCTTTACATTTCATTCTCAGTCTTAATTCTAAACCGTTTAAAAAAATATCAGCTAGGGAACAAGAAATTGGATTTCCCATAGAAGTGCCGAACATCTGTTTATAGACGTCATTATTGAAGGTGAATGCATTCAGATCCATGCAAAGTTAAAGTTAAATATTCAGATATAATTTCACTATCCAAATTGGTTTTTTCTAGTAAATGTTTTAAAAATTGCAACGCGTGGTTAATTGGAACATTAGGATACAACGAAATTATATCAAAGCTTACAAATCTATGTTTATCTTTAATCTCAAAATTATTTAACTTACTTATTAGTTCAGTGCTGATTTTAATAGTCGAATCACAACTAATTTTTAAATTTCTAAACTCATTTGGACAAGTTGTAAGTAATTTCATTAATATTATTTGCAATAGGCCTAAATTTGTCACCTTCTTTATGTATTTTTGGTAAGCAGTATAAGCTAGCTAAGTTCGGATTACTAAGTTTTACGTATTTTTTATTGTTATTATTTAATAGTTTTGGACAATTATTGATTGTTTTTTCAAATTTATTAATATAACTTTGAAGGGGGCTTTTTATAAATTTTTCGTATGGGCTTTCATTTAATATTAAATTTACATTGTCTATATAGTCTTGCTTATTAAGAATTACGACAGCGTTACCATTATCAGCTTTAGTATAAATACAGTTTTCAAGTTTAAAATTTTTCAGCAATATGAGATCTTCTTTTTCTTTTCTTGTTATTTGCCTATTAAGTTTGTTTTCTAAGATTATTCCTGCTTCATGTCGGATGGTTTTCTTTGTTTCCTCAGGTTGTGTTGTATCTATGATTTGTAAAGGAGCACTCACACTGTGTTTTAAGCTTTTGTTTAGCAGGTCGATTTCAGATTTATTAATAAAGTTTATACCTGATTTATTGTAAATTGTATTTTTATTTGCAATTTTGGCGCTATTATTTGAATTATTAAAATGTTTATTTGAATTTATTAAGTTTTTTAGTTTCTTTTTAATACTTAATGATTTGTTTTTACATTTTTTATTAATTACAGAATTAATTTTAGAGAAAATAAAATCACACTGTAAAGGGGACAAATTACTTAGTAAATGTGAATGTAAATTGTAGGTTTCTAAGTTCAGTACGTTTAACTTTTCATATAAATGATTTATTCCACTATATAAACACTTAGGTTTAGCGTTGTGTATAATTTTGTTTAAGCTTTTTTTTATATTTGTTTTGTTTGTTTGCAGTTATATTAATAAAATTAGAAAACACTTTTTTTTATTTAGGTAAATATACGCATTTGTAACTGAAGAATAAATGATTATTTTCTTACTGAAACTCTTTAATGTGTTATATCAAATATTTTTTCAGTTGAGTAGAAAAAGGAAATAATTTTCTTATCTTTGACAATGAATTTCTCAAACACGGTTCAGTTAAATTGAAAATTCTTTAATCATATTTCTAATGCTATTTCTTGCTATTGCTAATAATAAGTTTTTACTAAAAAATACAAAACTAAAATGTTATACACTTTTCTTCGTTTTCCAGAAATCCACTACTTTGCAATTATTCCCTTTTTCCATTCAGCGATTCAATTAACTACCATATTTTATATGTTATAAATGCACAATATAAACAGCTTTTGCTAAAGTGCCCAACTATCAAATCCATTTGTCATACGAATACTAAATACATCATAATATCGATTGAATGTTGGTGCGCAAAATATCAATTTATTAATAACTAGAAATTCTTGAAATTAAAAGGTAATGTATAACAATTTTTCATAATATATTTAAACTTAAATTATTGTTTTCAGCATTTAAATTTTATACTAAAAAAAAGGAACAACGCCATTATAAATTTCTATCCCCAGCAGCAATCTCAGATTATAAGATTAGTGTAAAAGTGGAGGATGAGGTTTTCCTAGTTTTTCATTATTAAATTATAGAATTTTTGACTTTAAAGTATATATTTTTATGATAGCTACAATTTAAAAACATACCTTATTTTTTTATGCAAACCACTTTTTGGAGATTACATTGAATGAATTTATCCCATCAATTTCATGATTAACATGATTAATAAATTAAAATATAATCTTACTCTGGCGAGAAGTTAATAAATAAAGTAATACTAACTAATACCTGAAAAAAATTTTTTAAAATTAAATATTTTTTTCTATATAAACATTATTCCGTGTGAGGAGTATTCGTGTGAGCATTTATAACTGTGGGCATTTTTCGCGTGAGCATTTTTCTTGTGCGAATATGTCGCCAAACCATAGGATGTACACACTTACAGACATACGTAGTATGATAATAATTAGCGATAGAGCTGAGCTTGTTTTTTAAATTATTTTTAAGAGTGCAACAATATTTATATAATATTTTTTATTTCATTGTGCGGTTTATTTGCTGTTAGTGAAAACTTTTACTTCATGCATGACAGTGTTCGTTTATGTATCGAGCGTATGTTGACTGAGTGATTAATAGAAAGAATTGAAGTACTGCCATGGACAGCACAATCGCCGTAAAAAAGAAAAACCCGACATATTTCTGGGTAGTTGACATCATGCTGATTAATTAGTGATATACGTTAGTTTTTAAAATATTATTTTTTGTATCTCGATAATGTTGAGAGGAAAGAAAAAAGGAAAACAAATTTATATAATGAACATTATACCAGTTAATTTAACATATAAATTATGATTTACAAATCCAAATAGTCAAACTTTTTAATTGCACCAAGTTTCCAACGATGCTTGATAGAAAGTTGCAATTTGGTGATAGACATGCAGGGATCCTAATTTCCGATAAACTGATGGTTTCAAAACAAGTTTTTTTTTTCAATTCTGGAGAATGATAAGACAAGTGAGAAATTTTACAAAAAAATAAATAATTGAGTTGAACGACCTTTGATATATGTGATCCCTGTTGGAGAAGAAATTAAATTCACAAAAAAATAAATATTTAATGACAAATATCCTATAGAAAAAGTAAGATTTTGAATTTTGAGAAAGGTATTTGGAAAAATTTGGAATAATAGTTTAAGCCCCTGTACATAATTTTTGTTTTTAAAGTCGACTTAGATACATATTTTTTTATATACATATAAGTAAAATTTGCAGTAATTTTTAGTAAATATTAAATTATTAAAAGCATATATATATATATTAAATAAATTATAAATTACTATTAAAAGTCTTTGAAAACAATTATTTTGTATTTTAAGCTTATAATTTGCACAAGGACCTCAAATGACTCATTAAACTTTTTTTACAAATATCTTTTTTAAAATTTTTATAAGTAAAATAAGTTAACCTAATAATTCTTTCATAATTTTTAATTTTAATTTATATCAGAAGTATATCCGGATAGTGCATTCTTAGTTTTTGGACAAGCACGAAAAAGTCCCGCAATAACAATTTTCGAAAAACAACAAAAATTTTACCTATATGATGCCCACTTTTTGACGGCCACTATACTAATTCTACATATACGAATTCGAGACTTCCGGTTTGGTATCTTTGAATAAGTATTGACGTGAAATATCTTTGTTCTGTGGAATTATGGTTTACATTATGAGTCTGTATTATTTAAAAAAGTTGATTTGTATTATTTGAATTTATTTCGACAGTATGAGTGCCACTAAGTGTGAATTTAACATTTGGTTCAAGGGGAGATTCTCTAGCTACGCCATTATTGAGAAAAAAATAGCGCGTTTTAACCGCCCATTTTAGAAGTCCTTGTAGTTTGAAAAAGGTAACTAAAATCGTTGTTCTACATTTTTCGTATTCATATCCCCTTTTAAAAACCCAAAATGCACTTTTAGTCACTTTTAGGTGAAAAAGCCTGTAAAAGTGGGAGATCCATTTGGAAGTCATTTTCGTTAAATTATTATTTATAAAAATGTTGAATTAGTTAAATAAATATAAAATATTAATAAGAAAAACAAAAATTATTTTTAAAATAAATTACAATATTTAGTTTCCCTTTAATTTCTCTTATACCACAAACAATCACAAAAACATTGTGTGTGGTTTGAGGGAAATTATTTTATTTTATTTAAATTTTACAAGTAATACAAAAATACAAATTGTTTTATTCTTTTTTTTTTCACATATATAATATTCAAAGTATATATTTATATTTGTATTTACAAATATCAATCAAATATATTTTATTATTTATACATACATAAAAAAAAACAAAAAATTATTATTGAAAAATGACTTACACACACATATAAAATACATTTAGTAAATGAAATAAATTTGATATAACAAGAAAGAAAAAGAAAACGGTCCGTATTCCCACCTCTTTTGTTTATGAAAAGGTGCTTCTATTTTTTGCTTTAAAATAAATTTTTACTTCTACCGCTTATCTAATATACGTAGTATTTCTATTTTTGATATACATCTTTTATATATACGTACATACACAATCACGACATATACCCAACATGGTGTGTCACAAACTCTTTCCAATATCCCGAAATCAGTTTCCTCCAAACATTACTATTCAGACAAGCAACTTTAGTTTCATCTATATTCATAATTCCTCTCATAATATCCTCTTCTGTTCTTACTACTTGGAAACTTCCGCTCACCCAAAACACTTGCAATCATACCACTGCAACTACTCATCGGACGTCCACGCAAACGTATACCTTCAAAATCATTCATATAATTTTCTTTAACCAAACGTTCATTAGGCATTCACTTAAGATAAAAATAAATATTTCAAGATTTTTTCCATACTTTTAAACAACAAGATTCCGAATGAAATTCAAATCTAGACTCACCAATGAAGAACTCTAGCCTATTTATTTTAATTTTAGTTTTAAATATCTCGACACGAATCTAATCTTGCCCTATGATTGATTAGAGTAATCGTAGAACATAGTGATTAGTTTCATTAAAGTGATTTGTTACGGTCGGTTTATAGGTTATATCCTAGCCGTTAAAATCAAAAATTTATTTTGTGTTGCTGTTCACGTTCTTTGACCGGAATTCCACTTTCCTTAAAACGCTTCAATAACCGAGTGATAATACTGTAAAAAAAAAATTATTTAACAGTAGGCCAATATGTCAGTTATTACAACGTTAAACATTATTTTAAAAAATAAAACTCTGATTATGGCTAGATTCATTTTGGGTTGTTTATTTAAGCTAGAAAACAAATTACGTAAAAAAAATTATTTTATTAATGCTGTAAACGAAATGTTCACACTGTTGCGTTACATATTATTATTTTAATATATTTACATTTAAAAAAATATGTGTTGTTATTTTAAGACTCTAGTTTATGTAAAATAATATTATAATAGCCTTTTTGCATGTCATAGAAAATTAACAAATATATCGAACCATCTAAAACTTCCAGTACTCAGAAAATATTTCACGAAAACTGTACTATTGTAAACTTTAAATTACATTTAAATAATTAATGGAAATAATTGTACACGTATTACTAGAGAAATGTGAAAACTTTGTAGTAAATTATGTCATACAAATTGAGAGCATTATTTAGATTATTATATGTGACAATGTGACAAACGTCAACCAAAGTTAAATAAATGCACGTTCGCCGCCACACTCACTGTGTGTATTAAAAACACATCACCAATGTACATAAATATACGTAAATGTAAGTGGTATATATTGCACAAATTAAAGGAAATGTTGGCCTAAGTGTGCGCAAGCATTTGTGTTTCCGAATATATCTATGAATGGTCGCTTTGATCGTGAAAATGAAAGAGGAGTTAATGCTGGTTGTATGGTTTTGGGTGCTTTTGGTACTATTGCGAGAAAAGTAAATGTTTCCAAAGAAACCCGTTTTAGTGCATACAATGGTATTTTAGTGTCTACGTTGATTTATGGTAATAAATGTGGGGTTAGGCTGCAAAAACATAAAAGAAATATGACTGCTGCGGAAATAAAATTTTTACGTGTGGTTTGTGGAATCGGGTACGAAACAAATTAGTGTATGATGAGCGTAAAATTGACAAAAAAATTGTTGCAAAAGTTGGTCTTAGTCAGTTAAGATGGTTTGATCATCTGAACGAATGTCAAATGAACGTTTAGTTAAAATGTACATGTATGATTGGTATGATTGAGAGTGTTTTGCATGAGCAAAAGTTTCTATATATAAGAAATAGAAGAGCATGTATGAGAGGTATTTTGAACGTGGATCAAACTAAAGTTTTTGTCTGAATAGAAATGTTTTGAGGAAACTATTTCGGGATAGTGGAAAAGAGTTGTACCACATACTTTTGCGTACATGCCGTGATTGTGTATGTACATATGTATGTAAAATTTACATTTTCTAATTCATTTTAAAATTTTGTGAAATAGATGCACACAATAATAATAATAATCATTATGTAAATATATTTTATGAAATTTTGTCATATTTCAAAAAAAAACTAAATTTTTTATTTCATTAATCATTCAATTACCAAGCATTAAAGATGCCATCCACGAGATGTCTCCTACGAAAATAAATCGACCACGATATACCATCTCAGAAACCATCTCTACTAATAAAACAATTACTGTATTAATTGTTATTATTGCGTTTAAATAGTATATAATAAAAACATAATGAATATTTATAATTAAAATTTGGCCACTAATGGGTTAGTTGTTAATTTAAAATATTTACTGAAGCACTGCATGCATAAATAACAATATGAATGAGTAAATCAATAATTAAGTATATAAATAAAAATAAATAATACAATATGTAGGTATATTAAAACACAAACATTACTTTACCGCTTGGTAATGAAAACTAGAGTAATTATAACAAAATAAAAAAAAATAAAAACAATTCAAAACTCGTAATAATAAAAAAATATGTTTTCAGATTAAGTTCTATTATATATAATATAATACAAAATTTTGATTTGCTATACATAACTAAGCCTTATTCAACAAAATAAAATTGACCAATATAAAACGTAACTGAAATTAAATACAATTTGGTTTTTTTATAATATTTTTGTTACTTATTTACTTGTTTCCAAGTTATGTTTTTTTTTTCTAAGGAAGTTACCTCGTAGTAAACCGAAACGTTGTATCAGGATCGCATTACGATTGTCGTAGGCCCTAAGCGCTAGACCTTCTTTCTCTCTTTCTTCCGGCATTTCTATTCATTAAAACTTAAAAACATATTTTATTGTAACGATAATTGCAAACGCGTTACAAACTAGCACGTACCTATTTCCACACCTGCGGTCTACGGTGCCGCATGCCGAACAATAAATAAAAAAAATATTAGTAAAGTTTTCGACCAATTGATTGTAAATCTTCTCAGTATAAATTTAAAAAAATTAAACAGAACAATGAATTGTATAGAAATATTTGTTTTCATCATGTTTAAAAATAACAAGTGTAAGAGTCAAACATTATTAAAAGTATAAACAATAAATAATTAACTTCGCATAGTACAATTATCAAAATGATTTTCACAAATAAAACTATATTGATTTTTAGTCATATTCTCGCTTATATACAGTGGTGAGCTATAGGGAACTCGGGAGGGCTTACGCAAGCCCTTTGTTAAATTATTCTATGATTTGCGAGCCCCTTGTTCTTGTTGATAACTATTTTCTGAAGCAGAACGAGCTTTTAGTTCGATGAATTATAATCGTTACAACGAAAAGTTCTTCTCTCACTGTTAAACACATTTCGGATTTTATGACATACATACATACATACATACATACATACATACATACATAAATACATACATACATACATACATATACATACATACTCAATCACGTCATGTACCCAAAAGGTTGTGGCACAAACTCTTAGAGAGTTTGGATTTTATGACAATCTGCTTAAATAGGAAATCTTTGAAAGAATTTGACCTTAACCCGTACGTTAAATCTTTTTTGAAAAATCACAAGACGTGAAGCAGGAAGGAAATACAGTATGGCAGCTTCTGGCATAAGTGGTAAATATTTTCTTGTAGTAGTACTTTTAGTGATTTTTTTTACAAATAGAATATTTTTTCTTCATTTTATTTTATTGTATTGTCTGTTCTATTCCTTATTAATATAATATTGTTGTTTTATTTTGTATAAAATAAACCATTTAATTAACATTATTTTGTTTTTTTTTGTCAGTTGCAGTGACGCATTACTAAAGTACTAGTTCATACTATCCTCGAAGAAAAAAAAAGAGCGAGCCCCTTGTTAAAAATTTCATAGCTCATCACTGCTTATATATATACATGTACAAGTATAAAATTAGTCAACGTAATTTTATTTAAAATGACTAACAAATCTAATTCTAATATTATATAATATTATAAATAAACATGTAATCTAATTGAAATTATATTAAAAAATGCTATTCGTATCCAGGCAGCAAACTGTTAATTCTGTGGAATATAAAATTATATATATAGAGCATTATATAACAATTGTTGCATGAAGTATGTAGATACAAAACGGTATTACAAGCAGTACAAGAGTGACGAGACGGTTGCTAAAGCCCCGATGGTCTGCGATAAGTATGATAGATACCCGTTGAACACGTTCGTCAAACAGCTACGCGGGAATCAAAAATAGCGTACTTCTCTTCAATACTATCACAGATAGCTTCTATCTGTTTATTTGTTATCCAAATAACAAATACGGGCAACATATAGTTTTATCTTAACCCCGTACGGAAAAACCTGAAATATTATTTCAGTTTTATTATTATGGTGCCTAAACAGTATTTTAAAGTACAGATTAATTACTTATGTTTTAGGTCAAAACGTGTTTGAATTTTTTAAAATAACTTTAAAAATATGCCGAATTAAGAAAATAAACCGGTTAAATTATTTATTAAAAATGCTCTATAAATTGCTAAAAAAAAAAATTATCTCAGGTTCTAAATAAAAATTTTATCTCATTCAAATAAATTTTATCTCAAATATTTTTTTGCTTGTAACTTTATTGTTATTTAAATTTATTAATAAAAGTTATAGGAAATTGTATTATTAATAAATATAATTTGTGAGATTTAGGGTTACAAAGATAAATTAAAAACAAAATTAATTTGAACTAAATTTAAATATGGCGACCGAATGACAATACCCTCATAGCTCATACTCGAGAATTCAGTTTTAAACTTACGCTAAACCCGTTACAAAACCTAAAAAAAAAAATCGGCAATGATTGTACCCCATTTTTTCCACTCCATATTTCCACCAATACTTTTTTCCACTAATTTTCTTACCCAAATTAACCTAACCCTAACCTAACCTAACCCTAACCTGACCTAACCTATAACCTAAACAAATTTAACCAAACCTAAGTGGAAAATAATATTGGCGGAAGAAAAGTTTGGCGGAAGAAAAATGGGGAGGAAGAAATGGAGCGGAAAAAATTGAGTGGAAAAAAAGTGGATAAAATGTCTCTCTACCATCGGCAACATTTTTCAGGATCCGTAGTTCAAGAATACAAACAAATATTTACAATTTATATACGGGGTTTTATTAAGAAAACTTTAGGCTATTTTTCCATAGAATAATAAATAAACTTTTTTTAAAAAATGTGTTTAAAATGTCGCTATAAACTCTGAACTAGCCAAAATCAATAAAAATGTAATTTTTTTTTCAAATAAAAACCCCCGTTTATGTAACATGTGCTGCGTAGAAAGTTGATAGATTTTTAGTAAAGTAGAAAATATATGTAATTTGAATTCGTTGTTATTATTTATTATTGTAACTAATACCATCGACAAACTATAAAATTGAATGATTGAGCTCCAACGTCTTTGTATTAAATGAAGTACTCAATATTTTATTCTATCATTGTAGTAGCTGTATTATTACTATTACCCTCATACTCTACTGCTAATACTGAAACCACAGTATAAATGTAGTTTAATGATTATTAAATTTTTTCGTGTGTTGAAAATATAAATTGATTATGAAATACAAAATTATTAGTAAATAAGTATTATATTTTTATTTAGAATACTGAGTTCGTTAACATGTCGGAAAAATAGTTACATATTTGAGTATTTTTCAAATAAAGTATTATTTTACATAAGCATAATAAAATATTTAGAAGCAGCCGTAAGCCACTGGTAACGTGTTAAATTGGATCCCAAAAGTATTCGGCTTGCGTTATGTTCACTGCAGAAATTAAATAAAAAATTATTTCTGGTATTAAATCCTTGTATCACTGAACTGATATCAGCTGGATCTGAGTGGTTTGGAACCAACTATAACCTGTAAGTTTCTTGTTTGGCCGTACCATTGACAATGTAAGTAAAAACTTGATTAGGTTGACTGGTTGATTTCAAATAATTAAAATTTTTTTAGCTTTAACTTTGTCTTTCAATTTTTTAATATATTTTGTATACTTTTATGGAAATCTGTCACTTTTTGTTTGTTTATCATCCGAATGATTTTTATCTAGTTCAAATGATTTCAATTTAATTTGAAATATCGCAAATGATTTTCATAATTGAATGATCTATATACTGGGTGTCCCATTTTAATCCGCCACTTGCAATAACTTTAAAATCGTGCTTTGGACAAAAAAATGTTACGGATAAAAAGTAAATGGTTTCGAGGGGGACATTTAATGCAGAGACCCTTGCTCCCCTTGGACCCCCTGGGGGGCGGGAACGGAGGGCAACTTTGAAATCTTAAATAGAACTCCCTAGTTTTTATTGCAGATTCGGATAGACCATTAAAAAGTATGTAAATTTTATTTTGAGACTTTTTTTATTTTTGATAGTTGGCGCTGCAAACAGCATTTTTTTTCTCTGTCTATGTCTTCAATTTGAAAAAAAAGTTGTAACTAAGTACGATATTCAAGTTCTTTTTAGTTCTTTGGGAAGAACTTAAAGTTAATGGTTTCGAGGGGGATATCTGATGCAGTAACCCTTGCCCCCCCACACACAGAACTGAAAAAACTTGAATATCGTACTTAGTTACACCTTTTTTTTCAAATTGAAGACTGATAAACTGAGAAAAAAATGCTGTTTGTAGCGCCACCTATTAAAAATTAAAAAAAAGTCTAACAATAAAATTTAGACTCTTTTTAATGGTCTATCCAAATCTGCAATAAAAAAATAGGAGGTTCGATTTAAGATTTCAAAGTTGCTCCCCGTTTCCGCCCCCAGGAGATCAAAGGGGAGCAAGGGTCCCTGCATTAGATGTCCCCCTCGAAACCATTTACTTTTTGTTCGAAACATTTTTTTGTCTAATGCACGATTTTAAAGTTATTGCAAGTGGCGGATTAAAATGGGACCCAGTATATTGTGACATTTATAAATTGCATAATTCTGACAGTTGTAGCTAATGTTTTTTGTTTTATACACCGATAGAGATTCATTTTACCAATTTAATTAATTTTTAATATTTGAATTTTAAGATTATTTTTCTCAATTTTTTTCAAATGTAACATACTGAAAATTTTGTATGGTTGGAAACGAAATAGAAATTACTACCAAAATCAATAATAAAAAATATAAATCGTCATTTTAAAAAAAAAATCGATGACGTCATAACATGAAAAACAAATGACGTAAGACACTGAAAATAAGCTCAAAATATTCGATGTAGTCCAAATCGCTATAGCCCTTCGAGATTTTTTGCAAAAAATTAATATGAACGAAATTACTGAATTTATTCCTTACTTAATTTCCAGACTGTATAATGTATGTAATTTTTATTGATTTTGTAAAATGAAATATTTTATTTCGAATTCTGTGATATTAATATTATGGCGTCTTAGATAACATTTTTTTTAAATAGAAATACATTAAATTTGTTTTCAAGTATATTATAAACATTAAGATAATTTTTTACAACAAAGTAAAAACAGTAACAACCTATCAAATACACAAAACAACATTGAACACATGCATTTAAAAAAAAATAATAAATTATAATAAAAATAAAAAATAATTAGATTCATTATAATCCTATAAACCGATTTTTCGATACAAAGAAGTATATATATATATATATATATATATATATATATATATATATATATATATATATATATATATACAGTGCGATATTTTTATCTCTGAACATATGAACTAAATTACATATAAATTTCCTATGTTCAATTTAAAAAAAAACACTTCAAACGCATGGAAACATCCCTGATAGTTATGCAACCAATCTTACATAATGTGCCAGTTATTTGAAAAAAATAAATTACTTTCAACAAAATATTTAAAAATCATTAAACTATTCGCATTATTTCAAGAAATCTGTTTAAAAATGTATAGTATTATTTATTAATTATTATTTATAAATTTAAGGGTTCAGCAATTTACAATAAATGATCATATTTATTCAAATAAACATCATATTACGTAAAATTGGTTGCATAACTGTCAGGGATGTCTCCATACGTTTGACGTGTTTTTTTTTAAATTGAACATAGGAAATTTGTATGTAATTTAGTTCATATGTTCAGAGATAAAAATATCGCACTGTATATATAAGTTAAGTAAACGATTATGGTTCGACTTAAAAAAAATTATTTTATTTTTACAACGGATAATGATTTACAAATCGATGTTAACAATTTCAAATACAGAATGTAACTAACTTAAACATATCAAAAAGTATCTAATGTAAAATTAACTATCAGCAGTTTTGCTTTACAATTTTATGTATTCAAGTATCATGCAGTGGCGGGGTTCTGCTGTTATCAGCAGTTTCCGTGGGAATCTACGATTCTAACTCCTCCCCCCTTAGAATTGGGCATCCCCTGGAAGATTGACGTGGGGTTGAAGATTTGATAATTTCTGTTCCGCGGATGGACTCTGGTTTGATTTTTTTGCATCTCGTTTGCAGGAACTTTCTGAGAAAAACTGTGAACATTACAACGCCAATGATTAATAAAATAATATACAGAGTTGCAATTGAATAATTTGTGACGTTGTTGATGTCGTATTCATCGATGTCTTCGTATTTATTGATTGGTATCTTCAGATCTTGAATGTTGTTGAATTCGGTGACGAGTTTGCGGTTGATGGAAGAACTGCCAAATATTGATTAATTTTATCAATTAGCTCGACGTGGTTTGTTCTTGTATTGATTTTCACATATTGACAATTTTTGTTGTTCTTGTATAAAATAAAATGTGTTCGCATGAGTTGTTGGCGATTTCATTTATTTAATTCGGACATTGAAAGTTATTAGGTTCTTTAGTACAAACATCGTTTAGAGATTTTATTTGATCATTAATAGATTTTAAAAAAATATTGACTATTCGTGATTACAGTTACAAATCCAGACTGAAACTTAGTGGGAATGGATAT
This sequence comes from Clivina fossor, assembly GCA_963966155.1. Taxonomy (NCBI): domain Eukaryota; kingdom Metazoa; phylum Arthropoda; class Insecta; order Coleoptera; family Carabidae; genus Clivina; species Clivina fossor. Next base: position 14,694,856 of record OZ014551.1, read on the forward strand.
GAGATGAAACAATTCAAAATTTATAAATTTTATTTAACTCATCATTTAGATCATTAATTTTAATAATACTGGGGTGCATGAAGTGCAATTTTCTATAACTTGTAGAATACTTAAAATAATTGTAAATAAAGTTGATTATAATTTCTTAAATAAAATTATTTTGGCTTTACTGATAACAATATATAACAGTTGTTCGATTTTTTATTTTTAATTGTAATTTATTTTGTCTGATTGTTTCAATTATTTTTATTGAACTTTTCGATTGTTTGATTGCTAACTGAATATTAATACTTTAATTGATTATTTAATTTATTTTTATTATTTTCTAATAATTTAAGATTTTTGTAAATATTTAATTTCTAATCTCGCGTTGAACGCGATGTAGACGGACCTGCAATATCGAAAATATTTTGAGTGATTTTTCTAGGTCGTTTTATATTTGATAAATGAATTTTTGACTGTTTTTTGTTATTATCAGTATTAATTTCCGTTGTTTTTAATTTCTTATTTACAGATTTAATTTTTTTTCTCTTTTTAAAATTAGCCTGCCGCGTTTTGTTAACCTTTTCTTTATTGTGTACATAAAGACTTTCGGGTATATCGGGTAAATTTTCTCGATTTTGGTTTAATTTGTTATTTAATTTTGTTTTAATATTTTGGTAAGCTAACTTAACTTTCTTTTTGTGATTTTGATTTTTTACTTCGTATCTGTGTATATCTGGGAATCTGTACGACTTAGTGTAAACAGGCAACTCGTCTTTAGTACGTATGCGGTGTTTAATTTCATTTGTAAAAGATAAGGGTTTATCATCTGTGTGGGAAAGGTCACTGTACTGTTTAATTAAATTTTTTATTGCTAATTTTTCTTCAGTGTTTATGTGTTCTGTTCTAATTTGTGAAATGTCAAATTTATTATGAAATTTTTGGTTTTGAAAATTAATATTGTTTATTGCAAAATTATTTAATGATTGTACTTGTAATAAATTTGAAGTGTTTACTATGCATTCTTTTTCGTTTGTGTTTATAACGGGATAATACGTTATATAATTTTTTATTTTTGCAATACCTTCTGGAATTCTAACATTTTTAATATTTATTTCTGAAATAAATACTTCGCCGTTTTCTATGTTGTTAATATGAAATTTTGTTATTTTTTCTGTTTTTGGAGGGATTGCAGTGTAACGCATGTGTGTAATAGGTTTGTAAAAATGAATTTTTATTTCAGTTTTTGGTGTTATGATTTTGTCGCGAGTGAGATCAATAATAGATTCTAATATTTTTAAATTATCGAGTCCGAGTAAAATATCAAAATGACTATGAAAATCAAATAAATAATATTTTAAAATAGTATTAGAATTTTTGAATAAGTTTGAACTTGGCAATAAAATACTAAATTTTTCTACTGATGTGCCGTGAGCTGTAGTGATTTGAAATGTGTCGTTTTGAATTTTATTTTCAAAGAATTTATTTGCAATTTCTGGTTTTATAAAAGAACGCGTGCTACCGGTGTCGATTAGCACTTTTAAATTGTATTCTGGGTAAATAATAAATGGTAACTCGCTTTGATTATGCGATAAAGTTAATGATTCAAAATTTAATTTGTTTCCGAGGCTTTTATCTCTAAAAAATTATTCGGATAATTTTGATCGTCTGGTTCGGAAATAATAACATTACTATCGTCATAAATTTGCTCGTCACAATTTTGATAATCGATATATTGATCGCTAGAATTTTGTTCGTCAAAATTTTGATAATTATAATATTGCTCGCTATTATTTTGTTCATAATTTAAGTCGTTTATTTCTGTGTTAAAAAGTTCTTCTGCTACGTATTTTGGTGTTTGTCTGTATTGTGCGTGCATATTTTGATAAGGACGCGGAGCAACAAAGCCGGAAGGGCCAGATTTAGGTGTAAACGTTTGTCGTGTACTCACACTCATAGGCGTGGGTATAGGTAATTTTTTGTAGGGATTTGGTTGGAACACGTTTTGTTTTTGTGTTTGCGTTAAATTTTTATTTGTGTAATGATTATTATGTAATAGTGGAGATCTGTAATTGGATTGTTGTGGTGTAGGTCTATAATTTAATTGTGGTTGTGTATTTTTATATAAATGTGTTTTGTTTGTGTGTGCGAATGTTTGATTTTGTTTGGCTCTAATATTTTGTTGTGAACTTAATTGACTTTCTAGTTGGAAATCATTAGTTAACATATTAAGCGCGGTGTTCATATCAGAAGGATTTTTAGTCCTCATTAGTGTACCTAAGGGCTCTTTGAGTCCTCTTAAAAGAATTCTAACAGCGTATGATTGAAAATAGGCTATTAAAATTTTACTATCTTCTGCTTTAATTTGTGTTGATATATACGAAATTTGTAAATTTAAAATTTCTTGAACTCTATTAAAAAATTCGAAAGCAGTTTCGTTAATTTGTTTGAGTTCGGTTAGTTCAATATTTAAAGTGAAACAATCACGTTTATCAGCGTATGCATCTAATAATGCTTTCTTTAAATCTGAAAAATTTGAGATTGTACAACTCGCGATATTGATAGCAGCATCGCCCTTAATTTTAGCTAAGATACTGGACATCAGATATTCATTCTGAAATGCAGTTACGTCGCTGGCATTATAAAATTTTTTAACAAGTTTTTCGCAAGCTTCTATGAATCTTTGAAGTAATTTATGTTCACCGTTAAATTCGGGAATTATGTTTAAATATTCGGGTCTTAAAACTTCAGTCATATTTGAAAAATTTAAATTATTACTTTCGTTACATAAATTTTCTAAACTTTGCACTATATTACTTGTGTTTTCTAGGCTTTGCAATGAGTTACAGGATTGGTCTGAATCTGAATCTGTATCTGAATCGTCGCAATCGATTCTTATTGATTGTCTGATATCTCTAAATGACATTTAAATTGTACTTACAGAATAACAATCAGTTTGTCCATTTGTCTCTCCTCTCTTATGCACAGATTGGATTGATGTTGAACAATATGTGATCGATGATTGGTCAGCGATTGACTGGTCTTCGATCGATGGTGCGATGTCGTGTTGCGGCAACTCTGTATTCGTCAGGGCTGTGGCTGTACGATGAAGATCTTCTGCGTTGCGATGTTCGTTCGCTGCTGTAGAGCTTCTCGTTCGACGTTTCGCGGACACTACCGTTATATGAATTCTCAATAAAACGTAAAAACGTACCGAAATTAATTTTTTTATTTTTTCGTTTGAGAATCCTACCGACTGCGCCAGTTAAGTAAACGATTATGGTTCGACTTAAAAAAAATTATTTTATTTTTACAACGGATAATGATTTACAAATCGATGTTAACAATTTCAAATACAGAATGTAACTAACTTAAACATATCAAAAAGTATCTAATGTAAAATTAACTATCAGCAGTTTTGCTTTACAATTTTATGTATTCAAGTATCATGCAGTGGCGGGGTTCTGCTGTTATCAGCAGTTTCCGTGGGAATCTACGATTCTAACTTATATATATATATATATATATATATATATATATATATATATATTGTAACGCGGCAGTTTAACATTATTTATTTTTTATAAATTTCTAACGAAGAATTTACATTTACTACTTTACTTTTGGCTATGATTGTCAAAATAAAGACCCGACGTTAAACTAAATACAAGTAATCAAGTTTCAAAGGAGTCGTGAAGTGGCGAGGTATCGGAGTTTAAAGTTATCTGAAATAAAAGTCAAATATAAACCTGAACTGCGGAGTTCATTTATTTATCAAAAGCATACATGAAATACGGTAGAATTCATTATAATAGACATATGTGTTTTATTTGTAAAACTTAACTATTTTATTATTGTTATTAATATAAAATATAAATTTAACAGTGACGACTCTTGATCTGATGAGCGAATCATGTAACAGAAAACAACAATATAAATGAGGTCATCAGGTAATACAACGCTTTCATTTAAAACAACAGTCGCAGGCTCATGCAAGCGGCCGTCGCAACACGTTACATTAAATTGTCACAGAATTTATTATGTTTCTAACATTCATAATCATCTGCGCTCTCATTTAATACAACCGCCGCAAGCTCGCAAAAGCGGCCTGCGCAACACGTCACATTAAATTGTCACAGAACTTATTATGTTTCTAACATTTACAATCATCTGCGCTCTCATTTAATACAACCATCGCAGGCTCGTGCAAGCGGCCGTCGCAACACGTTACATTAAATTGTCACAGAACTTATTATGTTTCTAACAATCATAATCATCTGCGCTCTCATTTAATACAACCGTTGCAAGCTTGCGAAAGCGGCCGGCGCAACACGTTACATTAAATTGTCACAGAACTTATCATGTTTCTAACAATCATAATCATCTGCGCTCTCATTTAATATAAAGGTCACAGGCTCGCGAAAGCGGCCGGCGCAACACGTTACATTAAATTGTCGCAGAACTTATTATGTTTCTAACAATCATAATCATCTGTGCTCTCATTTAATATAACCGTCGCAGGCTCGTGAAAGCGGCCGGTGCAACAAGTTACATTAAATAGTTACAGAACATATTATGTTTCTATCATAATCATCTGCGCTCTCATTTAATACATCCCGTCGCAGGCTCGCGAAAGCAGCCGGCGCAACACGTTACATTAAATTGTAACAGAACTTATCATGTTTCTGCGTATGGTATAATGTATTCAGATTCTAAAATCAAAATCCTCGAGCCAAACCATTATCAGTCCTTATATATGCAGCAAGAGAACATTACCAAATATGGTAACGAACCGAATGCTCTTGTTCTATTGGCTGAGACACTTGCCCTGGGAATATAATTACGACGAAAGGAAAGCTGGCACTGAGCGAGGTACACGTATACCTAGCTAGGATAAAATAATTGTTTATTAAACACTCATTAACTTAAAGAACATTACATCTCAATTTAATTATCTTAGTTGCATTTCTTATAATTTCCTGATTAATTTGATGCTAAACACCCTATATTTATTTTTTGTTATAGCAAAATTAACAAAATCTACACCACACTCATAATTATAAATTGTTCACAATATAACATAAAGGAACATTCAATAATAAATAAATTAAGTAAACGATTATTTAATTGGCGCAGCTACATGGTACAAATACACACATAGACATTAAAGCTAACGTAATATATATATATATATATATATATATATATATATATATATATATATATATATATATATATATATATATATATATATATATGTTTTATATTTTTGTATGTAATTTATCAATGTTTTATTTGTTTAATTTTTTATAAATATTCGTTTAACATGTTTTGTATACATTTACATATACAATTTGTTTAAATTGGAATAATGGTTTGAGCTTTTAATTAAGATAAAATAAAATAAATTTAAAAAAATATTAGGTAGGTGCATAATTATAAAGCTTTTTTTTGTTTGAAAATAAAATATTTTTATTAAAAAAGTATACAAAACAGCAATTTTTATTAACAAATAACCCGCCTAAAAACGCTTGATAATTATGCACTAACCTAATATATAAACAGAAAAGGCATATTTATTAATTTAGTTTAAGAAAACAAATATAATGAAAGTTCTGAGTAGTTTTGTATTTTATGTAAATAAATAGATCCTAAATTATTTTTAATAACATATTTACTTTATATTATTTTACAATTTATTGTTATTATCTGTAATTGTTTATATGTATATAATAAATTCAACTCTCCTTTTAAATCTTTATTTTCTTTCAAGTATATCTTGAAAGAAAATATATATTTTTTGTTATAAAATATGTTTAACGTTTTTGCTTAAGCAAAATATTTAATATATTTTATAAATATAAAATTTATATTTTATTTTACATATTTTTGGTACCTAAAATTTTATACAAAGTCAAATTAGTCCGTATTTATAATAGTTTCTTTTACCGATTACTGGCGAATAAGTATGTTAAAAAGTTCAGAGACTTGACATTTTACTTTATAATATATTGTCTACACATATTATCATTTCGTTCTTTATAGGAACAAGATATAGTTTTTTTTAATGCTCCCGCACAAGTATATTTAACCAAAATCAGCACAATTTTAAAGTGTATTTAGAACTATCCGTCTTACGGAGGTAAATTTGGAATCACAGTGGCCATTTTATATTGAAGTTATTATGTTCGTCATCTGTGAAATATTTTACGTATTGTGCAACTCTGTTTGAATTAAAGTATTATGTACAAATAGTTCACGTTTATTTCATGAAAAAGTAACACACTTGCATATTAACTTATGCGCAAATAAATATTTAAAAAAATTTTGTTTTGCTGTGAGAAACGAAAGTTTTTTATTATAGTCTCGACTAAAATTCTCGCTACAATTGTTAATATCATTTACCCAAAAAGTAAAGCACAAATTCTTCGCAATATGCCAAAAATAGTTTTCTCCATACATTTCTATTTAGAAATTTCTATTTCTTCTAGTGCGAATAGTTTGTGTCACATTTTATGCGTAAATAGTGTTCGCGATTTTTGCAAGAGTTTCATTCGGAACTTTTGTTTTCAAATAGATAAAAAATTTGCTTCATCTACATTTGTGATACCTCTTATACATGTTCTAATGTTCGTAAATCTTGGATACATTCGCTTATGCAAAATGTTCTCAATCATGTAAGTCCATCTACTTATCGAACATTCATGCAAACAAATATTTTAAATATTGTTCATTGATTAGACATTTGTTCAAGAAGACCAAGCCATCTTAACTGACTAACACCAAATTTTGCAACATATTACACTCATCACACATCAATCTGTTTCGTACCCGATCCCATATAGTTACGCTATACGTCACGTAGAAAATCTAATTTCCACAGAAGTCAACGTAAACATAGGCACCAAAACAGCATTCTGCACATTCAAAAAAATATCTTTCAAAACATTTACGTTTTTAACAAAAGTACTAAAAGCACCCAAAACTTGTAACCAGCATTTGCTTCTGTTTCAATCTCACAATCAAAAAGATCATCTTTAGACAATTAACTACCCAAGTACACAAAGTTGTCTACTTGCTCTAAACGTGCCCCATCAACATATACATTACATTCAGTCATCAAATCATCTTTCTCAAAAAGTAACAATAATTCACTAATCAACATTTAACACTAGATATCCTTACCTACAATATTAATTCTATCAATCATTCTCCTCAGCAACAACCACGGTATCGATATAGGCTAAAGCACAATCATCTATATATATATACTAATATTAACACAAACGGCTTTTAAAAAAAAAACCATATGTATATAATTTACGTGCTCAGAAAGATATTACACAATTTAAATCGAAAAAACCACCAAACACTTTTTTTTTTTTTTCAAGTGATTATTTGACAATCATACAAAGAGAAACCAATTAATTTACACATCCTTTCTTTATCAATAAACCACTTTGAACGTTACTTGTTTGTGAGGTAGTTAGTAATCTGATTTTTAAGTTATTATTTTACCAAATAATTTATTGGGATCACTCAGAAATGTAATTGTGCGAAAATTCGTACATTCACTTGAACTGCGTTTACGGTTCCAGTGATCTGGAAACACACAACGCTTTAAGCATAAACAAAATATAAAACAAACAAACACCTTCTTACTCCTATAAATTGACCTATTTGCAATTCTATTCAAATTGAAAGATTTAACATTCTTTGTACGCATTAGCACATCGCTCTTTTCTATTTCAAATTCAACTTCAATATGATTCAAATTTACGGAAACATAACTAATTGCCTTCCTATTATCACCACCATATAAACCTTTAAAAAATTAACATCATTTATTTCTTAAATCTAATTTATCCCCCTATAAATCATTACTTGTCCTCTAAAATGTCTTAACTGTACGCCCAATATCACCTTCAATTTGTTTCGCATTCTGCCAAAAGAGCCGCTTATTCGTATCAAAATCAATCTCCAACATTTCAATCATTTTCTTTTTTATTTTGTTTTTGTAAATCTCTATTTAAATTATAAGCATTTATTTTTCACCTTATATTTACCATGATAAAGTTTATCACGCAAACTACTATAGACAAATTTTCAATAAACATGTATTTTTTCTCATTTTTCGGACATGAGCTTAATTTTTTTCACTACACATTTCTTTCGCATACTGAATAATTATTCATTTTTTAAATGTACCCCAAATTTCATTTACATTACAATTATACTCCTAATTAGTTTCACACGAAAGAAAAATATTATTAATTATTAAACATTTTACCAGAATATACGCGAAACCAGTAAATAATGATAATTAGTAACAAGTTCAGCATCACATTTAGCACCTCAATCAATAACCACATATTTCAGTCTATTATCATACCGAATAAAATTAATTATGTATAAATATGTGAAAGTTTATGTTTGAAAAAATTATTGAAATTGAAGACATTATATTCTAAGCAAATATGTAACACTGTTTTAGTATTTTGTTTACCCGACTATCACCAAACAAAACCTAGACATTTCCAATTATGCTTTCTTTTACAACAACCTAACAATTCACTAATCACCATATAAAATCAATTTCTCCCCAGGATCAACAAAGTTATTCACATTATTTAAATTATTCAAAAACTGATTCGTTTTAACTTCCGAAACAGAAACGTAACCACAATATTTTCGAAAAAATACAATCATAAATTTTTGTAAACGTATTCATTCTCTCGCTTACAAACACAACACCTGATACACTCTTATATTCACACTGGCACCGACAACAAACAAAATATTCTATTAACTCTTTCTCATAAAAACTTCCACTTTTAACATCACCAACATTATAACATATTTATAGTGTAGACACGCATTATTTCCATCAATTCATCCACTTTTCCATTCATATCTGTCACATTTTCAATTGCTTTGTATAAAAAAATACCTAACAACCACGAAAATTACAAACGAATAAATAGCGGTGCAAAAAAACCTTAAATTATCAAAAAATATTCACCAGTCAATGTTAATAACATTATTGATTCGGTTGTTATGTATTAACCATCATAATTTTTTTGAATCGAATATTTATCTGAGTCATCTTAATTAACTTACATCAATTTTAACATTTACTTTTCCTAATATATGAGTTTTTAAAAACCGATAAAAATGTATAATACGGAAAAAATTGACAGTTTTAATATTTATTATGATACTTATCAAATAAATATAAAATTTAGCATTAAATTTAAAATCAATGAAAATTTCGTAATTCATATCACTTTAAATGTTAAATAATAATTTGTAATGGCAAAATATACTCACAATTTCAAAAATATTTTGATAAATTTTATTTATTTAGAAAGACAAAGAGCTGTTCTTGATAGTTGTAAAATTATTTTTTTTTTAATTAGTTACTATATTTCAGTAATTTATTATAAAAAATCACTATACGTTAGTTATTTTAACGCAATTCATATCAAATAATGTTTTCATTGAAAGTGTTTCTAACAAAAGCTATAAATACCGGTCATTTTAATACTTAAAGGTACATATTTATTTAAATTAAAATAAATGATCATATTTCACTTTTATTTGTTCCGTATAGAAAATCAATACTTTTTTCATGTTTTTATTTAATAAAATATTAAAATAAATAAAAACATTACCAAAATAATATTGTTTGTTTAAACTTTATTGCAAAACGCTTCTAAATAATTTTATATATTATACAAAAACCCAATTTAAACCAACAATAATTTGTTATTAAAATATTTATTAAATTATTAACTTACTATTAATTTTACTTTATAATATACTAACATATTTATCCTTGTATTGCTCGGATGATACATAATGTAAAGACCAAAATTAATTTAATTTTTACTGAATTTGAGATAATATAGATGCAATTAGTGTTTGACATTTCCCGATGATATTTATTTCTCGAGAAATAAAGAATTTTTTGTTTATTTCACGAGAATTCTAGAGAATTGAAAATATTACATATTTGTGCAAAAATATTGAATCATAGGTACAAAATGTATATAAATAAACTTGGAAAACATTTAAGGCAAGAAAATAATAACAGCAAACGCATTGAAAGTACATATTTTATTCAAAAATATTTAATAAATACGTTACATAATCGAAAAAAAATTAAAATTAAAAAATGATAACTATTATTAACTAACAAACATTGAAATAAAACTTACAAACTAGAATTTATTTAGAAGTACGAAAAACTAAATACATAATACAAAAATTGAAAATAAATATTAATATTTTATTTTTTTAAATTAATAAATGTAAATGTGGAATTATTTCTCTGTTTTAAAAAAGAATTTTAGGAAACATAGCGCATTCAATGTTTCGCTTGATAACCTGTTTCTCATCTTTGTGACGAACTTACTGGCAGTGGAAAAATTCCGTTCGTATTGCGTTGATGTAGGTTTTATTGTTGACATTGCATCCCTAAGAAGTTCTAGATTTTTTGTTCTGAAACCAGTTGTTTGAAAATTGTTCTTGGAGAGATAATTGTACTTTGCTATTGGATTCTGATTCAGCTTCAGCATTAGCATTATAACATTATAGTCTTTCTTCAGTGTACTATAACGCGACACCTCGGGACTGTTCATCTCATCGCGCGATTGACATCACATTAAAATAAATCTATTCAACATTGCAATAAGTGATATTTGAAATAAAATATAATTTAATTTTAATTTTTAATTTTCTCGAGAAATATCAAATAATTTCTCTAGAAATGAGAAAAATAAAAACATGAAATATCTCGAGAAATTCTCAAGAAAGAATTCTCGAGAATAAACACTAGTCCGGATAATATTATCGTCTATTTAAAACATAAAAATAAAAAATGATAAAAAAAAGTTTGTATTTGCTCTGTACTATTGTTATATTTACTGTATTTAATTGATTTCTGTTTGTTTTTTAACAAATATCCTATATCATGTTATGATACGTCACGTATCATACGTGGAATAAATATATAAAATAAATAAATAAATAAATACTTTATATTTGTGTATTGTATGCTGAATTATTTCTATTTACTTTTTTTTAATTTTATCTACAAAATTTACATATTTTATTTACTTATATGTTTTACTTTATATATATATATATATATATATATATATATATATATATACAGAGTGGCCCAATGAAAACAGTAAATGCAAATTTTGGCCACTTAACATCATTTTTGCGAAAAACGCTCGAATACGTCAATTTCAGTATGAAGGGGGATATCCGAATCGATTAGTACTATTTTCCTAACATCAACCCTAAGCGGAAGAGGGATTGCACCCCAAAAATTTTAAATGGAAAGGGGTATTAAAAATGACACCGTTCTAAAGGCCTTTCAATTCGATTTTCAAAAGTATTTTTATTTTTCAAATCCGATCATTAGTTCCAGAGAAAAATCGTTTAGAACAAAGTTTATTAAGTTTTAAAAAGTACAGACAAGTAGGCTTAAACAATTGATCGTAGAAATAAAAACGCATCTGATAAATTGTTTGTAATAAGCAAGTACTTTGTGAGTCTCTCAATATCTAAACTGTGTCATATTACGGTAAAATACAAACAATATGGTTTACTCTATTGCGGAAAGAGTGGAAATAATTACGATTTTCTTTAAAAATGATGAATCGGCTACAAGAACGGCCGAATTGTTTAATGGGGAACACGCAGGAAAACATGTCCATTGTTCTTATGTTCTCGATTTGGTTAAAAAATTTCGGGAGACGGGGAGTGTAGCAAATAAAAAGCGAAATAATACACAAAATGTAGTACAAAATGAAACGATGGAAGTAGCAGTTCTGGGTCACGTTACGATGGATCTTTCATTGAGTACACGGAAACTTGCTGTTGTATCAGGAGTTTCACGGACTAGTGTTCAGCGCATTTTAAAGAAAAACAAATTCCATCCGTATAAAATAAAATTGGTACAAGAACTCAATGAAGATGACTACGACCGCCGTTTGCAGTTTTGTGAAATTCTGAGTGATCGAACAATAAATAATCCCAATTTCTTGTTTAACATCTGTTTTTCCGACGAATGTTCTTTCTTTGTGAATGGTACAGTCAACCGCCATAATTGTCGTTATTGGTCAGACAATAATCCCAGGCAATTCCATGAAGTACATACACAAAAACCTGAAAAATTAAACGTTTGGGGAGGTATTTATGGTGACCATCTTGTCGGACCTTTTTTTCTCCCCGATAATCTGACAGGAGAGATGTACTTATCATTGTTAGAGGATCACATCGATCCAGTTTTAACTGACATAATGGAAAATGATGAACGTTACTTAGAAGATGAGTTGATATTCCAACAAGACGGAGCTCCTCCTCATTTTGCATTGACTGTTAGGCAGTTCTTGGACCGTCGGTTTCCTGGGAGATGGATTGGACGAAGAGGTGCGCTATCGAATGGCCACCAAGATCGCCGGATCTATCACCGTTAGATTTCTTTTTGTGGGGTTATTTGAAGTCCAAAATTTATGCTACGCTACCCGAATCTTTAGAAGATTTACGACAACGTATTGTACGTGAATGCCGTCAGATTACACCACAAATGTTGCAGAACGTACGACTACATTTTGAGCAAAACATGTATCATTGTATGGAAGTTGGTGGTAGTCATTTCGAACACTTACTAAAGTGATATTATAGTTTCTGTTTGTTCCTCTGAACACTTAGTACACTTAAACTTAATTGATCGTCAATTGTTTAAGCCTACTTGTCTGTTCTTTTTAACACTTAATAAACTTTGTTCTAAACGATTTTTCTCTGGAACTAATGATCGGATTTGAAAAATAAAAATACTTTTGAAAATCGAATTGAAAGGCCTTTAGAACGGTGTCATTTTTAACACCCCTTCCCATTTAAAATTTTTGGGGTGCAATCCCTCCTCCTCTTAGGGTTGATGTTAGGAAAATAGTACTAATCGATTCAGATATCCCCCTTCATACTAAAATTGACGTGTTCGAGCGTTTTTCGCAAAAATGATGTTAAGTGGCCAAAATTTGCATTTACTGTTTTCATTGGGCCACTCTGTATATATATACTATTCGAAATATAAAAAAAATATTATTATATTTTTATGTTAACAAATTTATATTTTATAAATTATGAGTTTAATTTAAAACATAGTTGTATTCTATTAATAAGCATTTACCTTTTTAAAATAAACAATAATTTAAAATTTTAATGTTTTACTTAATACATATACATTAAATATGTTTTATTAGAACAATTTTATATTTGTTTATTATATAAAGTTATATTATATAAAGTATATTTTATATTCAGTATATTCAAAATATTATTATTTAATAACAATAATATTATAAAATATAATATAGTGCTAAGTAAAAACAATCTATTATTTTAGTTAGAATTAATATGGTAAATTTTATAATTTTTTATACGCAACAAACACTTTGTTTAAACAATTAAAAAACTTTTTATAATACATGCAAAAAAATAATATCAAATTCATATTCTATTACTTGAAAACATTATATAATATTATTTTGAATAATATTATTTTTAGGTGTGGTACTAAACCAAACAACATAATTAATTAATAATAATTCATATTTACCTTTTCAAACAATAATTATTGACTTCAGTAGAAAACTTAAATCTCAAAAGTTTACATGTAAGCCAACATTCGTATATCTCTTTGATTTGTGCAATATTTACCGCCTACTAGAGGTGCGTATTTTGATCGAAAGCGCGTGACCCGATCCGACTCGACTCGAACTACAGGCGGGTTTCGGATTACAGTGAATACAATTGAAACTGGAAGTTCTTCAACTTCTAAATTTTGTTAGATTTTTGTCGAATTTTCAACGAATACACTTTAGATACCAACCGGCGACACAAATTTCGCACCGTAGACTTCATCTTCATGCATATAATAGATATCATTTTCAAAGAGGTTTTTGGACCAGGTGATATGTGACTTTGTAGATGTTGTAAATATTAATTTAGCAGTAATATAATATCCAGAAAACACTACATTCTTAACAAATAACAATAATGTATGCATATTCATTGATAAACTGAGTTAACTCTTTCGGCCGTTACTTCGTGAAATTTCATATTGAAATAATTATAAAATAAAACAATTTAAACTTTGATAATTTCACACTTTATTGATTATTGTGACCGCAGTTTCGCCAAACATTGGCATTATCAAACTGTGTATTATCACAGTTTGATAATGCCAATGTTTGGCGAAACTGCGGTCACAATAATCAATAAAGTGTGAAATTATCAAAGTTTAAATTGTTTTATTTTATAATTATTTCGATAAACTGAGTAGCTAATTAAGTATCTCTAAAGTATATTACGCCACTTATAAATTCTAATCTCATAAAAAAAACTTTATTTTAGACAAGAATGTACATGTGATAAAAATTATTTTATAAACAAATTTTTTCACAAAATGATTATGCATAACATTGTAACAAAAAAATAGTTTTTATTTGAGTTATTCCTTTATTACATATTAATATGTATTAGTGATTGGCTAGAATTTTTTAAAATTACAAAAATCTAAAATAAACAAAAATATTAAATAACCAATTTCCCATACCAACATTGCAATATTTCTTGTATTTCTATATAATTATAATATTTATGATGTAAATATTATTAAAATATATAAAATATAAACAAATGGATAATATTCTACTATATTTTCTCCGACGTTTAATAAAGTGTATTTTTATATTGCATTATTTTTATAACATTATTTATAAACATGTAAGTATATATTATTTATTTTTACATTATGTAATAATAATAGTAGAAAACTTAAATATATTTCCAAAATAATTAATAATTACACACAAATATATATATATATATATATATATATATATATTTTCTGTTCTAGAAAGTTTTTTATTATTATTGTATATTGCGATACTTTATATGGAACGTATGTGGGCGAAACCGTTTTGCCCGGAAACTATTTGGTATAGTCCGGCCCGCAAGAGTTTTCGAATTCTGTGGATTGTTTAGTATTGGTGTATCTGTAATTAAGTAACAATAAAAATTAAAATTTAATGCTTTCTTAGTCATAATGAGATTTTTTAATTGGCATATTCACGTAGCCCGCCGCAAATAGATTTAAATCCCAACCTGGCCCTTGCGGCAAAAAGTTTGGACACTTCTGATATAGTCAAAATACGAGATTATTCTACCGGCCCGGCTTTCATTCCGTTTCGTTCCGTTTTAATTTAATTTTAAACGCGATTTACCAAAAATCACTTTTTTTGCTGGGTAGATGAATTGCAAAAAAACTACTTGGTAGATTTTGATGTCGCTTTGAAAAATTGTAGAGAATTGAACAGGCTAACGTTATATTTTTTTAACAAAAATATTTTCCAAATTATCTATTTTTTAGGTATGTTTAAATGAAAAATGTCGATTTTTTTGACTTTTTTTAAATGGCCGCAATTTTGTAAAAAAAAAATATTTTTTTTCAGATTTTGTTGGGTATAATGATAGCTACACTCATACATAATCGTTAATTTTTGGTTTTGTTTGTTTCGGATTTTCAGTCCAACTACACCCAACCATCAGTGCTCGGCGGGCACGGCCTTCTTCGCTGTCATTTTTATGTGACTAAAGAGTATTATTATTTTTAAGGCAATTCAAGTGATTGTACTAATTTTTGAGCGATTAGTCTTCCGAGTGTTTCCGGTAAATTATTTGGTAAAATATTAATTCATAAAGAGAGCATTAACTATTTATAAATTAGCGACATTCAGGGTGGCTTTGTGCCAGGGAGAAGATGTGTGAATCAATTGTTTGCTTTTCGTGTGATTGTCGAAAAGTCACTTGACAAAAATAAAAAAGTGTTCTGTGGCTTTCTCGATTTAAGGAAAGCTTATGACAGTGTTCTTCGGGAAATTGTGTGGGATGTGCTTCGCGAATACGGTGTTAATGGTAATCTTTTAGGAAAAATTCAAGCTCTGTATGATGGAAATGCAGCTGCTGTACGAGTTGATGGTTGTTTAAGTGATTGGTTTCGTATAGATGTTGGAGTGAAACAGGGCTGTGTAATGTCTCCTTGGCTATTTAATTTATATATGGATGTTCTTCTTCGGAAAGCTTTCTGTGGTAATGATGTTACACATATAGGTGATTGTGTTGTACCTGCTTTAGCTATGCTGATGACGTGGTTGTTTTGACTGAATCTGAAAAGCAACTGAGAAGGATGATTGATAGAATTAATGTTGTTGGTAAAAATATGAATCTTGTATTGAATGTTGATAAGTGCAAAGTTTTAGTTTTTGAGATGGGTGACTTGACGATTGAATGTAATGTACATATTGATGGTGCACGTTTAGAGCAGCTAGATAAATTTGTGTATTTAAGAACTTTATTATCAAAGGATGATCGTTTTGATCGTGAAATTGAAAGGAGGGTAAATGCTGGTTGTAAGGTTTTGGGTGTTTTGGGAACTTTTGCTAAGAATGCAAATGTTTTCAAAGAAGCCCGTTTGAGTATATACAGTGCAGTTTTAGTGCCTACGTTGATGTATGGTAGTGAATGTTGGGTTTGGTTGCAAAAGCATAAACGGAAAATGATTGCTGTGGAAATGAGAATTTTACGTGAGATATGTGGTGTAAATAGAAAACTGCAGCAACTAAATTGCTTGACGACTAGCATTTTGAGTTGCGTGTGACTTATTGCTAAATAGTTACTAAATAGTTAACTATTGATCATGCCGTGTGTAGCGTTCCATACTGTTCCATTCACGACAGGCAATTTCCTTAGAAGAAAGCAAACCTTTCTCTTAAATACACCTTTACAATTAAATTTATCAAAAAATAATTCTTTAATTTGCTAACTGAATTTATATATTTTGATATGTAAATAAAATTATTTAAAAAAAATTAATACAGATATTATAATTTGTTTTGCAACCCTCGACAAAAATTCACTTGTTGTTTACATCATTTTTACTGTCTGATAAAGTTGAAAATGCATTAACTTTGTCGTTAAAATGCTGCTTTATTTTACGGTTGCTATTTTTCAAATTAACTTATGCTGTAGTTCAGTTAAATTTAAGCACTTTTTACAAATTAATAACATTTAACAATTGCTTGGAGGCAACTATTTTCAAACCAGTTACAAATTCGATTAACTAACTAATCGACCCGTGTGTAAAGCGATTAATAGTTATAAATAAATAAACTGCAAATATACGTACTGACACCTACTGAGTATAGTGGTGCCCTAATGTAGCAAATATATTCACAAACAAAATACACTTACCGGATAAAGCACAGTTTTAGCACAATTTTATGCAATACACATGTTGCAAAACAATCTACCAGTAAAAACACAGTTTGAATTTAATCATTTGTAAATATTGTTAATCAAAAAATATTTCTTTCAAATTCAATTGATGGCCTCAAAATAAATTACTGACATTGGCAAAATATATATTTAATTATAATTTCAATTATAAGCTAAAAATTTAAAAACGTGTTCGTAGTTTTTTTTTTATGTTTTTTGCTACTATTCTAATTACACAAACATAAGTGATGAAATTTATTCAAAATTGATAGGTAGATATCATATAAAATAATAAAAATTTTATGAAAAATAAAACCAATTATTTTATAATTTTATATCTGAGTCAACTGTTATTACAATTGATATTTTTCTATTGTTTCAAAAATTACTATTACTTAAAGTTTCATGGCTATTTTATGACTGGTAATGTAACAACATAAATGACAACTTACAAGCAAACATATCGCGTTGTTACACGCCGATTTAAATAAGCTTCTGTATTCAAGTAGAACACTAAAACTAAGCGACATTAAATTTTTAATCCGAAATCGTCAAGGTTTTGGGAGTAAAAATCATCCCCGAAATTTAGAGTAAAATTGGTTTTTATTTTTTTTCTCGGAAACTATGCATCCTAGAACAAAAGTATAAATGTACGAATGCATTCTTTTTTTTAAGAGCTATCCATCGATGGTATTAGTTTTTTTATGCGATTTGTAAAGTTAACCTTTGCACACCTAACATATATTTTACTTCATATTTAATTGTTATGTAACTTTTTTCAAATTTTATTTTATATTAAGATAATCCAATTAAAAATAAAATTAACGTGTTTTTGATTTTTTTAATTATTTATTGTTTTAAGAGGTCATCTACCCTTTATTTAGACAGTCGTATGTACTCATAAGTATGTTTGATTATTTATAACTCGTTAATATTAAATAATAGAAAAAAAAGTATTAGTATTTTTTTATTTGTTTTACAAAAAAAAATTTGTAAAATATTTAAAAAAATTATTTATGAATTTTAATTCTTTTCATAACTCACCAGTTTCTTTTATTGATTAAGTCGCCTTGTCGATTCAAGTGAAGACTTTGAAATATCTCGAAAAATAAACATCGGACGAAAAAATTTCAAAGATAAAAAGTTAATATTTTTCAGGAAGCCATTCTAATTATCTAATATCAAATTAGTCATTTGTTTCAAGAAATTATTCGAAAAATTATAACTTACAGTGAATTTTTTTACTAATGTTAATAAATTATGTACCTAGTTACTTTGCAAAATATATTAATTTATTAGAAATAAAAACAACTTTGCAAACAAAATTGTAGAGATACTGCCCATCCTTTTTGAGGTGGGCAGTATCCCTTTCTCATTTTCAAAAAAAATTCCTAAAGGTTAAAATCGTAATTTTTCTATTTGCTTTCTGTTTAAGTAATAAGTACCTACTTATTTGAACATAAAAATATTTTCAACTAGTTTTCTTTCTATTAAGTTGGAATATTTTGGTTTAATTGTCAGCTAATTAATAGAATGAATATTAGGAATATATTTTTCTAAGATTTCTAAGATAAGATCTAAGAATAATTTTTTTGGTAGTTTTAACATTCACAATTTATTAATATAAATTATTTTGTAATTTGTTTTTAGATTATTTTATTTTACCTACTGCTGGTAAAATACAATTTTAAAATTAATATATTTTTAAAACTATAAGAAATATAAATTTATGTTTATTTAACAAAAAAAAATTACTTAATTAAATTTAAATAATATATATATATATATATATATATATATATATATATATATATATATATATATATTAGGGTGTTTCAAAAAAAAATCGAAACAGCTGGCTCAGCGCTAAAATCAAAGATTTTGGTCTAAAATAAACGGATACGAGCCCATTCGCCATTTAAAAAATATTTAGAGTGTCCACCGAGCTCTCAAAAATGCCATTTTTAGACCTTTTCCAGATAATCGCCCAAAACTTGTCTTACAGTAATCGGACCAAGTCGTGCTTATGATATTTTATGCCCAGATTCTTTCTATTAAGTTGGAATATTTTGGTTTAATTGTCAGCTAATTAATAGAATGAATATTAGGAATATATTTTTCTAAGATTTCTAAGATAAGATCTAAGAATAATTTTTTTGGTTGTTTTAACATTCATAATTTATTAATATAAATTATTTTGTAATTTGTTTTTAGATTATTTTATTTTACCTACTGCTGGTAAAATACAATTTTAAAATTAATATATTTTTAAAACTATAAGAAATATAAATTTATGTTTATTTAACAAAAAAAAATTACTTAATTAAATTTAAATAATATATATATATATATATATATATATATATATATATATATATATATATATTAGGGTGTTTCAAAAAAAAATCGAAACAGCTGGCTCAGCGCTAAAATCAAAGATTTTGGTCTAAAATAAACGGATACGAGCCCATTCGCCATTTAAAAAATATTTAGAGTGTCCACCGAGCTCTCAAAAATGCCATTTTTAGACCTTTTCCAGATAATCGCCCAAAACTTGTCTTACAGTAATCGGACCAAGTCGTGCTTATGATATTTTATGCCCAGATTAATATAATACAAGTTAAACATGCGGATAATGGGTTTGCGTTAGGCCCAGGTAAGTTAAAATTATTCGAAATCACGTTTCTTTTACGTTTTTGAAGGTTTTTTTTTAACTTTATTGTTAAAAAGTTGATCTTAACGTCATCAAAGCAAGCCATACTCGCGATAAGTTGTTCTGAAATATGTATATATATATATATATATATATATATATATATATATATATATCGGGTGTTCGTTCGTCAAGTTCGTATGGGCGTTTAACATGTAATTTCGATAAATTGCAATATACTATTTTCTCGAGTTAAATTCGAAGAAATACTTAGAATACATTTCGATAGGGCATAAAAAGTTCTATAATTTGGTTTTAGCTTTAATTTGCTAGCATGTGCCGTTTGGGCGCTAGAATTTTTTTTAGATTTTTTGGTTTTTATTTTTTTTCTCAAAACTATGAGGTGTAGGAAAATAAGCATGATATGGAAAAATCCGGAATAATGAGTACTATAATTTGGTGAATAAACCATTATTCTAGGATGCATCGTTTAGTAGAAAAAAACTGAATTTTTGAAAATCTCTCAAGGGGGTAGGTACCCTTGCGATTTTTTCAAATTAAGATTTTTTTCAAAATTTGCTGAAAAAAATCTAAAAAAATCTAGAAAATCTAAAATCTAAATCTAAAAAAAAGAAAAAATTTTTTTCTAATAAACAATGCATTCTAAAATAATGGTTTATCCACTAAATTATAGTACTCATTATTCCGCATTTTTCCATATCATGCTTATTTTCTTAAACCTCATAGTTTTTGAGAAAAAAAATTAAAATCAAAAAATCAAAAAAAAATTCTAGCGTCGAAACGGCACATGCTAGCAAATTAAAATTAAAACTAAATTATAGAAATTTTTATTGTTTATCAAAAAGTATTCTAAGTATTTCTCCGAATTTAACTCGAGAAAGTAGTATATCGCAAATTATCGAAATTGCATGTTAAACGCCCATACGAACTTAAGGAACGAACACCCGGTATATATATATATATATATAATATAAATAATATATATATATATATATATATATATATATATATACGTGAGAATTAATGGTTGTAATGAAACAATATCAGAGTATATCAAATATAAGCATACATAATATTTATTAATAGCTAACGGCGGCATTAACCTTCAAATATTCTTTCAACGTTCGTATGTTATAACGTATGTATAGAAATTACAGAATTTGTGACTTTACGTACGGATAAACGCAAAATGACTGCTGTGGAAATGAGATTTTTACGTGGGGTATGTGGTGTAACTAGGAGAGATCGGGTACGAAATAGACTAGTGTATGATGAGTGTGAAATTGAAAAAAATGTTGTAGCAAAAGTTGGTGTTAGTCAGCTAAGATGGTTCGGACATGTTGAGCGAATGTCTAATGAACGTTTGGTTAAAAAGATTTATTTGAATGATTTTGATGGTTTACGTTTGCGTGGTCGTCCAATGAGTAGTTGGAGTGATATGATTGAGAGTGTTTTGCGTGAGCGAAAGTTTCCAAGTAGTAGGAATAGAAGAGCATGTATGAGAGGAATTATGAATGTGGATGAAGCGAAAGTTGCTTGTTTGGATAGGAGTGTTTGGAGGCGACTGATTTTGGGATAATGAAAAGAGTTTGTGCCACACCCTTTTGGGTATATGGCGTGATTGTGTATGTATGTATGTATGTATGGATGTACGTACGGATTATAAAAAAATTATGAAAAAAGCAACTGAAATTAAAATGATTAAATTCTGTCACTAAGATCTGTTGTCAACTCGGTAGCTCAGTGGTAAAGCGTTCAACCGGCAAGTGAAGAGTGATATGTGTTTTTTCATTTTTAGTTTAATAATTAATTCATGCTTATATTTGATATACTCTTATAATATATATATATATATATATATATATATATATATATATATATATATTTATTTTTGCTTCCTAGTAACTTGTTCCTATACTGTACACTGTTATTTATTGTAAGTATCATTAATATCAGTTTTTTTGATAAACACGGCCGTTGAGTTCGTCGAAACGTCGATTTTTAATAAAAATTAATACAGAACTTAAACATAAAATCGTTTTATTTTATCAGAATAAAAAACAACTACTCGGGCATCACTCAATAGTTTTATTTTATTTTAGTAAAATATGGTTTAATATTTCGACCTCACTGAGGCCATCATCAGGAACAGTATTTATGATAATTGTACCTACAAAAAACATATAAACATATAAAACATTTGGTATAATTTTTTCCCGGTTAATTGTTATCATTTTTATATTGTAGTACCATTACACAACAATTCATACTATAATATAAAAATAATAGCAATTAACAGGGAAAAAATTATAACAAATATATGTTTGTTGCAGGTACAATTGTCATAAATATTGTTCCTGATGATGGTCTCAGTGAGATCGAAATATTGAACCATATTTTACTAAAATAAAATAAAACTATTGATTGATGCCCGAGTAGTTTTTACTACTTTGACTGCAAGGAAAAAGTAGTATAGCGTTTGGTACGGTGTCTGTAACATTTTCAAAAAAAAAAAAAATTGTGTATAGAAATCCTTCATATAGCCCCTAGATGACGAATCTGAACTTAGTTTATGTGGGTGTATGGATGTGCGTCGTCAGCTCGCTCGCTCGCTCGCTCGTTCCTCAGACAAAATTTTGTGATCGCAACTCCTCCTAGACGGTTCAACCGATTTTAATGAAATTTTCAGGATAAATTTGTCTAGTGCCCAAGATGGTCATGTAGTTTTGGTTTTTTCCAGTGATGCCAACTTTCCGAGAAAAAAATTACTAAAGTTTTTAAAAATTCATTGTGGCTACATTATTTATCCGATTTTGATCAAATTTTCAGAAAAGATTCCCCTAGTGCCCACATAAATTTCGTAATTTTAATAAAATACAGTGTTGCCAACTTTTCGAGAAAAAAATTACTAAAGTTTTTAAAAATTCATTGTGGCTACATTATTTATCCGATTTTGATCCAATTTTCAGAAAAGGTTTCCCTAGTGCCCACATAAATTTCGTAATTTTAATAAAATACAGTGTTGCCAACTTTCTGAGAAAAAAATTACTAAAATTTTAAAAAATTTATTACGGCCATGTTGTTTAACCGATTTTGTTCAAATTTTCACAAAAAATTCTTCTGGTATCCATATAAAATAGATAATTTCAACAAAATACAGTGTTGCCAATTTTATGAAAAAAAAAATTACTAAAATTTTTAAAAATTTGTTATCACCACTTTATTTAACGGATTTTGATCAAATTTTCACTAAAGATTCTCCTGGTGCCCGCATAAGTTATGAAATTTTAACAAAATACAGTGTTGCCATCTTACCGAGAAAAGAATTACTAAAATTTAGAAAAATTCATTGTGGCTACATTATTCATCCGATTTTGATCAAATTTTCAGAAAAGTTTCTCCTAGTGCTCACATAAATTATAATTTTATTAAGATACAGTGTTGCCAACTTTCCGGAAAAAAAATTAATAATTTTCTAAAAATTTGTTATGCCCGCATTATTTATCCGATTTTAATGAAATTTTTACAAAAGATACCCTTAGCGCCTATAATATTATATATTAGCAAAATACAATGTTGCCAACTTTCGATGAAAAATTTTTTTATTCCTATTTCTTATCATTTATGTGATAATGTCAAAGTTTATTTTTATTCTTATTACCAATTTTACAGCCGAGAAAATATATATTATATTTATAGTTACTACTTTGACTGCAAGGAAAAAGTAGTATAGCGTTTGGTACGGTGTCTGTAACATTTTCAAAAAAAAAAAAATTGTATAGAAATCCTTCATATAGCCTCTAGATGACGAATCTGAACTTAGTTTATGTGGGTGTATGGATGTGCGTCGTCAGCTCGCTCACTCGCTTGGTCGTCAGACAAAATTTTGTGATCGCAACTCCTCCTAGACGGTTCAACCGATTATAATGAAATTTTCAGGATAAATTTGTCTAGTGCCCAAGATGGTTATGTGGTTTTGGTTTTTTTCCAGTGATGCCAACTTTCCGAGAAAAAAATTACTAAAATTTAAAAAAATTTATTGTGGCTACATTATTTATCCGATTTTGATCAAATTTTCAGAAAAGATTTTCCTAATGCTTTTATTAATTACATAATTTTATTAATATTCAGTGTTGCCAACTTTCCGAGAAAAAAATTACTAAAGTTTTTAAATTTTTATTATGGCCATGTTATTCAACCGATTTTACTCAAATTTTCACAAAAGATTCTCCTAGTATTCATATAATTTATGTAATTTTAACAAAATACAGTGTTGCCAACTTTCCGAGAAAAAAAATAGTAAAATTTTTAAAAATTTATTATGACCATTTTATTTAACCGATTTTAATCAAATTTTCATCAAAGTTTTTTTTAGTGCCTAAATAAATTATGCAATTTTAACAAAATACAGTGCTGCCAACTTATCGAGAAAAAAATCACAAATTTTTTTTAAAATTCATTGTGGCTACATTATTTATTCGATTTTGATCAAATTTTCAGAAAAGTATCTCCTAAATTATAATATTATTAAAATACAGTGTTGCCAACTTTCCGAGAAATGTCAAAGTAGTCTATATATGGGTTTATCCATATACTTCTAATCTTGTTTTATTTTATAGTTAAGATATTGTATATAGCTTTTGATTATAACAATAATTAATTTTTATTTTTCATGAACTATATACATACATACATACATATACAATCACGCCATGTGCCCAAAAGGGTGTGGCACAAACTCTTTTTATTATTCCGAAATCAGTCGCCTCCAAACACTTCTATCCAAACAAGCAACTTTCGCTTTATCCACATTCATACTTCCTCTCATACATGCTCTTCTATTCCTACTACTTGGAAACTTTCGCTCACGCAAAACACTCTCAATCATATCACTCCAACTACTCATCGGACGTCCACGCAAACGTATACCATCAAAATCATGCAAATAAATCTTTTTAACCAAACGTTCATTAGACATTCGCTCAACATGTCCGAACCATCTTAACTGACTAACACCAACTTTTGCTACAACATTTCTTTCAATTTCACACTCATCATATATATTATTATTACTTTATTACTACAAATATTACTGAATATAGTATTATAAAATAATAATAGCAGGGTCGTTGCTAGAGTATATGCGGCCCCCGTTTGCGAGAACAATTTTGCCGGCCAAATCTGTATTTATTATTACTATTGTATTAATTAAAAATTTTCTTAAATAAAATGTATAAATATAAAAATATACATTTTACATTTTATTTAATTAAAACATAAATTTACATATACTAAATACGTAGTTAGTAAAGATGCATAGGTACACTAACAATAAATAAACAATAAATTTAAATAAATTTCGGATTTCTTCTTTTTTTTTAAAGCACACTCTGATGTAATATCTGCCACATATATCTTCAGATATTTCCTTTCCTATACTAATATAAGATATGTCTGAAAGCCTTTCTTGGTCTATAGCAGATCTTAAATAATTTTTATTGATTTTAAGTTTCCAATAGTTTCTCTCGGCACTTGCAATTGCAACCGTCAAACTGTCAAATATTATGGCAATCGCTAAATTTAAAAACAGATAAATGATGTTATTTGTAAATTTGTATATTGAGTTACATATAATGCATTCATTTCAGGGAAAATATAAGTTCCGATATATTAAATTTCAACGAATAAATTTTAAGCTATAAGACATTTTTCATTTTTAGGTTGATCATGTAAGATATTCTCTAGAGATTTACATTTCATAAACCCATTTGCTTTATTTATTTTAAGAATATTAATTAAGTCATTGTAAAATCAAAAACAGTGTAATGATTTTTTATTTGTTCCAATCTTTCTTCTTTGTTTGATAATACAGTGTCTAACATCAAAAAATAAAATTTATTTCAAATAGGTCATGCAAATTTTTTGAGCCTCATCCTTACTATTGTAATCAAATAATCATTTATGTTTTTGTTCAGGGTCTTTATCACATTATTATGCGGTGGAAATGAAAGATCGCAATCTATATTTTAGGTAATATTTTTATCTCTTTTAAAATATCGTCAAAGCTTTTTGCTGATCTAATATTATATAAATAGTGTACAGTTTATTTTGAATAAACAGATAGAATTGTTTCTATTAAATTGACAGAACATAAGATGTCAATACATCTAAACTTCTAAACCATCCAGATAAATCTGCTATTGCACAACATGCGTTAGAAAAGGTTTAAGATGTAAAATTCGAAGATACTATAATAAATGCATGACCCAGTAATATTAAAAGTATATTTATAAAAGAAGCAATATAAATTTATAAAGAAAAAGAAAATATCAATGGAAATTTAGTTTTGTTTATTTACTTATTTCGTTACCTAATAACTTGTTTCTATGTTCTGTTTATTTACTGTAATATCATTTGTATAATCTTCCTCATGATGGTGTACGTAGAGTATGTCAAACTGTCGATTATTTACAAAAACTATATATTAAAGCTCTTTATTTTATTTTATATTTTGGTTTGTTTTAATAATAAAATAATATTTGTTAATGTAGCATAACTTTTCTAGGTATTTTTGTTAATACATAATACCATATAATAATAGAACAAATTAAGTTAAACGATTTAGTAGTAAATTATTATTTTCAAAATAATAGTATATAATATTACGAGAAGAAATCAATCTTTATTGTGTTAAGGTCACATACTTGCGATCAACGCAGAGACGAAACCAAGCAATGTTAGCGGAACATAAAAGGGCATTTTGCGCCAAGTGCCATATATTTTTAAATTGCTACAAATTAAACTAAGAACAATTAAAAATTCATTCCAAATAACGTTAACCTTACTAGAGGTTGTACAATAAAGTCACGCGCACATCATGCCGGACCGCATCGCAAAAATTCGCCCGGATTGTTTACATTTTTTTTATATTAACTATTGCATATTATGGGAATGGTGGAGCGGGGCGTAGCGCGTCGCATTGTAATGCATTGCCGTATAGTTTGCTAGGCAGAATTTTGCGCTTAATGCTTAATTTGGCCCGTCTTGTCATCAGTGTGCGAAGACTGCACGTTATTTCAGATTGTTAAAACTAAAATTTCATTATTTTTATCTGTTGTAATGAAATTTATATTGTTATATGACAATTTGATTAAATTTTTCTTTTTGACAACCGGTTAACCAATAACGAAAATTATACTTTAATATCGGTTTTCGTTCTTTAATCGATTTCTTATATTCAGAACCGATTTTTATAAAATAAGACTATGTAAATAATGTATAGTGCTTAAGTTTATTTTTATATATTTTTAAATATTTGTTGTGATCAAATAGTAAAACTATTATTATTTGCTTTCAGAAAAAACTAATTTAATTATAAATAATGAAATATTATTTTCTTAATTTATAAATAAAAATTCAGAATTGTTCATCTACTTTAAAATTATTTAATTGTGTGCAAAAATATGTGTTTAGTAAAAAAGGATGTTATGAAAAACAAGTATATTTCTTTTTCGTCAAAAGTTACTGGTTTTTATGAATTTTAAAATATTGATTAAGGTTCGTAAAATATTTGCAAAAATATCAATTAACCAGTTTATTTTACCGGTTCCATGTACTGATTAAAATTAAATACTTGCTTGTAAACGAATGTGACATTTATGCTGCTAAATAAGTATTTTATATTCAATTTTTTTTTATCTGGAAAAATTTATATATGTTTACTTATAATTTAAACAAACCTGCAGAAAAATTTCGAAAAACAAACAGCAAGTTCATGAAATGTTATTTGTTTTTATGAAAAAATTTATTTATATTTAATGTTCCAAATGTTCGAAAAAAGTTGACAAAATGTTGTTATTTGTTTTTGTAAATCTTAGCCCAAAAGCTTCGAGTAACTCTAGAAATTTATAAAATGACATTCTAAAATATTGAAAGAATTTTCAATCATCTTCGAGCAAATCTTTAAAAAGAGTGTGAAATTCTCGAAATGATTTTCTTTGTAACAAATATCATGGCATCAAATCCTACGTTTTCTTTTGTTGGATATTTTTTGTTTCATTTCTTTATTAAAAAGTATTTTTAATAAAATTTAATGAATTCATTTTCAGAAATTGTACGAACGCATACAATGGCAATTTGCTAACAAATATTTACTAACAAATAACTTTTTCATGAAATCTAACAAAATCATAGACAAAGAAATTTAGTCGTGTTTACATATGAGAAGTTTTATATTCATGCATTGTGTGGTAACGTTTGAAACAGTCATCTATGTGCAAGGCCGGCTTAGCCAAAAAGTTGCACAATAGTACCTCGTCTATCTCCTTCCATGTTTTACTTTCAGATTAGAGCATACAACACAAACTTTATTTTTTCCTGTTTCGCCGAATAATATGGAGAAGGCCGTTGAGCCTTTCTGCTGTTCCAGAAGTCGAAAGAGGCTTTGGATCAGCATCTCGAAAATCTCCAATCAATTGATTTACCAAGTGACGTACAAATTGTAAATGAGTTAACTTTTTTATATTTTATTTCTTGTGAAGTTCCTGATATGCACTTTATGTATTTTAAATATATTAAATGCTTTTGTTTATATTTTGTTTATATAGCACTTTTTTGATAAATAAAGTTTTCTATTATTATTATTATATAATAGATAGGAATTTATCAGTAAAACTTCCAATCCTCAAAAAAATAATTTTCTCCACCATTTTTGAGACTTTCTCATGAAACAATACGTGCCTGTTTACTGGTCTGCCTTATCTACCCCGCCCATATATTTATTATAATTTATATTCACATCTCCCTTCACAATATCTGTTCTTCCTTCTTTGCGTGACCTTTTAGTGACGGTTTTCGACGATAAGGTAGCACAGATGCTAAGTATGGTCACAATACGCTTGTCTCTCCAAGCCAATAATAGTAAAGTTTTCCGTCTGTACGCAACGATTTAATTTTTTGCAATTTTTGGACTTTTTACTTCTTGCGAATAAATTTCCTATTCGTCTGAATAGTTCCAGTTAGATTACATTTTATTTTAGGTAGTGCATTTGCCAAGGAAATGCTTTTAAAGTACCGGTAGTTGAAGATATGGTATCCTACAGCGCCAGGATTGGATTACAATGAATTGTGATACAGTTGTAAGACTATTCTTGTGCTTATAGGCAGATCTGGTCTAAGTAATTTCTTGGTAGTAAAACTGCCATAATATGGTAAAATAGTTTGTATATAACCTATATTGGCTTCTGCAAGAACATAAATACGGATATCCCACTTGGTTGATTTCTGTTTGTTGTACGTAATAAAATTTATTCGCCCTTTGAATTGACGATTAATTCATCCACTCATAACTCCGCTCCGGGTGCAAAATTTTCTCGACATTTACTGTCAATGTAATCTAAAAAATTGCCATTTTTTTGCGTCCTGGTTGACATGTTTCAAGTACCTTCAATATTTTCATTTGTGTGAAGCATCCAAAATACTTGTAAAAATCGATCTCTCCTGAATATTTCGACAAAGTATGAGATCCTACATTTCTTCTCTGTGGTACAATAATCCTTGAGGCTCGGAAGTGGCATTGTCCCCATAAGCAATATTATGCCGAGAAATGCTTGCATTTCTTTTGGTGTGACATTAGTCCATGTTCGCCAAATGGACCGCTTTTTTAGATGTTTTCCTTGTATTATATGATTTGCGTACCGATTAGTTTCCTCAACTATTTTTCTGATCAACTCATCGCTAAAAAACGAATTGAAGAAATCTAATGGTTCTGTATAAGTTGAATCTAGTTGTGAACCAGGGGTTTGTGATCCAGAACTAAATTGTATTGTTTGTGGAATGATATCGTGGGTTGTGATATTTGTCCATTCGTTATCACTACTGCAATCACTTTCCTGAATATTCATTTCGTCATTACTGCTACTATCACTGCCCACATTGAAAGGATTTTGCTTCCACTGGATGAAGCTGTGTTATCAGATTCAAACTGGAACTAATCAGTACTGTCACTATTAAACGTATCGTCTCTGGATCTTTTAGCCATCGTGTGTAGGATGTTATAAAATATAAAATATGTGGAAAACTGGTTTCTCTGATAGTGACACTGAAAGATTGACTCGACAAACTGAAATTCGTTCTGACCCTACCATGGTCTCGCATCGTTAGTTTACATTATACGGAAGATAAGTCTTCATCCCTAAAAATCTCTAATTTAATTGAGAAACAACTTGACTTCTTAGGCTAGTATACCCGTGCTTATCTTATTGTTTAGGACGACAGATGTATGCCAGCCACAGCGCGAGAATGGGCCTTTCCATTATTTTTTTTATTTGAAATTTTGAAAGTAATAAATAAATAAAAAAATTTGTATATATTTATTTTTCAAGTTTATTTATCATAAACTTTAAAAAATATATTAAAAAACGCTAAATTGGCGCCAAACTTCGACAATTCTCGGATATGTCCGTCCCGTGACGTATACAAGTAGTAGAACATTTTCATTGGTTGAATTTCACGTGTAGTTTAGGAGAGATATAGTACACTAAATGATGTATATGGTTAGAGGTGTGGTTATGGTTAAAACATTTAAATGTATGATTTTTATAGCCTTTTTTTAAATTAATTTATTTCAATAATTATAGAATTTTAGAACGTAAAATTTAAATCATATTATTATTTTAGTTTGTAAAACAACAAAAAGGTATTAAAATTATAAAATTGAATTTTAGTGGAAAGGCCCATTGGGCGGCTATATGCCGACACGCGTCCGCAACGGTAAAAAGGCTTGGGCGGCTATTTGCCGACATTCGTCCGCAAAGGGTAAAATATGGTCGTTGAAAATGTAACATTAAATATTATTTCTGTTATTAATGTTTAAGTTATTTAAACATATTTTGCCATAACTTGTTTTGAAATATTCGGATTGTATTTTCAAAGTTTCGTTAGACTATTTGGTGACAGGTATTATTTCACTTGATTAATTCTTGGTAATACTTAATTGTGTTTATTTATTTTTTAATTTTTTTCATTTATTGACTTAGAATAATTGTGATTAGAAATCTAAATGGTATTGCGATTATTTGTATCATCTTTTGTGTATAACTCGAATAAATTATTATTACAGTAAGCTCGTATCTTATTGCATATGAACTTATTTGGATCCAATTAAATAGAAATTATTTTATTGTATTATCCTTCGATATAAGACGCCAAAGGCCCATAAACATTTGCTTAATATTTATAACTTGTATCGCACGCTGTTTTAAAATTATTGTTACATTGGAATATACAACATGTAATTAAATATCATTTATGTTTATTGCAATATTTAGATTTTCAGTATCACAGTTATTTAATTTTTAAAATTTCTTGGAAACGATTTGTGATAATCTTTAATATCCGGATTGTCAGTGATATAATATTTAATCATAGCAATTATTGCAATATGTATATATTTGGATTTAAATTTATTATTCATGCTTTTAATTTTTTTAAATTTTCATTATTTCCTTCTTTTGTTTTTGAATATTTGTTAAATTTAATATCGAGTATTATTCAGATGATTTTTCGACTATCATATATCCATTAATTAAGTATACTTTTCGGCAAATATAATTGACAATCTATCAAGTTACGCTTCTTTACCGCTTTCTTTGCTATTTAGGTTTTAGACAGGCTATAGAACGGCATTCAGTTACAGGCGTCCAGAATATAGTATAATTATTAAATTGAGTACAAACCACCCCGTCAATACTAAAGTAAACTGTGGCCTTGTCGAAGTCAAGGCAAACTCTGCCTGCATATATATATATATATATATATATATATATATATATATATATATATATATATATATATATATATATCAAATGGCTAAATATATCACATTAACAAAATATAAAGTAATAGGTAGATTTGAAAAAATGAACGTTTTTTTTTCACGGAAATATTGAATTTTGTCTTCTGAAAAATGTTAAAAATCAAATGAAAATAATAAAAGTACCTCTATCACAGTATTTTATCAATAAAATATATTTATTCAGGCGTTAGGGGGGTACGTTTAGCTACATATAGCTATAGCGTTTGTGAACATAATAGTAACATTAGTGACATCAGTGCATTAGTGACAATTTATACGATGTTCAAGATAACAGACACCGAACACAAACGATGCTTAGAAGAGGAGAAGCGAAAACTACAAGAAAAGCTTCAACAGGAATTGGTAATAGGTAAGTCTGCAAAAATAGCCAAACGGCGTAAGCGAACTGAAGAAATTCCCGAAAAGCAAATGCCAATCAATAATGGCTTAACTACGGAAAATACACAACACACACACACACACACACACACACACAAGACTAAAAAGCAGAAAATAATTATTTAAATAAAATGAAATAATATACCACATTTTTAGAACGGACTAAAAAGTAAAAAACAATTTCTTCTAGAAAAACGTGAAGCGTAATCCTTACTATTATCTATTGCATGCGCCTCATGTTTTTTTTAGAAAAAATATTTTTTATTTTTTAGTCCGTTTTAAAAACGCGATATATTAAATTTTTTTATTTCAATAATTTTATGTAAATTTGAAATTAATTTTATATTAACAAAAATTTTGCTGGTGCATATATAATATTTATTTTTTTCTTTATTTAATTTACTTATTTAATTGATAGGATTGTCGGAATCTAATATGAATACTACATTAATTAGAGATACGAAATAAAATTTTAAAAAAATCTCATCAATCAATGTAAAGGAATTGAATCAAATTAAATCTGGCTTCTCTTGATTAACTATTTATTTAAATTTTTTTATACTTATTTTATATTATTTAGTTGCTTGTTTCTATATTATATTTGTGATTATATTTATTTTCTTGATAATAGTTTACATGTAATATATGAAAACATCGACTTTTTTTAGTAAAATATAACAGAACTTTAACGTAAAGTCTTTTATTTCAGTGTAATATATAATGTTAAGACATTGTAAATCACTGAATACCAAAGTAATTATTTCAATGAAACCAGCCTGTAATTTTTAACAGTATAATTCAATTTTAATTACTTTAAATTTGTCTACACTTATTTATTAAATATTGTAACGAAAAATTTCTTTTATCTTCAGCTAAACTATAGTTTGATATTATTAATAATACGTACCATTATGAATCGCCAGTTACATGGTGAAATGGATAACAATGTAGATAGCTATAAAATATACTTGATATATTTTTTATTTGACAACTGATAAGATATAAAATCTAAATTTACAAATTAACAATAAAATAAAATAATTTATTACTAACACGGTAACGGACTAATAGTCAATTAAAATATATAATCAATATTTAACTTTAAATATTAAAAAAATGCTCGCTTAAAGAATTTTTAAAATAATAATTTACAAAATTATGTGAATTAGCAAATTAGAAATATTTAAAAATAAATTTTAAGTTAAATCCACTACCATTTATATGTAAAATTAAGTAAATAATAAAACACAACAGTATAAAACAATAGCATTTTAATTATTTTACATATTTATTTATTTGTAAAAATACACACCATATTTATTGAAGTACAAAACAACAAAACTGGTTCACAATCTAAAACACGTTAAATAAGCAGTAGTGGATGAAATTTTATATACATCAAAAACAATGCAAAGAGCATATCTAATAACTATACAAATTATCATAAAATTTCTATATTTTCGTATTACCGAATGTTTAAATTTAGTAAAAATATACCTTTTTTTGCAAAATTTTATTCTTCATTTAAATTATTTGTACCAATTTTGAGTTGTTATTTTTAGATAGTAAATATTAGAATATATTATCAATATACTAGTTAATTTTTATTAAAAACAAATTTTATTGATTGTATATTTTAAATTTTTGTTGTTTTTTTAAGAACTATTAAAAAAATTCAAAATAAAAGTTTCGTTTAAAAATTTAGGTAATTTTTAATAAAATTTACGTAATAATAAATGCAATATTTTATTAAAAAAAAAAACCTTTATGTTTTAATAACATGCGATTAGTAAGAAGAAGAAAAAGAATTAGTAAAAACTAGTAAGAAGAAAATATATCAAAATAACTACAAATTTCTTGACATTGTTCTTACAAAAATAACAATGTAAAATAAAACAGGTAACTATTTATAATTGACTTCAGCATTAAGAAATTATTTAAAAATTTTCATCAGCAGGAGTATTAGTAATTTAAAAATAAATACATTTTTTAAATAATTTTTTTCAACATATTTTTTACTTGATACGATAATTTCAATTTGATACTTATCATGATTATACATTTATTAATTTAACAACAATTATAACTTACGTATTGTTAAAATTTATGAAAATTTTATTTTATATGTATTCTATTTAAATGTACGTCATGCATAAAATTCTCTAATAAGATATATTAAAATTTTTACAATATTCTTATAAAATTTGTAATATGAATTTCAATTAACTTAAAAAATATTCAAATTTCTTGACTGTAGTCATCACTGACAACATTATTCACAATGGTGACACTAGTTGCATTGGCTTTAATTGTTGATCGAGTACTTACCTGTCGTTGCAAAAGATTTATTGCACCATCATTATTTGTTCTGCCAAACGATGCTAAATTTTGTCCAGCTGTACGGCGTGACGTCGGATGCAGAACCGAACACACAAGCAATTCGCGCATTCCTCTGTAAAAAAAATTGTTATTGTAAATATAAATTTTTATATATATAAAAGAGTGTGGCACAAACTCTTTTCATCATCCCGAAATCAGAGTCGCCTCCAAACATTCCTAACCAAACAAGCAACTTTCGCTTCATCCACATTCATAATTCCTCTCATACATGCTCTTTTATTCCTACTACTTGGAAACTTTCGCTCACGCAAAACACTCCCAATCATACCACTCCAACTACTCATCGGACGTCCACGCAAAAGTATACCATCAAAAACATTCAAATAAATCTTTCTAAGCAAACGTTCATTAGACATTCGCTCAACATGTCCGAACCATCTTAACTGACTAACACCAACTTTTGCTACAACATTTTTTTCAATTTCACACTCATTGAAATTGAAAAAAATCTATTTCGTACCCGATCTCTCCTATTTACACCACATACCCCACGTAAAAATCTCATTTCCACAGCAGTCATTTTCCGTTTATGCTTTTGCAACCAAACCCAATATTCACTACCATACATCAACGTAGGCAACAAAACCGCATTGTATATACTCAAACGGGCTTCTTTGAAAACATTTACATTCCTAGCAAAAGTTCCCAAAGCACCCAAAACCTTACAACCAGCACTTGCTCTTCTTTCAATTTCACGATCAAAACGGCCATCTGTAGACAGAAAACTACCCAAATATATATATATATATATATATATATATATATATATATATATATATATATATATAGTATAGTATACTATAGTATAGTATAGTATATTTATATGTATAGTAACTAGGAAACAAAATTATTCGTGATGTCTGTCAATGTGTGTTTGTGCCAAATGAATATTTAATTAATTAATTTATTATCATTTCTATCCTTCTTCTGTAACTCTTCTCTTTTCTTTTGTTGTGGACTAGTTTGGTAAGCTGCCACAACCTTATTATTTACCAAGAGAACTCTTTTAAATTTGAAAGAAATGAAAAAATGGCAGGAAGAATGTAGGTTTGCTACTTGGAATGTAAGAGGAATAAATGGGAAAGAGGATGAATTGATGGAGTTAATGCGTGTTTATAGTATTGATGTGTTATGTGTAAGTGAAACAAAAAGGAAATGTTTTTGTGAGGAAGAGAAAAATGGTATTTTTTGTTTGTGGTCGGGCGTCAGTATGAGTGTAAGAGCATGTCAGGGTGTTGGTGTACTTTTAAGCGAGAGAATGAAGCCGTTTGTAAGAAGTTATGCTTGTATTTCTTCGAGAATTCTTTGGTTACGAATGAAGGTAGGTTTGCACAGGGTTTTGGTTGTGTCTGTTTATGGGCCAACTGATTCTGCTTCTGATGTTGAAAAAAATCAGTTTTGGAATGATTTAAATAGTGTGGCTGACTCTGTTGACGCTGGAGAGAAATTGATTGTATGTGGTGATTTAAATGGTTGGGTTGGTGTAAAACGTAGTATAACTGGGAATACCTTGGGTACGTTTGGAGATAGTAGAGTTAATGATAATGGTGAAAGAGTGTTATCTTTTTGCTTAGAACGTAATGTCTTCATTTCTAATACCTTTTTTAAGCATAAACTTTCCCATATTTATACCTGGGAGAATGTTCTAGAAAATAGACGTAGTGTAATTGATTTTATTATGTATGATGATCGATTGAAAAGTTTGGTTATTGACACACGTGTTAAACGTGGTGCTGAACTTGGTACTAATGATCACTATTTAGTGGTTTCGCGTATACGTTTAAATGTTGGTTGGCGTATGAGGAAAAGAATAACTGGTAAAATGTTTCAAGTGAAATCCAGTGTTCTTCAATGTGAAAATGCTAGAGATGAGTATGTGCAAAAAATTAATAATAATTTTCCTGCGTGTAAAACTAATTATGAATGTGATGTAAATGAAATTTGGGATGAATTTAAGGATCGTATAATTCAGTGTGCGAAAGAAGTGTGTGGTGAAAGAATATTAGGCACGTGTCCGAAGAATGCATGGTGGAATGATCAGTTGAAAGAAGC
This sequence comes from Clivina fossor, assembly GCA_963966155.1. Lineage (NCBI taxonomy): Eukaryota > Metazoa > Arthropoda > Insecta > Coleoptera > Carabidae > Clivina > Clivina fossor. Next base: position 14,731,572 of record OZ014551.1, read on the forward strand.
AGTTGCTGAGAAAAAGGACGCTTATTTGAATTATTTGTGTGTTAAAGAATTGCCTAGTAGTTTATGTGTTGAACGTTATCGTGAATACAAGGAAAAGAATAAATGTGTTAAAAGACTAGTTAATAATTGCAAAAAAGAAATGGAAGAGAGAATGAGTGAAAGGTTGACGACTGATTTCAGTATGAATAGGCGAATGTTTTGGCAGAACGTGAAGAGAATGAAAGGTGGTAGTGTGAAAACCGTTAAGGCGGTTAAAAGTGCAAGTGGTGATTTATTGTGGAATGAGTTGGATGTAAGAAATAGGTGGTGTGAATTTTTTAAAGATTTATATGGTAGTAATAATAATGAGGCAATGAATTATGTTTCTGTAATTTTGAATCGAAGTGAGGTTGAATATGACATTGATGAAAGTGATGTGAGTGATGCTTTAATGCGTGTTAAATGTGGTAAGTCTCCCGGTATGGGTGGAATTACTAATGAAATGCTGAAGTATGGAGGTGAAAAAGTGTTTGAATGGTTAGTTTTTATATTTCGTTTATGTTTAAAGCGTTGTGTGGTTCCTGATGACTGGAAACGAGCTGTCATTTGCCCTTTATTTAAAGGTAAAGGCAGTTCAAGTGAATGTACTAATTTTCGAGCGATTAGTCTTCTGAGTGTTCCCGGTAAATTATTTGGTAAAATAATAATTCATAAAGTTAGAGCACTAACTATTTCAAAAATTAGTGACGTTCAGGGTGGATTTTTGCCAGAGAGAGGATGTGTGGATCAATTGTTTGCTCTTCGTATGATTGTCGAAAAGTCACTTGACAAAAATAAAAAAGTGTTCTGTGGCTTTCTTGATTTAAGAAAAGCTTATGACAGTGTTCTTCGCGAAATTTTGTGGGATGTGCTTTGCGAGTACGGTGTTAATGGTAATCTTTTAGGAGCAATTCAAGCTCTGTATGATGGAAGTGAAGCTGCAGTACGAGTTGATGGTTGCTTAAGTGATTGGTTTCGTATAGATGTTGGCGTCAAACAGGGCTGTGTAATGTCTCCTTGGCTATTTAATTTATATATGGATGTACTTCTTCGAAAAGCTTTCTGTGGTAATGATGGTATACAAATAGGTGATTGTGTTGTACCTGCTTTAGCGTATGCTGATGACGTGGTTGTTTTGGCTGAATCTGAAGAAAAACTGAGAAGGATGATTGATAGAATTATTGTTGTTGGTAAAGATATGAATCTTGTGTTGAATGTTGATAAGTGCAAAGTTTTAGTTTTTGAGAAAGGTGATTTGATGACTGAATGTAATGTACATATTGACGGTGCACGTTTAGAGCAGGTAGATGAATTTGTGTATTTGGGTAGTTTGCTGTCTAGAGATGGCCGTTTTGATCGTGAAATTGAAAGGAGAGTAAATGCTGGTTGTAAGGTTTTGGGTGCTTTGGGAACTTTTGCTAGGAATGTAAATGTTTCAAAAGAAGCCCGTTTAAGTATATACAATGCAGTTTTGGTGCCTACGGTGATGTATGGTAGTGAATGTTGGGTTTGGTTGCAAAAGCATAAACGGAAAATGACTGCTGTGGAAATGAGATTTTTACGTGGGGTATGTGGTGTAACTAGGAGAGATCGGGTACGAAATAGACTAGTGTATGATAAGTGTGAAATTGAAAAAAATGTTGTAGCAAAAGTTGGTGTTAGTCAGTTAAGATGGTTCGGACATGTTGAGCGAATGTCTAATGAACGTTTGGTTAAAAAGATTTATTTGAATGATTTTGATGGTTTACGTTTGCGTGGACGTCCAATGAGTAGTTGGAGTGATATGATTGAGAGTGTTTTGCGTGAGCGAAAGTTTCCAAGTAGTAGGAATAGAAGAGCATGTATGAGAGGAATTATGAATGTGGATGAAGCGAAAGTTGCTTGTTTGGATAGGAGTGTTTGGAGGCGACTGATTTCGGGATAATGAAAAGAGTTTGTGCCACACCCTTTTGGGTATATGGCGTGATTGTGTATGTATGTATGTATGTATGTATATATATATATATATATATATATATATACTTATATATATACTTATATATATACTTATATATATATATATATATATATATATATATATATATATATATATATAGTATATAATGGCTGACGATGGAGATCATGAAGAAAGTTGTTATACGTGCAAAATTGATTTTAATGAAGATAAAGTAATTGGTTGTGAAGGTTTATGTGGTGGGTGGTTTCATTTAAAGTGTGCTGCAATTACAGATCAACAATATGCAGTAATTCAATCATGCAAAGGTATAAAGTGGTATTGTAATCGATGCTACATAAAAAATGAGGTTATGCTCAATAGAACAAACAAACAAATGAAACAAATAATGGAAACTATTAATAAACAAGTTGAAGTATTAGAAGAATGTAATAAGGATAAAAAAAAAAAAAACGTATTTGGAAGCAGTTAATGGTGTGCAATCAAGAAGTATTGTACTGCAACCTAAAGAAGGTAAATCTGTCACACAAGATAAAATGAAACAAGAGTTAAAGGAAAAGTTAGATCCAATCAGTCTGGAATTAGGTGTTAGGAGTGTGAAAAATTATAAGAAACAGGGCATTACAATAACATGTGAGTCGATCGTTGAAAAAGAAAAATTACATGATGAGTTAGTAAATAAATTGGGAAACAATTTTAATGTGTATGTTCCCAAGAATGAAGAGCAAGAAATTAAAATCGTAGGAATTGAAGAAGTAATGAAAAATGAAGATCTCATTGAGTGTATAAAATATCAAAATAAAGAACTACTAATTGAAGAAAATGCAAAAATTAACGTAAAATATATGAAAAAGTTAACATTCGGCTACATGGCAATAGTAGTAGTTGATAATGATACATTTAAGAAGATAATGAGAGAAAAAAGGATAAAAATAATGTGGACAATCTGCAAAGTGTATGTGAATAATAAAATTTATAGATGTTATAATTGCTATGGATTCAATCATAAAGCTCAAAATTGTAAAAATAAAGCAGTTTGTGGTTATTGTGGAAAAGAAAAACATGAAGGTAAATGTAGCAATAGTATCAACCAATGCGTAAACTGTATTAATGCGAACAGTAAATTAAATCTGAGTCTTGATATTAATCATTCAGTGTTTAGTGATAAATGTGAAGTTTTGAAAAAGGAAATAATTAGACAAAGAAATAAAGTTGAAGTAAGTGGTAATAAATAGCAATTAAAACATAAAATAGGGAATTTTTTCTTTATGAATGCGAGAAGTGCGGTGAAAAATAAGGATGAGATAGAAGAATCTATTATAAAGAACAAACCTGATATTATGAGCTTAAATGAAACACATGTGACTGAAGATATTTATGACTTTGAACTAAACATTAGAGATTATAAAGTTATTAGGCTAGATTCGGAAAGTAGGTACACAGGTGGAGTGTTAGTTTATATTAAAAAGGATGTAAAGTTTAAAATAGTAAATAAGTTAGTAATTAGAAAAAATGTCTGGATTCTTGGGATTGAGGTTATAATTGATGATAATAAATATGTTGTTGTTTCTTTATATCATTCACCTAATGAATCACATTCAATATTTCTGGATGCATTTCGAAATTATATGGAGGAAATTCAAATCAATAATAATGGAATAATTATAATAGGTGGTGATTTTAATATACATTGGACAAATAGATCTGATGTATACACAAAAAAGCTTAAAAAGATAGCGAATGATTTAAGTCGTCAGCAACATATTAATGATTATACACACTTTACAGAAACAAGTAAAAGTACAGTAGATCTAATATTTACCAATGTGAATTACACAGTTACATGTGGTGTAGTTAAAAATAAAATCATAACTGATCATGCAATGGTGTTCGCTACAGTACACAGCAAAATAAATAATAATCAAATTAAATATGTTAGGAAAAAAGTTCAACAAATTGATAACGTCAGGAAGGCAGTTAGGTTGATTCCATTTAATTTTAGAGAGACTGACTTAAATGTAAAATTTAATTTTTTTTATAGTGAAATTATGGGTATTATTGATAAGTTAATACCGAGAGTTCAAATAAAATGTAAACATAATGTATGGTTTAACAATTTAATTTTACAGTCAATAAAAGATCGGGATAAATCTTATAAAACATTTCTTTTAACTATGAATATAGTAGATTGGAGAATTTATAAAAGTAAACGAAATAGAACGGTGAATTTAATTAGAAAAGAAAAAGTGAAATATTTTGAGGAAAAAATAGACAATTGTCAATTTGATCAGAAACTGATGTAGAAGACGTTGAAAGGTTTGATTGGTAAAAATAATAATAATGAAATAAAGGATATTGAATTTGGAGATGAGAAAATTAGTGACACTTGTGCAATTGTTAATAATTTCAATGAATATTTCATTAATAGTATAAATGATATAATTAGTTCAATTGACAATGTGAATGTAAATTCAGTGAGTGGTGATAACGATAATTGTTATTCTTTAAATGAATTTAAATTAATTGATATGGAAGAATTAGATAAGATAATAAAAGAAATGAAAAATAAGAGCAGTCCTGATGAATTAGATATAAGTTTAATAAAGGATTGTTTTCCAGAAATGGTGGATATTCTTATTCATTTGGTAAATGTTTCTCTGGAAACAGGTGTTTTTCCTGAGCTTTTAAAAATAAGTACTATATTTCCTATAATGAAGGTGCCTAATACTAATAAAGCCAATGAATTCCGTCCGGTAAATATGTTACCATCGATAGAAAAAATATTTGAAAAAGTGGTGTATATGCAAATAATAAAATATTTGAATAATAATGGTATTCTGACCTGTTACCAATCTGGATTTAGAATGGGACACAGCTGCGAAACGGCTTTACAACTAGTAATTAGTGAGTGGAGGGATGCATTAGATGAGAATGAATCTGGCTTAATTTTTTTCATGGACTTAAAAAGGGCGTTTGAAACAATCAATAGAGAAAGATTAATTAAAAAATTAAGTAACTATGGTTTTGGGGGCACTGTTCTACAATGGATAACTAATTATCTAGAAAATAGAAAGCAAAGAGTAAAATATTTAAATTCGTATTCGAGTTCAATGGAAGTGAATGTGGGTGTGCCTCAAGGTAGTATACTTGGACCACTACTTTTTGTTTTATATATTAATGATATAGGAGATAATATAAAGTTTTGTAAATATCATCTCTTTGCGGATGATATGATCATATACATAACAGGTACAAATATGGATGATTATGTTAAAAAGTTAAATGAAGATTTGTGGACTATAGATAAGTGGTTAGGTTATAATAGTTTAAAATTAAATACAACAAAATCAAAATTAATGTTTATAGGAAGTGATTCACAGTACAAAATTTATTTAGAAAATAATTTAGATGTAAGTATAGCAAACCAAAGAATAGAATTAGTAGATGAAATAAAGTACCTGGGTGCAGTTATTGATAGGAAGCTTAAACTTAATGCTCATGTTGATTATATGTGTAAGAAAATTTCGAAAAAATTAGGTGTAATAGGCAGATTAAGGGATTCTATTTCGTTAAAATCAAGAAAATTATTGTATAATACAATTGTATTACCGCATTTTTTATTTGTGTCAACTATATTATTTTCGATATCTAAAAGTGATTTATATAGATTACAAAAACTACAAAATTGGGGGATGAGAATCATATTAAAGTGCAATAGGTTTACCAGTACTAAGTTAATGCTGAATAAATTAAATTGGGTAATGATTGAAGATTTTATTAAAATACAGGCTTTAACATTTTTACAGAAAATTAAATTAAATCTTGTGCCTCAGTATTTATCAAAAAAGTTAACATCATTTAGTGAAATTCATAATTACACTACTAGAAATAGAAATAATTATAGTTTGTCACATAAAAATAAGTCATCTACTAACAATTCAATTTTTAATAAAGGTATAAATGAATATAATAAGTTACCATTAGAGATAAAAAGTATTACTAATATAAGGAGGTTTAGATGTAAGTTGACTGAATTATTTAGAAATGACTGATTTTGATAATAGTGTATATACACATTTGGGAATATTATTGTGTTATAATTTTTGTTTTTTCTTTTTATATATTTTTATTTTAAATGTTTATATTACTTATGTATATTTGTGAATAGCTGTATTTTTTTAAGCTAAATAAACATCTATTATTATTATAACAAGAAACAAATTAAAAAAGAGAGATACAAATATTTTGCGAAAATTTTCAGGTCCAAAAAATTTTTCAAAATGTGAAATTTATTACGTATTTTATTGTAATTGTAATTGTAATAGATTTCAATTTTGTTATAAATACAGCTGCTGTTTATTCTTGTATTGTGGCTAGAACTATCTATCAATTGTAAAAATTTGTTCTTGCAAAAAAATTTTGCGTAATATCTACACTATAAAGTATAATTAAGACTACTTTAACGAAAATAACTAGCTAAAAATCAATAATGTATGCGAGCTATATAAGATGTTATTCAAGTTACATTAATTTAAATTCTAAAAATAATACGTAAATGAAAATAAAATTGTATTTTGGCATCATTCTATTATTTTATTTCATAGTCTTTTCTTATAACCATAACTTTAAATTACATTCTTTAATACACTGAAAAAAAAAAGTTAAAATAAAATTTCATTTTCGTGTTATTTCTTAAAATATTGTATAAATTCATATAATTTGAATAAAATCTTTGATAGCTGCTGCACATTATTTATTTTTATAGTTAGTTTAGTTAAATTAATCTAAATCACATTTTAAAGTGTAGAAAGAAATTAAACAAAAAAATAGCTATATACCTGAATGCAATTAACTTTAACATGTAACAAAATAGAAAAAAAAAATTTTGCCGGTTTCAATATTAAGTTTCACGCTTTCATTCTATTACCTCAAATATTTTTATTACTTGTATATATAAATTATCAAACGCACCCTATCAATTGGTACAGTCTCATTAGATAGGCAGTAATTGGATGCTGCATGCAATTAGCGATTGGTATGATGCAGTGGATAGTGGGGGTATGGATATAAATATCAGATTGTGATGTAAAAACTATCATTCAAACACCAAGAATTGACTATGCTATGTACAATGCATACAAAACGTCTGCGACGAGGATAGATCGACTGCTGCATACCAGTCCAGACAATTATATAATCTAGCTTTAACATTTATTAACTTTAAATTAATTTTGAAATTAAATATTTTTTCATTATATTTAACATTTTAAAATATAAATAAAGCCAAAATACAGCTTCAATATTTTTAAAATAAATAATTTAAAAATATGCATTTATATCTAAGAGAGAATCATGCTTCGCTTCTTCTAGAACTTACTCGTTGTAATCGTAATATTTCAAAACAAATCTAGCTACTGCTTGATTGAATGCAATGGCGTATCCAGGGGGGCAAAGGGGTAGGTCCGCCCCGGGTTTTTTTTAGGGGTGACACCATTCTCTTGATGACACATTTCACCAACTGAATTATTTTAGTGAATTCGTGATTTAAAGACATTTAATAATTTGAATTTTTATTATCAAAATAAAAAAAAATATTTCTTTTTGTTTAGTTTATATTTACTATCTGATAGCAATAATATAATAATAATAATAATAATTTATTTTCAACAGGTAGAATACCCAATTACAGAAAAATAACAATAATATTAGTGCACAAAAAAAAATTAATCTATAAGAACATTCTTAACAACTTTGCATATTGAATTAATTGACTCAAAATTAATGTCAACAGCATTACTTATTACATTATAAAAGTGACACATATTATAAATAGGACATTTCATGTACAAATTAGTTCTATTCGATGTACAGTAAAACAAATTACTTTGTCTAGAATTGAATCTTGGTACAAGAAAATTAATTTCACCCAGAAACCACGGACAATCTGTACGGTTATTTAATAAATTATATAAAAATTTAATGGCAATAGTTATTCGCCTAATATGCAATGACGTTAACGAAAATCGTAACAACAGTAAGGACTGAGACGTACCTCTAGGTGGATAACATCCATCAATCTTGTACACAAGAAATTTGAGAAAAGAACGTTGAACGTATTCCAAGTCACCAATCTGGTTATTATATATCGGGAACCAAATGATAGCAGCGTATTCTAAATGAGGTCTAATTAAAGAATTATATAAAGTTAATAAAGTGTTAGATTTTGAAAATTCTTTGCTATTCCGATATATAAACCCAAACGTTTTCAGTGACCTGGATACAACTCCCTTCACATGTAAGTCGAAAGAAAATTGACAATCGAAAATAACACCTAAATCCTTAACATTATCAAGTTTATTGAGTGGCTGTTTATTAATGTTATAGTTGTAGTTGATAACATTATGTTTTTTTGTGTATGACATAGTATGACATTTAGATACATTCAATGACAAACGATTTTTCTTACACCATTCCGAAACTGCATCGATATTGTTTTGTAGAAAATCGCAGTCAAATATGGAATCAATTGTATGAAAAAGCTTAAGATCATCTGCGAATAGAAGATAAGAACACGACAGTACTTTCGAAATATCTTTAATGTAAATTAAAAATAATAAGGGTCCTAGATTGGAGCCCTGAGGGACTCCAGATGTTGGAACAAAATATGTGGATAAATAATTACGATATTTAACTGAGAACTTACGATCAAACAAATAGTCTCGTAACAATTTCAACAGAGAATTATTAACGCCAATACACTGTAATTTATCGAGTAGAATGTAGTGGTCGATTTGATCGAATGCTTTTTGGAAATCTGTGTAAATTGTATCCACCTGCCCTAATTTGTCTATTACATTTATTGTAAATTGAGAAAAACATGAGAGATTAGTTACTGTAGATCTCTTCTCCATAAAACCATGTTGATGAGGTGTAATATACAGTTTGACATAAGAATAAATATTTTTATATATGATTGATTCGAACACTTTTGAGAAATTACAGAGAAGTGAAATAGCGCGATAATTTTCAATATTTGATGGATTTCCTTTTTTTAGGATCGGACAGACGCACGCTTTTTTCCATAACGATGGAAAAAAAGATGTTTTAATACATAAATTAAATAAAAAGTGTAATGGTTTTACAAATGCGTATGCGCAGTCTTTGATTAAAAAGCTAGGAATACCATCAATACCTGCTGTGAAGGAAGGTTTTAATTTTTTTATTGCCTCGAATATTTCATCTTCAGAAATATATTTTATATTAATACAATTATACTGCGTGGAACTACTTGTGTGTAAATTTAAATCTGTAAGTGTTCGAGACTGTATATATACACTGTTAAAATATTCGCCAAATTTATCAACAATCGATTGTGGAGAAGAATATTCTATATTCTTATATGTCATTAATGCTGGTATTCGAGTACCACCTTTTTTCGATTGAATATATGCCCAAAATTTTTTTGGATCATTTGAAATGTTATCTTCTATTTTACTTGAATAATTTTTGTAAGCTGAATTAATTAGTGTATTAGTTTTTGACCTATAATATTTAAATATGCCATAATGATATGTTGTATTATATTTTTTATAATTTTTATGAGCTATGTGTTTGTCCTTAATTGATTTAATGATATCCATGTCAAACCATGGCGGATATTTACAATATCTGTTTTTCAAATGCAGTTTCGGAACAGATTGAATAAATATATTATTCAAGGTATTGTAGAATTCATCACAAGCTAAATTTACATCTTGAATTTTATTTAATGAACTCCAGTTTACATTCAGTAATGCGTCGTAAAGTATAGGAAAATTAGCCTTTTTAAAATTAAAACCCGTATGTTTATCATTAAAACGAAAATTAGTTTGTGTTGAAATTTGTATATCAAAATTGAAAGTTAATGCCGGATGAAATAAATCCTCTGACACTATTGGATAATCTTCCCTCTTTACAACGCAATTAGAATTTGAAAAAATTAAATCTAGTATGCGACCCTGATAATTAACTATATTGTTGTACTGGTTTAAATTATTTACATCTTTAAAATTATTAAGTACCATATTAAACTTATTGTTTGAAACTGTTTCATAACTTGGAACATTAAAATCACCGAGAATTATAACACTTTCATTTTGAAATAAATGTAGAGTATTAAAAGTTTCAAAAAACAATTCAAAATCCGTGGTAGATGTAGAAGGACGAATATACAAAACAATAATTATTAGAGCACTGGAATTACGAATATTAGTTATTTTAGCCCCAATGACGTCTATGCTAGGTACTGCTACCGATAAAGCTGTCAAGTTTAATGGAACAGAAGTTAAATTATTTCTCACAGCCAAAATAACACCACCTCCTCTATTCATATCAAGTGCAACAAAATCTCGGTCCTTTCGGTAAACACTAAATTGATCACAAAAATATTCGGAAGTTAAGATATCATTGCTTAACCAGGATTCACTAATACATATTACATCCGCATCACAAGAATTAATTGCGTTATATGCCAATGCAGTCTTTGTTCGGAGCCCTCTTACATTCTGATAAATAAACGATATTGAAGTGTTGTAATTGGGTAATGAATTTAGTTTAAAGGAACTATTTTTGGAATTATTATGCACTATATTAAACTTAGTTATTGAATTTATTTTATTACATGTATTGAATGTAACACGTTCAGGATGATGTGATATTTTCGGCTTGTTTTCTAAAAATATACCGTCTAATAACGACTCCTGCTGGCCAGAACTCTGGACTTTCAATTTTTTCTTTATGTTCAAAATTGATTCCAATTTTAAAACAAGAATTATTATATTTATTTACGATTTTTGTACATATAACATCGCTATTAACCAATTTCTGTTTTATATAAGTTTCAACTGTTTTTTCTTCTGTATTTGGTTTTATTCTGCCTACAAAAAACCAAGCTTTCTTTGCTGCTCCTTCTAGATCTCCAGAAGATTTGCTGTTGCCTATTATTGTTTTATTGGTTGACTTCTTAGTTTTGTGCCTTACTTCTTTCCATTCGTTGCTTTCAGGAATTTGATGATTGGTAGCAGTTGTTTTGTTGTCATTTGACATTTTTTTATTGTCGTTATATACTGATAGCGACATCTCTGACTCGGATTTATTAACATTATTAATGTTATTTGTCTTGTTAGTAACCTGTGCAATGTGGTTTGCATTCTTGCTAACTGTCGATTTCAGCTTAGTACTGTATTCAAGTCCAAGGTCATCGACGGTTTGTGGCTTCAATTGTTTTTCTAACCAGGAAATTTTTTCTTTCATCAAGATGTTATTACTTTCCATTTCTTTTAGTAATCTTTTCAAAAGTGCATTTTCATTTTTTAAATACACATTTTCATCTACTGATGTATTTTCGTTAATGTCAATGATTGTGTTGTTTAGGTCATTGACACCTTCGCACATGCTGCATATCCAGTCGTCAACTGAATTGCAGTCTTCACTTTCAAAATTTGCACATTTAAAATGCATCACTATTGAACACTGGTTACACTGAACACCATTTACAACTTTTTTATTGCAAATTTTGCACTTTATATCTTTAATAATTTGTTTAATATTTTGTTTAAAACACAGAGTTCATATACAGTAGTTTATATTGAATATAAGAATAAACGTATTTATTTACATTATATATAATAGAAAACGTGTTCGATATATATTTTGACAGAACAGGAATCTGGTTACAATACTTAGCAGTCATGCCAACTGTATGATATCACACCAACAGTGTGATCTCATTCCAACTGAGTGATATTATATATTGGCGATTCAACAGTGTTCTATCTTTTCAACAAAAATGATATTTCTGCCATAGAAAATGTATTACTTTTCAGTATTTATGTATTATGAATTTTTATTTGTCAATTGAAAATGAAATAGCATCTGAAATTGATTTTGAAGATGTTATAAATAAGTTTGCTGCTGTAAAATGTAGAAGAAAATTGCTGAAAAAGAGACATAGAATCATAGTCAATCATTTTTGTTCTTATTCAATGTTCTAATCCTTCGTGCAATAAATAAAATAGTACATTTTTCAATAATTTTATTGTTTTATGATTGTATCACTTGATTTATACTTTATTGTATTATTGTTTTTGTTTTCTTGCGTTATTGTATAACTCTCTAAATTTTCCTTAATTTATAGGATTTCTACATTTTTTACATCTAAGTATAGAGGGTGACACCATTACCTACGCCCAGGGTGACACCCACCCTAGCTACGCCACTGATTGAATCTGAAAAGCATCTTAATGATTTTTAGAATTAATGTTGTAGGTAAGAATACGAATTTTGTGTTGAATGTTGATAAGTACATGGTATTAGTTATTGACAAGACTTATTTGATAACTGAATGTAATGTATGTAATGAAGATTAATTTGTGTATTTGGGTAGTTTATTGTCTAAAGATGGTCGTTAATACTGGTTGTAAGGTTTTGAATACAGTGGGTACTTTTTATAGAAACATAAATGTTCCTGAAAAAGCCCTTTGAAGTATGTAAAATACTGCTTTGATGACGTACGGTAGTAAATATTGGTTGTTGCTGCAAAAATATAAAAGGAACATGATTGCTGTAGAAAAGATATTTTTACGTGGTGATAGATAAGTGTATGATAACTGTGAAATTGTTAGTAAATTGTTACTGTTAGTCAGTTGAGATGGTTTGGTCATCTTGAGCGAATATCCAATAAACGTTTGGTTAAAAGATGTCATGAATATGAATAAAGGTAGAGTTGCTTGTCTGGATAGGAATGTTTGGAGAAAATTAATTTCGAAATAGTGTAGAAGTTTGTGGATTTATGTATGTAAAAACGAGTATCATTACATAAGAATTAAAATAAATATTCTTACCTTCTAAAATTTCTTGAAAGAAACGCATATAGTAACGGATTTACTGCAGAATTAAAATAAGTGATGAGAAACGTCAAAGGAGTGAACAGTGTACTAAAGTTGCTTGAACCTTGATATCTAAAAATATTTTTAATTATCAAAAAAAAATTAATAAAATTATTACTATAAACATGTTTACTTTTACATCATCTTTTAATTAATATATACTACATCAATATCCTTAAGGAGGTTCTGCAATTAAAAAATATATCAATATAATAATCAATTACATTAAAAATGTAATGTGCAGATCTGTTATGTTTTGAGTTAAAATTTGAACATGTTGTTAGAAGTATAAAGTTTTTTTTTTTCAATTTTATTTAAATATAAGTTACCGTATTGCCTATGTAGAAACAAACCATTATATTTTCTAGGTTATTACGGTGTAGTCGATCTATTCTAGACGGAGACTTTTGCCGTACATTGTAGAAAGCATCTACGATATATAGCAAAATCTCTACAATGAAGATAGATCGGTCACGGTTTACCAGTTTAAAAAATTCTATAATTTCATCGGATAGTGACCGTGAAATCCTGATAATTAACAATACACCAAATTCAAAAATATATAAAATAGAAAAAAACCTGAAATCATACAATATATAATTACAACTTTTTCGATATTAAAAAGGCTTATGAAAACATTTATAACTCTCAATTCTTAAACAATTTATAAAATATCATATAAAAGATAACATGCTCTGTATCATCAAAATTTTTTAAAAGACTGAAGTTGTAAATTTAGGTACAATGGCTATAGTACAGAATTAAACTGTGGAAAACAAACTACTACAAAAACCAATTCTGTCATTGTATTTTTGAGAAATTTTTAAGATAGTCTAATAAAAATCTTTCTTGACAGAAAATCGAGCACCTTATTCTAAAGAAAAAATCTTAAACCAAATAAAAAAACAAATGCAATTAACAATCTTATGCAGTAAAACAATATAAAAAAAGTAAATAACCATAAATTCTAAGATATAAATCATTAATCAAGATAGCACAATCTCGTAGAAACAATATTTAACTAAATTAATTAAAAAAAAAAAAAGATTAAAATATATTAAAAATCATGGCAAATCAAGAATGTAAATTTAATAAATTTAAAAATTGAGTATGATTTCATTACTTATGTTATTACTAGGAGCAATAAAAATCAATACCATAGATAGCATATTAAATATACATATTATGCGAATTTTCATTGATTGAAAGAATAAAATTATTAAAATAAATTTTATGTATTCACCTCTATTTATATTGAAGAAAATATAGTAAATTTTCCTTCTGTGAACCTAAACCAAAATTGTTTATTCTCTTTTAATTTATATTTATTTTAAATTGCTATAAAACAAGTATAAATTATACCTTAATAGTGTCTGCAAAATAAACCACACAGTATCCAAAAAATACAAATCGATCTTTTTTAAAAAACTAAAACAATATTAAAAATTAATACAAAAATTACAAATTTATCTACACTGATACTTCAAAACAACAAATAGAACTAGGAGCAGCAATAGTCATTCCGTAAAATGTACTTCTAGTATGTAAACTGTTACGGGAAAAAAATAGTATCTAATAACAATTGTGCTGTACGCATATTGATTCAGTGTGCTCATTTAGTAAATTTGGGGTTTTTTAATGTGATATAATGAAGTTAAAAATAAAAGAACAGTATTATTTCATTTTTGAATAAAATAAGCAAAATCAGTGAAAACATATTAAAGTTGCTAAAATTCCTACTGAAGTCACACGTCTGAGCTTACAACAACGAATAAAATACAGCAAGAATAAAATTAGATCTTCCCTGAATTAAGTTACGACTAATTAATTAAATATGGATACATGATTTGCTATAATAAAGAAAGAGATGGTAGTTAAAATGTGTCAAAATTCAGTACGTTTAGAAATATCAGTTTGACGTATTTCAAATGTCATTGTAAAGTATATAAATTTTATTGTGATAATATGTTAAGATATATAAATTGTTCACAATGTGCGATTTTCGTACATCAGGTGCATTCTTTTTATGCAACGGAAAATGAAAATTACGTCATCATTAATTTGACAATAAAACAACACATCAATTTTTCATATAAAGGTAAATATTTATTTTTTTAATAAATAAATGCAAATAAAAGCGGATGAGGCTATTTATACATACGGTATGTATACGCAATTGGCTATTTATAACCTATTTATAACTAACCTACAGAGCTGGGCAGTAGCTAGCTACTTTAAAATTTACTAGCTTAGCTACTAGCTTGGCTACTTTTGTTGGTAGCTGTATCTTCGATACAAAAGTATCAAAATAGCTGTATCTTGTAGCTTCCAGATTTGACGTAAGTAGCTTAAAAATAGTAGCTAAAATAAAAAGCTACTATTTAAGCTACTTTTAGTAGCGTATAGCTACTTTTAGTAGCTTAAGCTACTCTCAGTAGCTTAATCTACTTTTGGTAGCTTATAGATACTTTTGGTAGCTTATAGTTACTTTCAATAGTTTAAGCTACTTTTAGTAGCTGTTGAATCGACAAAAATTTAAATTCGCATAAAAGCGTATTCTTGTTTGCAATATAGTGTGAAGAAAAATAAACTGAAAATCACAAATTTATTATACAATTACACAATATGATTAAATCGGAACTCAGAGTTTTTAACAACATTAAACCATTTTGTTATAATATCCAAAAATATATAAACACAAATCTTCAGTGATTAAAAATACAAAAAAAAAGAATAGGTTTTGCAATAAAAAAATAATCAAAAATTAAAAACAATAACATTTGAATTAAATTTAAAAAATAAGTATGTAAGGGTTATTACACTAAATTTAAATAAAAAAAAAAACAATAATTTTTTAAAATCGCAACTAACAACGGTTACCCTATAGACATAATTAATAACCTTTATACATAAAAAATGTAAAAAAGTTAATATTAATTAGTTTTATACAGTAACACAAGTTAATAAAATAACAACACAAACATGTATCATTGGTAATATCAGTTATAATTTATCTACCAAAATGAAAAAACTCGGGATTACAGCGAGCCTCTATAATAAAAGTACTATAAAGAACAATCTAGTGAACAACAAACTGACTAATAGAAACCCTTTATCAGATTCTGGCATTTATAAAATTAAGTGTAATAATTGTGATATTGTGTACATCACACAAACAGGACGCAATTTCAATATAAGATTTCAAGAACATCTCAAAGCCATAAAAACAATAAAATATTTTCAAACGTTGCGAAGCACATGCTAGTAAATATCCACAATTTTACAATAGACAATTTAAGCATTTTACACAAAGATAAGAAGCGTCTGAGTTTAACCTTCCTGGAAAATTTAGAAAAAAAATACCAATAAAATCGGAAGCGAACTTCATGAACGAAATACTAAATCTAATACCATCTCTCTTCCTAGACGAAATAGCCTCTAGTTTTTCTCGAAATCCCGCCCCCACAAACTTAGACAATTAAAAATGTTTTTGTGCGTAATATTTTATGTATCATTATTCTGACGATGGCGTAACTGCCGAAATTACGTGATACTATATACTTAAGAAACCGGTTTCCTTGATTGGACCAAACATTCATTTTTTATAAATTAATATTGTATTATTATAATATGTAAAACAAAATAAACAATTATGTTAATTTGAAGGTAACAATAATACAATTTTTTTCCACCTAAACGTTTTTATTAAAAATGCTCCTACAAGCTCATATATTCGAAAATATGTAAATGGTCCAAATTCGGCAACTCTCCCCTATATCTTATGTAATATTTGTCACACACATACATACATACATACATACACAATCACGCCATGTACCCAAAAGGGTGTGGCACAAACTCTTTTCATCATACCGAAATCAGTCGCCTCCAAACATTCCTATCCAAACAAGCAACTTTCGCTTCATCCACATTTATAATTTCTTTCATACATGCTCTTTTATTCCTACTACTTGGAAACTTTCGCTCACGCAAAACACTCTCAGTCATACCACTCCAACTACTCATCGGACGTCCACGCAAACGTATACCATCAAAATCATTCAAATAAATCTTTTTAACCAGACGTTCATTAGACATTCGCTCAACATGTCCGAACCATCTCTAACTGACTAATTTACTATAATGTTAATAAAATGTAAAACCAAGTCTAAGAAACAAACTTTATCATATCAATATATGTAAATAAATCATTTTTGATGTGTGAAATTTAATATAGCAAAATTATGTGATACAGAAATATTATTATAGTATTCAACTGTACTGGGACATTAATAAATTAAGTAATTAAAATGCACCTAAAATAAATTTCAAATTGATAAAAACCGCCAAAAAGTCCGCATCATACGGTAAAATTTTCATAATTTTATGCTTATTTAAAAACTGAAACTCACTAATTTAAACACCGAAATCACTTCCGGTACATGTTAAGTTAAAGAATAATAAAAAAATATTTCAGGTAAATTTACTTTATTTGTCAAAGTTTTGAAAAAAATATTTAAAGTTTTGTTTAGTGTAAAAGTATGTTAAATGTCGAGGTATCTGTGCACTTTTAAGCGAGATAATAATAATAATTTTTTCTTTCTTTTTTTCTATCATAATTCTTCGATTACAAATAAACATAGGTTTGCACAAGGTTTTTGTTGTGTCTGTTTATGGGACAATTGATGTTGCTTTTGATGTCGGTTGTATTGAATAGTCTGGCTGATTCTGCTGACCTTAGAAAAAAATTGATTTTATCTGATTATTTAAGTGGTTGGATTGTTGTTAAACAAAGTATAACTGGAAATGTCTTGAGTTCATTTGGAAATAGTGGACTAAAGGAAACGGTGAGAGAATATTATTTTTTTTTGCTTGGAACGTAATATCTTCATTTCCAATATCTACTACAAACATAAACTTTCACAGATTTGAACTTGAGAGAATGTTCTTTAAAATAGGCGTATTGTAATAGAGTTTATTATCTATACTGATTGACTGAAAAGTTTTATTATTGATACATGTATTAAATTTTGTGCTAAAATTGGAGTGAATGATCACAATTTAGTGGTTTTGCGTATACGTAAACTGTTTTGTGTGAAATCTAGTATTCTTCAGTGTGAAAATGAGATGAATATGTTTAAAAAAATGTGTGTGATGTAAATAAAATTGATTCGTGACATTCATGCATGGTGGAATATTCAGGTGAAAGAAGCAGTTGTTGAGAAAATGAAAACCTATTTAATTTATCTGTGTGTTAAAGATTTGCCGGGAAATTTCTGTGATGAAGGTCATTATAAATATAAATTAAAAATAAATGTGTTAAAAGAATAGTTAATAATTGCACACAAGAAATGGAAAAGAAAATGAGTGTGAGCTTGACGAATGATTTAAATACGAATAAACGGTTGTGTTGACTGAATGTAAAGAGATTGAAAGGTGTCAGTGTGAGAACCGTCAAGGCAGTTAAGAGTGCCAGTGGTGATTTGTATGAGATTAGTCGGACTTAAAGAATAATTGGAGTAAAATTTTGAAAGATTTTTTTATGGTGGTAATAATACTCGTAATGAGGTATTTAGTTATGTTTCTGTAATTTTGAATCGTAATAATGTTGAATATGACAAAAAGCGGTAAGTGCAATTATCTAGTGACCAATGGAAAATTTTGGCAAGAAATGATACATTTGAGATGGCCATATAAATGTGAACAAAAGTCCCATTTAACCAAATGCAGCTATTATATTTCAAGAAATCCCAATAGTGGCATTTGAATTTGGGCTCAAAGTATATCACTTAATTTTTTAAATAATTAATATGTTTCATTAAATGATTATGTTAGATGTGAAATTTTGTATTGCCGTAACAAGACTTACTATAAAAATTTATATCTGACCACTATAAATTGAATTAATTTTATAATAATTTAAATGAAAAAATTATTTTGTTTTTTATATATAAATATATTGTAAATATTTTCAATTTATACAGTTTAATAATCAATTATTTAATTATTATTGACTTTTTTATCAAAGGTAATCAGTATGAGCAACTGGAGTATTAAAGCAGCTACCTTTTGTCTTCAAAAACTGTAAAATATATGTGCAATAACAATAATCGTTTTAAACTATTACGCAATTTGCATAGATATTATTTGAAATTTATAATAAATTTTATTAATTTGGTTTCTTAAATTTTAATAAAATTTTATTAATTTTATAAAATTTTACTCAAAATATATTTTAAAAGTTAAACGTTCAGTTTTTGCTTAAGTCAATATAATTAACATTTTGACATAAGTAAGCTCATCATAAAAACAAAAATTTCATTAAATTTAATTCTCGTTTTTTATTTCATAGGACAAAACACAAATATTATTTACACAACAAAATAACTTGTGCAGCTGTGTTTTTGAAAGAAGAAAACTAGTTTTACTGAATACACAGTGTCCGAATTAATTTATCTTGTAATTAACACTCGGGAATAAATGTAATAAAAAAAAACTTTATTTATGTATCGAAATTGCCTTGAACAAAACGTAATTGCTCAAAAGGAATCATATACACAAATACAGCATAGTCGCTTGTCACATTTCATCAATTGTACTCATAAATAATCACAGTGGGCTCTCTAATGGAGAGATATGAGAAGGCTCGGACGTATAATTTATCTTTTGATTGTGTTGGTTACAATGTTATAATTTTTACAAAAAGTATTGTGCTATGAGCAATAGGGAACAAGTTTTTGCATAATGCTATAATGTTAGAATAAATTCTATATTAAAAATTAGATCATTCTAAAATGCGAACGAATAAAAATGAAATACATACATAATACATAATAATAAAACTACATGAAATGTCAAAACAAATAAGCCATCCAGTACCAAAATTAGCAAAAATATATTAAGAAAAAATAATTCTTTGATATCAGCAGTGTTGCAAAAACTTTTGATTAATTCATCTAATAATTTTTGTATTAAATGTAAGTAATGTCACTGACAAATTTTGACCTGATGAAGACGAGAGTTCAGTTCCGTCGAAACGTCATTTTTATAAAATAAATGAACAGAATTTTATCCTAAAACAATTTTTAATTTTTATTTTAAGTAACTATTTTTTATTTAATTTTGAAATAATTTAGTTTGTTGTCTATGTGACTGTCACCCTTCTGTAAGCTAAGTGATAAAAAGTAAAGTTGGTGTAAATGAACTGCATAGTAAATACTGTCATTTAAAAATTTTTCGACATTTTTATGAATATCTCTTTAGTACGTAGAAACCACAAAAAAAAAAGATTTTCCTTGGTTGTAATTGTAAAGTTATTTTAGTTTGTGTTATACATATACCTTTAAGCAGACATTTATTGAACGATTATATTTAAAAAAAAAATTTTATAACCAAGAATATACTCGTAATTTGGTTAAATAATTGGAAAATATGTATAAAGAACACACTCTCTATTTGCATATTTTATTATAAAGATAATGTTATCAAGTCAACACATAAATTTATAAATTAAAAAAAAACATGATAGGAAGCTTGAGGGTAAACCCATATACTTTGACATTATCAGTTGGCAACGCTGTAAAACAACAAAATTACATAATTTTTGTTAGTACTAAAAGAATATTTTTTAAAAATTTAATTAATCTTTTTAATAATATAACTATATAAGAAATTTTTAAAAAATTTAATAATTTTTTCATAAAATTGGAAACCTTGTAAAACACTAAAATTATATAGCTATTGCTCTCCCTGAATTATCTATCATGTATGTTTAATCGTATTTTTTTTATTTTATGACTGCAACAGTTTCTTCTAGATGAGCGAAATAATTCTCTATTATCTCTATATTTAATTCTGCTCTATATCGTTTTATATTTTGACTGTTCTTTTAGGACAGTTATTTATTTCTTGTAAAGAAATGTTTACAACAATCACTCTCTAGTTAATTGATTACAAAAATAATGATAATTACGCCTTTTCTATTCAAATACTGTTGGATAAACGATTTCAAATTATTTTATGTCACTGGAAATCTAAAAGTAGCTGCTACTTTAGTACATACATACATACATACATACACAATCACGCCATATACCCAAAAGGGTGTGGCACAAACTCTTTTCATTATCCCGAAATCAGTCGCCTCCAAACACTCCTATCCAAACAAGCAACTTTCGCTTCATCCACATTCATAATTCCTCTCATACATGCTCTTCTATTCCTACTACTTGGAAACTTTCGCTCACGCAAAACACTCTCAATCATATCACTCCAACTACTCATTGGACGTCCACGCAAACGTAAACCATCAAAATCATTCAAATAAATCTTTTTAACCAAACGTTCATTAGACATTCGCTCAACATGTCCGAACCATCTTAACTGACTAACACCAACTTTTGCTACAACATTTTTTTCAATTTCACACTCATCATACACTAGTCTATTTCTTACCCGATCTCTCCTAGTTACACCACATACCCCACGTAAAAATCTCATTTCCACAGCAGTCATTTTCCGTTTATGCTTTTGCAACCAAACCCAACATTCACTACCATACATCACCGTAGGCACCAAAACTGCATTGTATATACTTAAACGGGCTTCTTTTGAAACATTTACATTCCTAGCAAAAGTTCCCAAAGCACCCAAAACCTTACAACCAGCATTTACTCTCCTTTCAATTTCACGATCAAAACGGCCATCTCTAGACAGCAAACTACCCAAATACACAAATTCATCTACCTGCTCTAAACGTGCACCGTCAATATGTACATTACATTCAGTCATCAAATCACCTTTCTCAAAAACTAAAACTTTGCACTTATCAACATTCAACACAAGATTCATATCTTTACCAACAACATTAATTCTATCAATCATCCTTCTCAGTTTTTCTTTAGTGGCAGCAATATATTATTTTTTTAACCCTACTTAAAACAAAATGCCTTTATTTTTCCTGTATAAATCCGTCTGTATTTTGTGAATAGTGTAGATATCGGAAAGTGAAATATTTAAGCCGCTTTGTTTGTCCGAAACAAAATTGTTTCTCGAAAGCAACTCTAAGAAATTTCTCCATTATTCCTCAGGATAATTTTTTCTGTATGTTATTCCCAGTTTGTGAATATGTTTTTGAAGTATATTGCACTTCGTTTAATATAACCTATGCAAATAAGTTTTTATTATAAATTTTAATTATTGAAAATATGTTGAATATAATTATTTGGATTTTTATGATATATTTATTTGGTTATGTTTTAATACTTCTTTCATAGATGCTGCTTTATAAACTGATTTTTTTGTCAGATGCAACGAGATAATTTCAAGTATTAAAAACTTACAACTTTGTATTACCAAATACCTAATTTAAATAAAATGAACTTACCGCTTGAACTGCGCGTGGTTCTTACGATGTCAACAGATGTTCTGACAATAATTAAATCATAAAAATTACCTGATAATAGTTTGGCTTCTATAAAAATTGTAGCTCGCAATTCAAATTTTAAACTTATTGTTCAATAAAGTCTTATCAATAAAATGGAAAAAATTTATAATTTTTAGGTCATTTTTTTGAAGAGGTTAACATTCCTAAAGTTAAGACTAATGTTAATAATTAAAATCCAACTAACGAATACAGGCAATGCATCTTTTTTATGTGTGCAGTATATTCACCAATATTGCATTGTTCCATTCTAAAACTTAAACAAAAAAAACTCAATTATTAATAAAACTTCCATCAAAATCTGTTTTATGGATCTCAGTTCTTCATCAGTTTTCATTGTTTATAGCGTTTGTTTGACTCATGCTACACTGTCCCATAGTAAAGTTTCTCAAAAAACGACTCAACTATTAATAAAATTTCCATCAAAATTTGTTACGTCGATCTCCAGTTATAAGTAAACAGAGTTTCTAATTAATTTTTATTGTTTAGAAAAACACTTCAATTATTAATAGATCTTCTATCAAAGTCTGTTCAGTGGATTTGAAATTAATTTTTTTTTTCTTAGAGCGCTTGTCCTTCTCACGTTCCATTATTGGATTATTCCATCATTTATATATATATATATATATATATATATATATATATATATATATTTACATTGCTTTACATGAATAGAATAAATTAAATTTAAAATAAAACGCTAGACAAGCTTACATTTAAAACCTAGTAAACAAAACTAAATATAGAATAACTAATTTCTGTCAAATTTAGCACTTTTTTCATTAAATTATTAGGTTTAGCAAAGAGTGTCTAGTATCAATTTATTTTCCAAATTCATTGTTTATTTTATTTTATATTATTTATTTTTTAAATATATATTTGTCAAATTCTAGATACTTGCTTTTGACTTACCTTCCTATTTGGACTCCTACGCACAGTAAAAAATCTTGTTGAAGTTCACGTTTCGAAATGCATTTTACAAGAAATATTTTCGTTATTATAATTTTTAACTAAAAATTTTAATGCAATAAGTATGACAAAATATACTAAAACATTTATTGAAATTTACTGCATAATGATTTGTTACTAACAAAAAGGTAATAACTGAAGTTAAACTATAATATTTCCAGGCAATTGACAGCTGGCGTCGAGTCGGCTGATGTCAGTAATAGGTTTATAGCACATGATGATGGTTGATACTCAGTCAAGCTGTTTTCAGTGACAACGCTTAGCGTTACGGTGTTGATAGGCGTTATAAAATGGGAAAATAATAAAAAACTTATTTAAACTGTTTTTGATAAATTTACGCTTTGGGTTAGTCGTTATCTTTTGATGTCAATAGCAGTTCTAATTGATAAATATAAATAACTATGGAAATAATCGAGCGAAATTAAACCAGAAATTTGACGATAACAAAAATTAACTTAACTTTTGTCATATCGTTAATATGCGAAAAAGAACAATTGTAATTTTACATATTTTTGTATGAAAATGAATAATATTAAATATCTGCACATTATTTAAGTCATGTTGACTGTTGATAGCAGAAACAACGTAAAACTAGAAAGTCCTGTGTAACCTTCGTGAAACCTGTTTTCGATGAACACTCAATAAAAAAAACTAGGTGTATTACTTGTGAAAAGAATCACTCGAAAATATTGTAAATTTCTTTATAAAAGAAATATTTTGTATAATTTATACTAAACATATACGGCTTTTAGAAAAAAAGTTATCGCAATTTGAAAATGCAAAAGTTACAATTGTGCATATGTCGTCTGATGAAGTTTAAATAACGTCACGAGATCAGTAATACGGCATTACGGAAGCAAAACGGGGATATCGATACGACTTATTTTAGGTGCCTGTTTCAAATTAAAAGAGTCGAGCTAATTCTCTAGTTAAATGATATTTTCAGTAATTAAAAGCTTTTATGGAAGTTGAGAATATTCTTTTTGATACCTACTCAATTCAAAAACAACAATTTTTGTGGAATGACGGTTCTATCGATTTTCCCTGAGGTTAGTATCGTACAGCATATGATGTTACAATGACTGGAAAACAGTAATAATATATTATCAAATATTGAATTATTTTCCCTACAATTTTCCTACAATTTCAGGATTTCAATATTTGATTATTATCAATTTTACAAATACAAAATTGAACTTTGTTCAAAATTGAATAGTATATTATGTTACAAAGAGTGAAAAGTGATGATTATTTTGTTGAGCCCAGATATTTATGGCCGAAGCAAATCCGAGGTCAATCAATCTGGGCGAAACACAAAAAAAGCTTTCTGTTCCGAGTGATATATTAAATTAAATTCATATTCATGCGAAAATTAACAATGCAATTTTCATTTAACTTAACTTAATGTAAAATTCCCGCCGATAATATCAAATTAAATAGACTTGACGTTGTAGTTAAGTTTAATGCTGCCACTAGTAGTGTATATAGTAACTACCTGCTGTATAATAATGACATTATTGTACTAGTATCATAACAAATTCTTCCTACATAGGTAATATGGTAAGGTAATATTACTATTATGATACGCTTAAAATAAAAAATGCACTTTATACCATTTTGATCGAGTTGTTATGTAGAAAAATTTACCAAATTGTCTATAACCAACATTTAATAATTTTAAAGATTTTTTTTGAATGTATTAATTTTTTTATTAACTTAGAGTAATTAAAAGTATTATTTGTACTGAAATTATTGTAAAAATACAATAAAAACGAATTATTTTTTATTGTCATATAAGTTTTCATTATTTAGCATTAAAATTGCTTCAATATGTTAAATATTGACAATGTTTCAAACAAGAAATATTTAATTTATATAAAAAAAAATATATTTTTAAAATGTATTTTACATTTAAAATGTAACATATCGTATATCATTAGAAAGACAAAAATGATTTTTCAAGATAGAAATCCATTATAATTTCCACTCAATAAATCATAATTTGTTATTAAGTATATCTCAAAAATGTGTTAACAAAAAATGTATTTTTCTACACCAATGACTAGATATTATAATTATATATATATATATATATTTATTTATTTATTTATTTCATAAAAGTATACTTTAAGATGATCAAATTTAGTTTTTTCCCTTATCTGGTGATCTATATTTGTTTTGGTAAATAATGTTATATCAAAAATAGCCATATAAATTTGCACAATAAGTTCTATTTAACCGAAGTTGTAGTCTAATATAGTTTCCGAGATCCAAATGGTGGCACATAAATTTTTAATGCTCATTGAAACTATCTATGTACACCCGAAACTAATATAGTATAAATTTCGTTTGTACTTAATTTTCGTCGTTTATGTTCATAAATAAAAATGAAAAAATTAAAAAAAAAGTAAATAAAATAGTTTATTAAGTAACGCTGTGTGTATTTTTATTAGTGGTGTTAAAAAAATTTAGTTAACGGATTAACCGGTTAATCAGATACTACGGATTTTAAAAATAAAAACCGGTTAATCAATTAACTATGATTAATCCGTTAACCGCTATTAATAGTTTCATTGCGATTAATCGGTTAAGCGCAATTATACAGGGTTAACCGCTAATAATCGGTTAACGGCGAATAATCGATTAACTGTGATTAACCAGTTAATCGCTATTAATTGCAGTTATATTTGGTTAGTGAAATAGTTAGATTTACTAGTATTCGATTCGCTAGCTACTATGAATTGTTGGTTAATAGGTTTTTATAATTATTATACCTAAAAAAAATAAGTTAGTTGTTAGTATTTTTATGGATGTATCTCTGGCATTAACGTATGGTCATATAAATACAACATAATTGCAATATATTTATAACTAGTAAGATGTATAAATTTCAGTTCTCATATTTACGATATAAAATGTTACATCAAAACTTATGTATAATTCTGGAACATAGTTATTTTAATCAAAATTTATTAACTACGAATATCATATTAAGTACGGTTCTGATTGTATACAATTAATTTTTGTTATTGATTTTGCAAAATTTGCTTTGAATTATTATTTTAAGCTGTCAACATCTGTTGCATATACCCATTGCATTTGTAATTTTTTTATCATTTTATAACTTTGTTATATCAATTCAACTCTTTGATATTCTCATCTTTATAAAAATATATTTCGGTATATAGAAAATTTAAAAATAGTAAGCTGAACTAAATTATTTAAAATTTGTCTTTTTTCTATTGTTACTTGTGCACACCCATTTCGTAAATTTAAGGGGAGGTTCTTTTATAATTGTACCAAAAGTACCTGATATTTGACAATTTTGTTTGAGGAACTGAAATGACTTAGACATGTGCGCTTTTTTGCAAAATGTTTATCCAGATTTTGTCTATAAAACAAAATTTTTTTAGTTTCGGATATTTAAAAATGTCGTCCAAAATGGCGGTTCCGGGAAACGATGTTGTGAAAACAAAACTTATCCACGGGCACGATACAGGTCGAAATTCGTCACCTAGAAGGATGAAACCAAAACCACCTTAAAGATTATATCTCTACCTAAAAAACATGAAAAAATTCGTTATAGAAATAAAATGGCGGCCACTTGAAAATAAGGTATTGTTTTTTCGCATGATTTTTCCACTTTGGCCTGCTGTCAAAAATCGTTAATGATAAAAATGTTGCAATTTTGTTGGTAGAGATGCCCGAGGATTTTGTTTCCTTTTAGGAAGAGAAAACGCAAAGTTGATTGGTTGTACGGTTCAAAAGTTACAATGCCCGTGGATTCGAAAAATGTAGTTTCGTATAAAACGCGTTTAAAGTTTTGAAAACGGTTTTTTCTTGTACAATTTGAGTTACTTGATCAATTTGTCCAAGAATAAGTGAATTTATAGGTTTTTGGGGTCGCTAAACATGAATTTGAGGTCAGATTTGAAAAATTCAAAATGGCGAATCCAATATGGCGGCCAAAAAGTGATCTCAATCAATTTTTATGAAATTTTGACCACAAGGATTTTCGAGAAGATTGAACAAAAAATCGAGATCAGTTTTGAAGAATTCAAATGATCAACTTACAATCAACTTACAGTAACTAGTTGAGGAGCGCGCGGCGAATTTGCTGCCTGAGCGCCCGTCACCGCTCAGGAAATCGGTCCGTTCAAAGCCATGTAGCGACGGAACTAATTCACGGATCGCCTAATCATTTTACCCACATATTATAGACAGTTATAGCATTTGATTTATGCAATAAAAAACAATCGATTTTTTAAAAAAATTATAAAAGAACCTCCCCTTAAGAAAAGTATGATTTTTTATAAAAGACAGTGAGTGTAATAACTATGTACAGTACATAGTATGTAACAATTAACCGAATAATCAAGGTTGACCAATTAATTGCGATTAACAAGTTAATCGCAGTTAACCAGTTAATCGCAATTACTCAGTTAATCGCGGTTAACCAGTTAATTGCGTTTATCCAGTCAAACGGTTAATCGCGGTTTAGGAAACTAGAATTAAAAAATGTAGCAAATATTATTACTTTAAATTAAAACTGCTTTAGGTTAAATTTCTGTATTAATATTTATTTAAAATATAGGTTTCGACGAACTCAACATCCGATTTGATCAGAAAAACTGATACAAATAACATATACAATAAGTAACAGAAACAAAAAACATATTACTAGGTATCAAAGAAGTAACTAGATTATAAAAATAAATACGTCTAAATCATCTAGATAAATCCGCTATTGCTGAACATGTGTTAGAATATTTTTATAATGTAAAATTCAAAAATACTGCAATAATTGCAAGATAATTAATAAGAAAAGCAATCAAAATTTATAAAAAAAAATAACATCAATCACTGTGAAAATATTGAGTTAAATAAATTTTGGCTCCCATTAATTAAAAATTTATGAAATTTTATAATCTAATTAATTTGTATCAGTTTTCCTCATGTAGAAAACGTTGAGTTTGTCAAAACTTCGTTTATAAATAAATATTAATACAGAATTTTAACCTCTAGCAATTTAAATTAATATAATGAGTTCTGAAATTTTTTTAATATATTATTACATTTCTTCTATTCTAAAATAATATGTTTAAACTACACATAATATTTAATAATATAAATTTTAAAATATAAATGTTACAGTAATATTCTGTATCTGAATAAATATTATTATTAATAATGGTAATAATTTAAATGCACAATATGTAAATAAAATGCGCATTCATATCAAGAATTTTATAAAACATATATAACAAAACATACTATATAAAAATGTGCAATAAATTATTTATCAAAAAAGTTATTGTTAACAATTAATCATTAAAAATATAATTTAATCAAATCATTATTTATATATTGAATTCAATACATTATTGAATAATCAGAAAAAATATATGTAGTTTAGAACAAAAAATTTGTGCAATAAATTTAGCTGGGATAGTATTTACATACATACATACACAATCACGCCATGTACCCAAAAGGGTGTGGCACAACATCATCCCGAAATCAGTCGCCTTTGAATATTCCTATCCAAACAAGCAACTTTCGCTTCATCCACATTCATAATTCCTCTCATACATGCTCTTTTATTTCTACTACTTCGAAACTTTTGCTCACACAAAACACTCTCTATTAGACTTAATGCAGAGTAGGTAATATCATAATAATTACGTTCAAATATATAAAATTAGAAGTTGTAAAATATTTTTTATTTTACAATTTTCTTATTTTTTCAGAAACATAAAAACGGAATTTCCCTGCTTGAACACGAAAAAAATATCGTCCACAATCATTTATTTTTTTTAAACAAAACAAAATGCAATCTAAATAACCAAACAAAATGCAAATAAAAATATTTACATTTACTAATAGATTGCATTGCAATCAACTGTCATAATATTAATGGCTAATTGTGTGTTGAATTGTAGATATTGTTTTAAAACAGAGTTTTTGTATTTTGATTGTATGTATAGGATAAAAATATTGTGTAAACTACGGCGTCACGTGGTATTCCAGGCCTTGCAAAATAGACAGCTTTGGCTAGCCTTGAATGCCAATATTTTCTTTCGGCCATTTTAACAAACACTTTCACGTCTAGGTATAAAATTATTAGTTCTACTTTGGTCTGTTTTTACAAAATAAATTTAAACTTTTAATAAGCATGACAAAAAAATTTATGTATAACTTACCCCGATGACCAGTATTGCCACATTTTCCTAGCATGAAAAGGCAAATTACAAAGAGCAAACGTAAGTACTACTATGATAAGCATGTGAATAACGCCGCGCCTAGCTCGTAGAACATTTTGAGATGAATTTAAATGAGGCTGTATATTGATTGATTCTGGAGGCACTCTCTTGCATTCCATCGTACACTGCAATTAAAACAATACAAATATTTATTATTTAACTAAAGAAAATTCCTATTTTCTTAAGAAAAACTATAATAAATTTACTTCAATGAACAGTGTTGAAGATTAGTTTATAGGCATCACTTCCAGTATTATGTTTAAGATAATAACAAAAATAAAAATTTAGTTGTTTTGGATTTTGTGTTTAATGTTTTTGAAATTTAATAGAAAAACAAAATAAAATACATATTATTATTTGGTTTAATCATTATTCGTATAATTTTTGAAATTTATTTCAAATTATGTTACTTATAATAACAAAATATTAATATTCATTAATTTTAAGATTTTTGTCATAAATACATAAATAAAATCAATAGATATAAAATATATCATAACATGTAGCTTGAATTAATAAATTAACATCAAAATTTCGTCTCCATAGACTTAAAATATAAACACGTCTCATTATATCATTTAAAAATTAGCAATTTTTGTAAATCCAAAGATGCCTAATATTTTAAAATTAATTAAATTTTATAAAAGTTATAAAGTTATAACAAAAATACCTATTAGAAATCTAACATAATATTTTTTTTGTTTCTTTAGAAAATTGGTAAAATATTTCATTTAATTATTTTTGTTTAAAAATGAGTCAAAAAATTTCTATTCGACTTATAAAAGTCGCCTGTATAACCGGTTTGCAGTGTATGTTTAATACCGGTCGCGACCGATGCGGGGCCGGTTCGAATCTCGATCGGTGTGTGGTTATTTGAAATATTTTTGTACCGTTTAAATATATATGATATTTAACAAAAATTGTTTCTGGCTCTACGTAGCTATGGCAATCATCAATATCCATATTTCCTAAGTAGAACATAGGGGTTATATGCTCGAAAAGTTGAACATATAGTCTCCTAACAAAGTTTACTCGCATTGTCAATAGTGCGGGCGTTATCCCACAGCGAAGCAAGAGATCTACCGCTTATAGCGCTTAAATTCTGATATGTGTGTGGTGCGAGCCAGGGGCATTTGGAGTCCGAGTCCAAAATGCTATCATTAGTCGAGGGGACAATGACTTCTTAAAAAAGTTTAGTTTACAGAAAAATTCCTATTCCAATTACTATAAATTTCCGATATTACCAAAAAATTCTCGCAATTCCAAATAATTTCAAAAAATATACTGTAATATGAGTATAAAAAATAATTGTCATGAATTAGTCTTAAATAATTTTGTAATTACTATTTTATAGAGAATTTTATTGTAAACTAAAGCAGTACCTGGTTATGATAATTTTAAATTTTTTAAATTTACATTTTTTCTGTTTTCTATTAATTTTTTATTGTAAAATCTGTCTTTAATTTCATGAAATTTATTTATTAGAAAAATCCAAAAAATTACCACAATTCCGAAAAAAATCCGTAAATCCTAAAAAATTTTGCAATTACCGAAAAATTCCCAAAAAAATTCTGTAATTTCCAAAAAATTGCAGGAATTCCGAAGAAATTCCTAATATTTTTTTTTTAACAGTAACTAATAATAACCGAAGATATCTACAGTCTATCAAATGCTATACTAAAAGAAATAAAATATGATATTGCAATACCTCTCTCAATGGTAATTAATATATGCATTCAAGAAGGTCACTTTCCGGAAGAATTAAAGAGCGAAAATTATCCCAGTTTACAAAAACAAGGTGAATGTCAAAATCTAGAAAACTATAGTCCGATCTCCATCTTATCGGTAATTTCCAAAATTTTAGAAAATGTAATCAAAGATAATTTGATAGGTTTCTTCGAAAAAAATAACTTCTTTATTAGAAATCAATTCGGATACAGAAAAGATAAATCTACAAATACAGCATTATTAAATGTAGTTAAAATAATAAACGAGGCGTTCGATAATCAAAAATTCGTAAAAATTATGTGTTGCGATTTAAGTAAAGCTTCTGGCACGGTCAGTCATGATATACTGATAGAAAACTGTCATATTACGGAATCAAAGGGATCTATAAAACCCTTCTTATATCCTTCTTAACAGATAGATTTTAAAGTGTATTTTGAAACAAAGAAACTTTAGGAAATGCATTAGTTCGATGCGGTATTCCGCAAGGATCCATACTTGGAACCTACTTATTTATAATATATATAAATGATATATTAGTAAATGCACATCAACAGCACGCCATCATATACGCAGATGACACTTCTTTTTTAACGGTAGGTGAAACAACTCACCAAATAGAAAATCTTTCAAGTCAAATTCTACAAGAGGCAATAAACTGGTTTACTAACAATAAATTGCAGATAAATAATTCAAAAGCAAAGAAGATTCTAAAATTAAAATTCTTAATTGAAATTCCTAGGCAGCACTATAAATACTAAGTTTACCTGGACAGACCATATCACTGAGCTTAGTAAAAAACTATCAGCAGCAATTTATACTATAAGAAGTATGAAACGAATTGCATCTCAGGAAACAACAAAAGCAGCTTACTTTGCAAATTTCCATACCTTACTATCATACGGTATTCTAATCTGG
Organism: Clivina fossor; assembly: GCA_963966155.1. Taxonomy (NCBI): domain Eukaryota; kingdom Metazoa; phylum Arthropoda; class Insecta; order Coleoptera; family Carabidae; genus Clivina; species Clivina fossor. Next base: position 14,763,786 of record OZ014551.1, read on the forward strand.
GGAAACACTACGGAATCAATATCAATATTTATGTTACAGAAGAAAGCCTTGAGAACACTATGTCAAGTACAGCATACAACCAGCTGTAAAAAATACTTTAAAACAGAGAAAATAATGACTCTGACATGGATGTATATCTATCAGTGTTTAAAATACGTGCACTCAAACAAAATCGAATACTGTAACACGAGAAGCGGTTAGCGTATATTTATTAACTTTACAGGAGCGTGCGTACAAGTAGTGATCAACAATTATTTAATTTAAGCTTTTATTAAATAATAATAATATACGACATAAAACACAAATTACAAAAATATACAAAGAAAAAACAGACAAAAATATAAATGACAAATATAAACTAAAGCGAATGTAATTACTAAATTAAAACTAACAAAATCTAACAACTAAAGCGATTCTAGAGGTCTCTGACACTCTAAGCGGACTTAAATCGAACTTGACTTAAGCAAAGGCGAGCGTGAACTGAACTGATTGCGACCGAGAGAAAAACATACTTTTCTCAAAAAAACTAAAATTTTTAACTTTTCAAATAACAACAAAAATCTAAAATACTTCAAAATATTTCAAAGAAATATCTTGAAGTGGCCAAGTGGCTTGCCGTGAACCCTAATACATAAATCTGTTACTAGGTCAAAATCTAATAGATACAAAAATTACTTAGTTTTCAGAAATACAGATCACAATAACCACATGGCCCAGAACTGTCTTGTTACATCGCCCTCCATTTAAATATAATTATATCAAATAAATAGATATAATTATAACAACATATTACTTAAATTAGCATGCACTTATCTAATACGAACTATGATTTTCTTATATCTACGCGAACTAAATTTTATATATCTGATGACACTTGCGAGCACATAACTGAACTAAATCATCAATCACTAAACTATGCACTTATTTCTGATTTCATAGCTGGGTGTCAGCAACGGCGGGCGAATCCAATGTTTTTTTCTTAAAATCTAACTAATTGCGTAAACGCACATGTAGGCACCGTAAATATTTTACTCGAACGTAGCGAAACTTTTTCTTTTTGAATAATTTACGTTTATTCTCGTTGAATTTGCCGGTGAAAATGTCAGCATTATTTACACAAATAGCTATAATTTCTAACATTTTTGCTAAACTTCCAACAATATAACTTACGTTGCGAAAAATCTCTGCGATAATCATGAAAATTTTGAAACACAAACACAAATCTACAAATTGTATACTAACAGCGACGGTATCGGCGTGTTTGCTGGCGGTAGCGCGTCTGCTGGCGATTCCGCTGGATACGGTGGCGAATTCGGTGTCTTTGCTGGCGGTGCTGCGGGACACGATGGCGGGTTCAGCATCTCGGCTGACGATGTCGTTGAATACGACGGCGGTTTCAGCGAGTTCGCTGGCGGTAGCGTTGGATACGGCAGCGGGTTCAATATCTCTGCTGGCGATGTCGTTGGATACGACGGCGGTTTTCGCGTTTTCGTTTGCGGTACTGCAGAGTACGATAGCGGTTTTAGCGTTTTCGCTGGCGGTGTCGTTGGATACGACGGCGGTTTTAGCGTTTTCGCTGGCGGTTTTAGCGTTTTCGCTGACGATGAGGCTGGACATTACGACAGTTTCTTCATACACAGGTACGGAATTGAGATACGTAGTCTCAGCGTCTAATAAAGCCGTAAAGTTTATATTTGTCGCGGTAGCCGGTTTATATGCGGTATTTGCGTACCACGGTAATACCGAAATCGACACATTCTCATTTGTGTATATGGATGACCCACGAACACTATCGGCGGTAGCACCATATATTGTCGCGTAATACATTTCACTATATTGTCGCGTAATACACTTCACTCGCGTTTTTTTTTTTTCGAAATTTGCGTTTATGGTTGATCACTACTAACCCAAATAATTATTTAATCGACTGCGCCATTGTAACACGAGAAGCGGTTAGCGTATATTTATTAACTTTACAGGAGCGTGCGTACAAGTAGTGATCAACAATTATTTAATTTAAGCTTTTATTAAATAATAATAATATACGACATAAAACACAAATTACAAAAATATACAAAGAAAAAACAGACAAAAATATAAATGACAAATATAAACTAAAGCGAATGTAATTACTAAATTAAAACTAACAAAATCTAACAACTAAAGCGATTCTAGAGGTCTCTGACACTCTAAGCGGACTTAAATCGAACTTGACTTAAGCAAAGGCGAGCGTGAACTGAACTGATTGCGACCGAGAGAAAAACATACTTTTCTCAAAAAAACTAAAATTTTTAACTTTTCAAATAACAACAAAAATCTAAAATACTTCAAAATATTTCAAAGAAATATCTTGAAGTGGCCAAGTGGCTTGCCGTGAACCCTAATACATAAATCTGTTACTAGGTCAAAATCTAATAGATACAAAAATTACTTAGTTTTCAGAAATACAGATCACAATAACCACATGGCCCAGAACTGTCTTGTTACAATACCACAAGAATGAGGATTTCCACAACTATAACAAGAGACACAAAAGTAATTTTCTACTTCCTCATCACAGAATAAATAAAACCCAAACAGGTATCGATTACTGGGGAACTCACATATATAATAAAATACCTGAAAATGGAAAGACGTTACCTACAAAAGCTTTTTCAAAAAGGGCAAAAACCTTTTTAACAACTTCAGTTTTTTTATACTAGAGAAGATTATTTAAATCACGTTTATTGAAATATTTTTTATTTTTTTTATGGAATATTTAACTGCTTGTAAATATGTTCTATATTGACTTAAGTTACTGTACTCAATATGTATCATTTTGACTTGAATAAATCTATTATTATTATTATTCGCTTTTATTTCACACCACCACAACTTGGCTGGGTATCATTGACCGGCTTGAAGAGCGACGCGGACGGTGCCAAGATTATTATTATTATTATTATAAACGAAAAATATCAAACAGCTTATTTAAATCATCAACAAATAAAAAATACATTTTTATAAATAATGTAAATATTGTTGGTTGAAAATAATCAAAAATTAAAATAAAGTTAAAAGTTTTAGCTGTAGGCACTTGGTGAAACATTTTAAATAAATAAAAAATAAGACACTTGGTGTAAGTTTCACATTTTTTATTATCTTGATCGATTTCGGTTTACTAGGCCCTCATCAGAAGATTGTACAGAATGAAGTAAAATTACAGATATTTAACAATATTTTAACCCTTGATTATATAGAACCGGACGTCACGAAGTATACACGGTACATACACGGTACACGTTACATACTTCGTGACGTCCGGTTCTATATAATCAAGGGTTAAAATATTGTTAAATATCTGTAATCTTACTTCATTCTGTACAATCTTCTGATGAGGGCCTAGTAAGCCGAAATCGATCAAGATAATAAATATTGTGAAACTTACACCAAGTGTCTTATTTTTTATTTAAAAATTAAAATAATTTGATAATAGCTAATTTTGAAATTACACAAAAAATTTACTATTAAATATGCACTGCACTATATCAATTTATATGACAATTATAAGATATATAAAAAAAAATTACGTTAATAATTTTTTTTTTTGATAATAATGTACTAATAAACTATTTATATAAGTCAAAATATATTAAATTAATTACAAAAAGGTATTTGTTATTTTATGGTATAATTAAGTACATTAATTTACAGTAACTGATGAATTTATTGAATATGGGGTAATATGCTTTTAATTTAGTTTTAAAATAAATTATTATTAAAATAACATAGTAAAAATTTGTATAAATTTACTGAGTAGTAATGAAAACTAGTTATGCTTTTTTGTAATTTCAAATAATTAAATTAAAATTCAAACGAAAATAAATAACTCATTTACTAATATTTTAACTTAACGTACCTAATAATTTTTATGGCCGATGAAAATGATTAAATACACTTGACGTTGAAATTATGTTTGGTGTTTTCACTAGTGACTAGTAACTAACTGCTGTAAAATAATATTATTATTGTACTAGTTACATAATAACCTTTTTCTACATAGGCAATATGGTATCGTAATATTAGTGTTATGATACGCTTGAAGAAAAATGATATTTATTAACTTCTAGTAAATAAATTGAAGTAGGTATATGAATATTATTATATTTATTATATTATTTTTTTCAGTGAAAAACAAGTATCAAGCTCCCTAAATATTTTAATGAAACTGCATCACTTGAAAAGTACTTAGATAAACAGAGAGAGAGAGAGAGAGAGAGAGAGAGAGAGAATGCTTGTCAGTTTGCTAAGTGTACAGTTATGGTTATACGAGTATTAACACAGAATGTAGATAGTAATTTATATCAGTCAGTTACATGACCAATCAAACTGAAGTAGTAAACTACAAGTCAAGATAAAAACCACATGATACATCAATCATAGCTAGTTAAAAAAATTAGCTTTATCTCAAAGTCAATTCCACAATTAATAACAGATTAATTGTTGATATTATTACTAATTATTTCATTTAATCTTTACACGGCTTTTTGTTATAACGTTGTTATGTATTTATAGCTAAGTTTTGTTGTATCTTTTGTCATGTGTTCCAGATCGGTCAAAACAAATGATTCGATACACAGCATTTCGCTTTGCAGCCGAAAAATCAGGTACATATTTCAATCATATAGCAAGGTATAACTATAATTGAAGAAATATGTTCAACATTTTTTAGATATTATAAAAGAAAATTTACATTTATAGCCGATGTCCAATGCAAGCTCATGTGCATGGTAATCTCTGACCAAAATAAAGTAAGACAGGGGTTTGCTCGCACAAAAAAAAGAATAAATTCCTTAAATAATTTAGAATTGCTCATTAAATAATATAAAAATAATTATTATGACCGATGATGCTATTTACATGATTATTGTTTTCTCACATCATTTACTTATTTAATTTGGTTTAGAAATTTACTCCCCCCCCCACCGATTTAAATAAATCTGTTTTGATTTAAAAAAAACCATAATGCATACCATAAATAATATTATTTCTCTATAGCTTCCACCCCTGTATTTTAAAAATTCGATTAGCCATGATGTTTAAACAAATATAATTAATGAAGCACATGCAATGAATTTATTAGCGTTGCTAAAGTTAGCAACTTTGCATTTCAATAAAATTATATAATTTATGTAAGCATTAGAAAAATCTTTTGTGAAAATTTGATTAAAATCGAATATACATTGTAGCCATAATAATTTTTTTTCGTAAAGTTGGTAATACTGTATTTGATTAAAATTATATAATTTATATGGGCACTAAAAAATATTTCTAAATATATGATCATGATCGAAAAAATAATTTAGCCACAATAAAATTTTAAATATTTAGTTTTTTCTTTTCGAAATGTTGGTTTTTCTGAAAAAAAAAAAAACTGCATGACCATCATGGGCACTAAATAAACCTTTCCTGGAAATTTCATTAAATAACTTGAATCTACTGCGAGTGGTTGCGATCACATAATTTTAACTGACAAACCAAAGCGAGCTAGCGAATGAGGTGACGACACATATTTACACCCTTATAAATTAAGTTCGTATTTGTAATTTAGAGGCTATATAAAGAATTTCGATATATTTTTAAAATTTTTGGAAAATGTTACAAATAGCGCAAATACGATAGCTCGTTTCCATTCAGTCAAAGTGGTAAATATAAAAGGATTGAACAGGTAGTGTGAAACATACTAGCTTAAAAGTGTTGCTTCGCTTAGGTATTTCGATATATTAAACTCATTTTGACTACATCAAACTTTCCTTTGATAAATATATATAATAAACAATTTAAATTTAGCGCAGGGACCGTATGTGAGACAACACCGTATATTTATTAAAGGTTATGCTTTCAATAATAAAATAATTACTTCTATGATTATTCAGTTTAAATTTTCTTAAATTTAATACCTGACATAATATTTTTAGATATATGAATATTAAAAACAATTTATATGACAAACCAGAGCTGGGTAGTACTTAAAGTAAAAGTACTCTAAGTACGTACTTTAAGTATTTAGTACTTAAAGTACTTTACTTTAAGTACTTTTCAAATGTGATACTTAATACTTGTACTTAAGGCTATTTATAAGTACTTAATACTTAAGTACTTTTAGGGTACTTAAAGTACATAAAAGTACTTAAGGTACATAAAAATATTTAAAGTACATGCAAATACTTAAAGTACATAAAAATACTTAAAAGTATTACTTTTGTCACTAAATTTAAACCTTTTTTTGTTCGCATAAAGTACTCTAAATACTTTTTATAAAGTACTTAGAGTACTTAAAGTAGTACTGGTGCTTAATATTTTAAGTACATTCTATAAAAGTACTGGTACTTAATACTTAAGTACTTTTTAGAAGTTCTTAACCCAGCTCTGTGGCAAACTGACTTTAGAATGGGGAAGAAAAAAACGCACTAAAACAAAATCAACGTTTAATTTGAGGAATTCTTAATAAAACCCTTATCTAGCGATACCAAACCTAACCTCTGATTTTATTTGAAATTTTAAAGTTTCTGCAGGTTATATTTTATAGTATATGACAGCGATGATTTCAAAATAAGTATTAATATTTTAAATGAGTTTCCCGCAATTAAAATTCTAGCTAAATCATTTTCTCACATCCAAAAATATAGTTTTACCAAATTTTATAATATCATTAGAGCCATTTTCAAAATCATTTCAAGAGTACCGAGCTTTGCTCGTTTAAAAAGGGTAGATTTTCAAAACTGTCAAATATTGATAATTTAATAATATAGCAAGGATATTACGACTGATGCCATTTATATGTGTATATATGTGTAACACTTTGAGCGGTAAAGTAGTGCGTAAAAGTAGTGACCAACAATTATTAATTTAAGCTTTTATTAAATATAATGACATAAGAACACAAATTACGAAATATACAAAAATACAGGAAAAAGCGAAGTGTAAATTAGATTACAAATATAAACTTTAAGCGCGAAAGTTAATACTAAATTTACTTTAACAAAATCTAACAAATAAAGCGATTCTAGAGGTCTCTGACACTCTAAGCGGACTTAAAAGCGAACTTAACTAAAGCGAAGGCGAGCGTGAACTGACTGATGCAACAGAGAGAAAAACCTACTTTTCTCAAAAACTAAAATTGTAACTTTTCAAACATTACAACAAAAAATCTAAAATAATTCAAAATATTTCCAAGAAATATCTTGAAGTGGCCAAGTGATTTGCCGCGAACCCTAATATATAAATCTGTCACTAAGTCAATTCTAACAGATACAAAATTACTTAGTCTTTAGAAATATGTATCAGATTACAATAACCAAATGGCCCAAAACTGTCTTGTTACATATGTATACAGTATTCTCATATAATTCGTTTGATTTGGTTTTGATTTTAACATTTCCCTTTTTAAAATGCGATAGATGGCACTTTAAAAAATGCATGTTATGTAATACCATTTCAGCATGAAAGTAAATTTAATAATATTTAATGATAATTAATAAAAATTAAAAAGAGAGCATGTATGAGAGATATCATAAATGTGAATGTAGCTAAAGTTGCTTGTCTGGAGAGGGATGTTTGGAGAAAACTAATTTCGGGATAGTGGAAAAAGTTTATGCCACAGTTTTTTTGGGTACATGGCGTGCTTGTATATGTATGTAAAGTACAGATCTTTTCTGATTAATTTTTAAAATGGAAGAAGGCGGTAATGGACCAAGAATAAACACAATATTTATATCATTTGGACGTTTTAGCAATTAAAACATTTTCCATCATCATCATCATCAGCATTCATTACAAAATAATAAATATAAATTGTTAGTTTCACATAAAAAAGTTTAAAATTTTTAACTAAAAAAAAATGTTGTAGCAAATGTTGGTGTTAGTCAGTTAAGATGGTTTGGGCATCTTGAGAGAATGTCTGATGAACGTTTAGTTAAAAAGATTTATATGAATGATTTTGAAGGTATACATTGACGTGGACGTCCGATGAGTAGTTAGAGTGATATGATTGAGAGTGTTTTGCGTGCGCAGAAGTTTAAAAGTAGTAGGAACAGAAAAGCATGTATGAGAGGAATCATAAATATGGATGAAGCAAAAGTTGCTTGTTCGGATAGGAATGTTTGGAGGAGACTAATTTCGGGATAATGGAAAAAGTTTGTACCACATCCTTTTGGGTACATACGTGATTGTGTATGTATGTATAATATAACTTCGATTTTATTTTAAAGTTAACGTCAGAGTTTTTAAATCACATAGTCGTACTGACATTTTAAAAGACAATTTTAATTAAATCAATTGGACATCCATGTGACATGATTTGAAAATGAAAAGAAGTTTAAACTAATTGTAACTTTTAACAAATATTAATGTTGGCAAGAGCTTAAACTGACAAAACGTCCAAATTATAAGAATATTATGTCTATATTTGATCCATTATTATCCATTATTAGCAGAATTTGATTTATTTGACCCAAAAATTTAACTTTTCAAGATAAAGGTTAGTCTGCCCGCACAAATAACTATACATACAAATTTATAATTTTAGCACTCTTTTAATAATATAAGACATAATTATTGCTTGTTTAATAGTAAAGGATGTAAAAATATGTTAAATTATATAAAAAAATTTATGAAATTACTAACGTAATATGATAATGTCCACAGAACTAATTAAAAACACAACTTTCATGACATAAATATCGAAAAGTATCGAAAAATGTTCTAAATAAAAGTTGTTAGTCATAGCAAACTTTGTTAAATCCATTTTTTCGAAATATACCTCTGTTGCGAAATATTCGCAAAATATTCGAAAATTACCACTTCTAGTTGACAGATTTTTACCAAAAGTTGATCAAATTAAGATATTCACTACCGAAGTTTTAATATAAAATTTTATAAAAATTCGTTCGGCCAAATTTACTGTACACGTATCCGCAGACCGACAGAAAGATCGCGGTCAAATCTGTAGTAACAAAAATTGTGATATTTACAAAGTAATTATTTGTTTTTATTTAAATTATTTATAATGTATCACAAAGTATAGGCTGATAAAATTAAACATATAGTTATTGTTTGTCTTAACCCTTAAATACTAATACACGATGTGCCAGACCCTCATGGTTCCTTTTTTTACCATTCCTCACCAATATAAGTTTTAAGTCTTTGCGTTTAGGTATTTTCTGCAAATGAGTCAGTCAATCTGCATTCAAAAGTAGGAGCAGTTAATACGTATATTTGTGATTTTATTCAAGTTTAAAATTTGGTGTCTGTCTGTCAGACATAGTGTTAGTGTTAACGTAAGTGTTTTTAAAATTAGTGAAAAACTTTCTACATCCAAATTAGTTAAATTTATGGACCCAAACTTTAAGGATACTTTACTAAAATGGTATGATGAAGTATGATGAAGAGTAATTTCAGGTATATAGATAAAGATTGTGGTAAAGATAATGCTATAATTAGTGATCAAGATACGAATACGGAAGAACGTCGCTTTCTTGATTTATGAAGGATGTTACTCTCTTGTCATATACAACAAAAAAAATCTGTTTTACTTGTATCTTCAACACATCATCATAAAATTGAAGATTCTCAAACTGGAAACCCGAACATGATAGAAGACTACAATACAACAAAAAGCGGCGCAGATTCACTAGATGAAAAGTGTTCGAAATATCTGTGCAGCAAGAGAACACGCCATTGATCCATGGCTGTATTTTTTAGATTATTTGACATAAGTAACATAAATGCATACATTTTATATAATTCTTTAAAAGATAATAAGCATATGGAGAAATCTAAGTTTCTAGAGGCGTTTGCTTTTGATTTATTAAAACCTCATTTAGAAAAACGACCTATATGCCCTATATAAGAAGTAGAAAATAATCTGACAAACACTATAGATCGCCTGTAAAAAAAAAAACTGTTTCCTATGTCACTACACAAAGAAAAGGAAAACTGCATATGTCTAGTCTCTTGTAAACAACCAATATGCTTAAAATGCTCTAAGAAATGTTGCTTAGTTGCGCTAAAGAACCCCATGTCCGTTTTTTTATATTATGTGTTTTTCAAAAAAAATTTAGTTTTACGTATATAATATAGCATCTTCTTCAATCTCAATAAAATTTAGTTTTTAGTTCAAATGTTTCGCACTTGTTTTTCTTGTTTAATGTAACCGTGTCATAATTAGTTGGTTTTTTGTAAGAATTATTTCTTGTTATATGATCTAGCTACACATTTGTATTTAATAAAAATTTTGTCAATTTATAGTAATATAATTATTCAATAACAAATGTACAAAGTGGAAAAATAAATCAAATTGCTGCCTATACATTTTGTTTTTGTATAAATCGGTGGAGTCTCACAGACCTACAGTTAGTACTTACGTTACTTAAATGGAGTGTTAGTACTTAAGGTTTAATACTGTTGAAGTCATAATTTTGATATACAAAACTATTTTTTTTTAATTAAATTAAACCGCGCAACATCTAGGTCATATGCGGCATTCTATAAACTCACAAAATCATGGTGTCGCCACACACCAAAGCAAGCAAAAAGAAAACAAGGTAAGTATCTACCCGCTTATGTGGCCGGCGTCTTCGAAAGAAACAACAATAATTTATAAAAAGCAATAATTGGCATTACTATATAATAAATCAAACAACAAAACTGAGGTTAAAAAACACTCAGACAACAACGACAACGACAGCACAACAGATAAGTTGTGAGATGTCACAACACAGATAAAGGTAAACTGTTATTTCCAAATATAATAATGGAATATATTAATAAATATATTGTTATTAATTAAGAAGAACAGAAGATAATAGTGTAAAAATTCAGATTATACGTATTTATATAGTTCTGTTACTTGTGAAAATGCAATAATGTTTTTAGGATTATATCCGGTGCCTAGCTGATTGAGCGAATCTATCGAAATATTATATTTGCGACGACTGTTTTGGTATTTTACACAGTTGGTGAAGATGTGTGTTACCGTAAGATCATAACTAGCGTCAATACAGCCAGAGCATTTCGGTTTGAAAGCTGTCATGTCAAAGAGATAGGCGTGAGTTAATTTCGTATGTCCGCAATGTAAACGTGTCAGTATCGTCTGCTCTTTGCGGTTTAGACAGACCTATGTAGCATAGCTCCGACTCAAATAAAAGGTTCGAGCCTCGGTGTGCAGTTGTTGCCATGCAGATAAGGCTTTTGTCTTGCTACATCTGATGTGATCTTGTTGGTGTACAAGATTCGTGATGCAAGCTGGATCAAAGTCAACAGTTGACTGCCTAGCGACTAATTATTAAACTAAGTTATTGATTTTTCCATATAATTTTTTTTTTAAATAAATTTCATTATCTGGAATTTATATTTTTCTCAAATAAATAAACTTTTATAATTTTAAATGTACATTTTTTTATTTTATATATTTATTTATTATTGTTACGTCATGGTATTTATTATATACCACATATAATTGTATTTTCTCATAAAAAAATGTAACTTGTTAAAAAAATAATCTCTGTAATCAATTACAGCTTTTCTAATATTTCCGAAACCAAACCTATCCAGTCCGTTACTACCAAGAACATGGATTTATTTGTTCAAGGTTAAAAAATTCTCACTAAAAATACCAAAGACACCGACAAAGAGTTAGACTTTTGTGTTTTATTTATTTTATGTATACTACTTAGCCCCCTCTATAATTTTAATTTATTTGGTTTTTTAATAGCACGTCCAAATTTTGTTTCGACTTTTGTATGTTTACATAAATTACAATCACCTGGTAATTCACAAGATGAAGGAACATAATCATTCAACGATTATTTAAATCAATTCATTACGTCAAATTAAATTCACATTTTTGTCTATAAAATGTCGGAGTTGTGTGACTATCTATTATTTAGACAGTAGCCGGATTTCATAGCATTTACGATAAATGCGATTAAACAAGATTTTTGTGTCGATTAAGATTTGAGGCAATTTGTTTAATATATTTATATTTATAAATATTATTTTTATTGTTAATTAAGTGAAAACAGTGCTTTTAAAATAATAAATTATATAAAAATATTATATATTATGTCATTATATGTTAAATATTTTATTGGAATTACTGCTGTGAAGAAAGAGATAAAACTACGTAGCATGTGTAATTAAATATATTTCATTTACTAATGTAGTATTATATAAACTTTAAGAACGTTTTTACTCAAAGCGATGGGCATTGTAATTGTAGAAAAATAAGATAAATATATCAAAATGAGTTATTCAAAAAAACGCAGTACTACTATTAATGAATGTAGATATGTATTTATTATCTTTCACTTGTTATTTCATATATTTGGTTATTTGCATATAGTCATACCACAAACAAAATAATGAATTTATATTTTTTCATATTATTTTATAATATATTATTATTATTACATAATACTCCTAATATTTTTTTAAAAAATACAGGTAACCCTTTTACAACACGGTATCCGACAACACGGTTTCGTTCTAACACGTTTCGCTTAAATGCACTAACTCTACTCTAACACGGTATCCAACAACACAGTTTCATTCTAACACGTTACTGCTTACAACTCAGTTTTCAGGTTTTTACTTGTAGTAACGTGTATGTACATAAAATATATACATTTAATAAGCGCACCAGCTATTTAAAAAAAAAGTTTGTTTTTAAAGAAGTTTGTGTCAACTACGACTTTTGGTTTTACCTGTCTTTTACATAAGAGGCAAATAGTAGTAAGTTTATAATCACCTGCATGTGCTAACATTAATGTGTCTGTAACTGTCTCAATTTTAATCTATTTTCTTAAAAATAGCTCCTTATAATAATTTTAGTTAACTTATGCCGACATAAACATCAAAAAAGTTTGAAATTTTTCGTTTTTCGCGTCTACTATAAAAATGATAAAAATGGAGTTACGATTCTTTACCTCTCAAGTACAGTTATATGAAGATTGTTTTGTTTATAAATCGTACATTTTTAATAAAATTGAAGTTATATCTATGTACATATGTGTTTTAATTTTTGGAACCTTTCTCCCTTTTTTCTATTGGCTCTGGGTCTTATATAATACGGTTTCACATAACACGCCGTTTTCTTGGAAACTATCTACCGTGTTATAGGGGGGTTACTTGTATAGGTATCTACATAGTTTTTATAAATTAATGTGTATTTTTATATATTTGTATGTAATATTGTACGTTTATTAGACTTGATATTTGTTCGAAATTTGTTACTGAATCGACAGAATCGAAATATTTTCCGGTGTTCACATTTAAGAATGACATAAACTGAAGCCAATTTATGTATTTAAAATTTAGCTAAAATAGTATTTATTCTATTATAGTAAATTTTATGAAATTATCTTAATAAAATATTAACATATTATACAATTTTTATTACAATAGCATAAATTTGTATTTATATTGTGTTATTGTCATCAAGTTTATAAAAATATTCAAAAATATATAAAGTAAAATCCAATAAATAATTATTTAAATATCTTATTGAAAAAAGTTTTTGATCATAATTGAAACTTCTTGTCTATTTCTAATAAACGAATATTTTAGACAATTCAAGCCAAAAGTTTAAATACATTTTTTGTTTAACTTTGTACATCTTCGGCATATATATCAGAAATATAGGTGCCTTTCAGTTACTATTATATTAGCTTATTTAGACACTCCTATGATAGCGAACTATCACACAGAATTATTCGATACTATCGCGATTACGATTATGCTATGGAATTTGGCCGCAGATTCGCATGTTTTGCGAACATGATTATAAATATTTACATTAGTATTTGGATCAAATAGTTTAGAATCTTTAAAATTTTTATTAACTATAATAAATTTTATAAATGTTTGGCCAATTTATTAATCTTTCTTGTACGTTTACAGATAACTTCGGTATTAATATTCACTATTAATTAGAATTTTTATTTTATAAACCCTGTTAATCAGTACTTACAAAAGCGAGTAATTTTATTTTTAAGAGAGTAATTACAATACTGTAATAATGCAGTTACAATATCCTTACATATTCCCATCGCTTTTTCTGCTAAACCGTTAAAGCTATGGTAGTTATGATTTCTTGTATCAAAATTCTACTATTTTCAAACATTTTGAATTTATGTATACAGGCTGTAACAGAATAACTATTCCTAATTTTCAGAAATGATAGAGTGCACTTAGAGAAACATTTTTTATTAATAAACTAGTGACCGAAAATTTCTCGGTGTCAAGATACACTAGATATCGTTAAAAACAATTTTAATTATTACAACGTCAAAGAGTAGTTAAGTTAAGGAACATTTTATTAGAAATAATAGTGCATTAAACTTTATAAAAATTGTTCAAAGTTAAGACCACCATTTTCAATACACAAGTTGTAACGATGTACAGGTTGGGCAAATTTGGACGTTTTCATAGGGGAACTCGGAAACTATAAGAGATATGGAAAAATGGACCGCGCATCCTCGATCGCTTTTTTTGAGAGAAACTCAATTATGAAAACAAAAATTAGCTATCGTCTTTTGTTTTCGAGTTATGGCGAAAAGTTCGCTGTTTTCGTATTTTGATAAATGGCAATATCTCGATGGTTTTTTAAATTAGATGAAAATAATTTCACATTCTTAAGGCACTTTTTTGAGTAGAATGAAATGGTCTTAACGGATATTATAAATCTCCGTTAATTCTCGGGTTATAACATAAAGTTGTGTTTTTTACAATCGACTGCCGAAAAAAAAAAAATTTCCGGACACTAGTTTATTAATAAAAAATGTTTCTTTATGTGCCCTCTATCATTTCTGAAAATTAGGAATAGTTATTCTGTTACAGCCTGTATATATACAGAGTGTCCAAGATAACTTCTTATGCATGGGGATCTCCGGAACTGTTAGAGATACGACCTCGGTTAAATTAGATGAAAGTTGCCTCATTAGTAGGCGAGTTTAGTCATCTTTTGTTTTTTCCAAAAAATTCCTTAGGTTACTAGATATAGGCAAAAATGCAAATTTTGCTTTTTTATATTTTCGCTTATAACTCTCGAATGCAAAACGATAAATTATTTTGGTTTGCACTTTCTTAAGACACTTTTTTACACAGAATTTCCAGGAGTAACCAAAATTTTTTTATCATGTACCGTTTTCGAGATTTATGATGAAACTTTCATTTTTCTTATGTAACTAGTATTTCAATGTAGTGTCATTAAAAAGATTTTTTTTTCTCTTTCTAGTGATATAACATTGTCCTATTTTATTTTGAATAATAACATGGAAAATTGAAAAAAATGTATTTTGCAAAGTTATAATTTATTTTTTTAGTTGAAAACCGAGTATGCCATATCAAAACAAATGAAACATGAGAAATAGGCTTTGTTTTCGTTATTATTAGATTTTTGGTTTTGCTTTTCTTCTGATTATTGTCTTAGTTAGTTAGTTTTATTGGAGTGCTTATTGAAAGAATTTTAATTCATGGAGCAGTTTGAAAATTTAGAGAAGTTTGAAATGCTTTATTGTTACATTCGTTGTCAAAGTAACGCAGTATTAGCCGCGGAAATGTATTTAAATTTATATCCTTAAAGAAGGCAACCCAGTGTAGGAATGTATAAGATATTAAACATGAATTTGATTGAGTACGGTATTAAATACCTAAAACTAACCTAATACAAGCTATGCATAAGAGAACACGTATGTTCGTTCTAGAAAACGATGGTTTGTTTCAACACTTAATGTAATTTTACTGTTATAGTTATTAGTTATTACGAATGTAAAATATAGCATTAGTATTTTATAAATTGTTTTTTTTTTTTTAGATTATAAGTCTATATTATTGTTTAAACTAAAGTAGGGCTCATGTTTCATTTGTTTTAACATGGCCTACTTAGTTTTTAACTAAAAAAATGAATTATTACTTTGCAAAATAGATTTTTTTCAATTTTCCATGTTATTATTTAAAATAAAGTAGGACTATGTTATATCACTGGAAAGAGAAAAAAAAGATATTTTTAATGACACTACATTGAAATACTAGTTACATAAGAAAAATGAAAGTTGCATCATAAATCTCGAAAACGGTACATGATAAAAAAAATTTGGTTACTCCTGGAAATTCTGTGTAAAAAAGTGTCTTAAGAAAGTGCAAACCAAAATAATGTATCATTTTGCATACGAGAGTTATAAGCGAAAATATAAAACAGCAAAATTTGCATTTTTGTCTATATCTAGTAACCTAAGGAATTTTTTGGAAAAAACTAAAGATGACTAAACTCGCCTACTAATAAGGCAACTTTCATCTAATTTAACCGATGTCGTATCTCTAACAGTTTCGGAGATCCCCATGCATAAGAAGTTATCTTGGACACTCTGTATATTAGAATGTCCGTTAAAACAAAAAATTTTCCAATAAGGCTAAAATCGATAAATTTACAACTAAACATCAGAAATAATAATTTTTTCCTTTTTTATAGTTTATATCGCGTATGTAATAACACGCTTTTTTCTAAAATTTCAATTGTGTAGAGGAACCTGTTACTTTCGTAAAAAAAAAGAAAAAATATTATTTCTGATGTTTGTTCGATGTAAATTTATCGATTTTAGCCTTACTGGAAAATTTTTTTTTAAGCGGACACTATACAGGTGAGTCTGGGAAAACGCCCCCCACTTAATTTCTTTATTATAAGTAATAGATAATTTTTTCACGTATAAAAGTTTTATTATTTGAAATGTACTATTCGATGTTGTAAATAGATATTTTTTTTAGAGCCAGGTTTACACTATACGACTATCAACTTTTTTTTTTAAATGCAAACTTAGATTTTTTTTATTTAAACCTAAAACAACAATTTTTTCTCTTTTCAACGATATATAATTTTATGTATGAATTATAAGAAAAAAATGGAATAAATACGATAATTGAGAAATAAGAGAAATTGTTTTTATTTATAAATTCTTAGGCGGCTATGCAAATATAAACAAAATGTACAAGATAAAACAACTAAATTAGGTCAAACAACTTGGTGAGGTAAAACCTACTTAAAACAAATGTTCAAAATTACGGCCCCGTTCCCTTATACAAACATTCAATTGTTGAATGAGGTGAGCACGGACATCCATCAGCATGTTCGGAGAAATATTTTGGAAAGCGATTAGAATACGCTGTTTCATATCTTCTTTATCTACAGGTTCTTCCTTGTATTGTAGTGTTAATAATTTAGTTTATTATGTTTATAATTTACATTATTATATTTTGTTTATATTCCCATAGTCGCCTAATAATTTTTAAATACTTAAAAACAATTTCTCTTATTTCTCAATTATCGTATTTTTTCGATTTTTTTCTTATAATTTATACATAAAACTATACATCGTTGAAAACAGAAAACAATGCTGTTTTATATTTAAATAAAAAAAATCTAGGTTTGCATTTGAAAAAAAAAAGTTGATAGTCGTATAGTGTAAGCTTGGCTCTAGAAAATATCTATTTACAGCATCGAATAGTATATTTCAAATAATAAAACTCTTATAGAAGAGAAAATTTTCTATTACGTATAATAAAGAAATTAAGGGGGGGGGGCGTCTTCCCAGACTCACCCGGTATACAGGCTGTAACAGAATAACTATTCCTAATTTTAACTGGAGTATCCTGGGCTCAGAATATAAAGATTTAATGCAAATCACTGAGATAAAATGTGGCTCCTTACTGAGCTACAGGGTATTTTATATAAAAATTTAAAAACGATTTTTGCCCAGTACTTTAAAACTATTTGACGTATCATTATCATACTTGGCAGGAAATGTAGGTACCGTACACCATACTAAATTATGTTAAATAAAAGTTTCTGGCTACTGCCAGTGGCGTACAACAGGAACAAATGAGAGGTTGATCCTTCCTAAATTCTACGCCACTGGCGGAATTGTTATTTTAGCACAATTTTTCGATTTTCCAATACTTTCTGTGTGAAAAACATACTCTTCCTTTGTAACGATAAAGTCACTGTTTTTCGAGATATTTAAAGTTAAACATAAACTGCACCCTTGGGATTTTTTCAAAATTTGTTAAAAAAATCTGAAAAAATTCAGTAAAATAGAGAAAAAATTAGCTACATAATATCTAAGTAACTTTTTCGGTACCTACATTTCCTGCCAAGTATGATAATGATACGTCAAATAGTTTTAAAATACTGGGCAAAAATCGTTTTTAAATTTTTATATAAAACACCCTGTAGCTCAGTAAGGAGCCACATTTTATCTCAATGATTTACATTAAATCTTCAAATTCTGAGCCCAGGATACTCCAGTTAAAATTAGGAATAGGTAGTTATTCTGTTACACCCTGTATATACTAAGTTATATATTATCCTAAATTATAGTATCTGGTGAGCAATAGACCGCAAAGATATTTTTGAGATTATTTGTAACTGAAGTAATTTATTTGTTTTTAAAAGTAACAATTCGAGGCAATTTTAGTAAACGTCGATAATTACTAAATAGCTTTGAATAACATAGGTAAAAAA
Source organism: Clivina fossor (assembly GCA_963966155.1). Lineage (NCBI taxonomy): Eukaryota > Metazoa > Arthropoda > Insecta > Coleoptera > Carabidae > Clivina > Clivina fossor. Next base: position 14,782,339 of record OZ014551.1, read on the forward strand.
GTCTACACTTAATTTTGCTCATAATATTAATGGTATCGGATAAGTTAGAATTGTTACTTTTTGTTATTTCGTATCAAATTGCTCACCATTTCTATATTTTTTTATGAAAATTTCAATGTCTGTATTTATATTGTGTCAGTAGAATATTTGTCTATCCCGCACACAAAAATTTTCTATTACTCTATGCCCCCATGTAATAATTTCAACATTTCAGTTCGTAATAAATCTGGAACAACTATTTTCTTACCATTAAATAACAGACCTTTATAAATGTTAAATTGTCTTTTACTTGAAAATAATGCTTGACAAATTCAAGATAATTTTTATGCCCTATGGTAAAACATTTTGACGAAAATTATAATTTAATTTTAAATCATCATTTTGAATTTCGTTTTCGAATAAAAGAAATATTTTTCAGACATCGTAAAATTGTTTACTAAACAATGAATGGCGTTTTCAAATTCAACATTTTGTTTTAAACATTCGTCTGTTAAAAATTTACGAGATAATACTTTTGCTTTATGTAGATACGAGTAATTTTCAGGTTAATAATTTACATTACAAGCATAGTTTAATAATCGTAAACGCATTTTTTGTAATCGCAATGTTATTGACCACAAATCTTTTTGAAATATAGTCATAAGTTGCTTAAGATCAGTATTTACTGTTGTATTTGTTTGACCATAAATCATAAAATAAATTTCTGAACAGCAAACACTTTACCTACAATTTTTGTGGTTTACGAGGGATTCTTTTTATATCGAGATTGGCTAATCCTAGCCAGCCATCTGGCAACTAACGTCTCTATATTAAAATTTGACATTTTTTATGTTGCGAGGTCAACGTTTTTCGACACCTGTAGAAATGATTGATACGTTCAAAATGCGTTTTAAAGGTAGCTCAATCAGAGTGAAAGAAGTGCTGCAAAATCAAGCACATGTAAAAGTATAATGATCTTCATGGATAATATTTTGAAAAACAATAAACCCATTTTCAACGATAACTATTTGTTTTTGTTCTTTAATTCGGAAATATAAAAGGCAATCTTTGTAAGTACGTTTATATTCAGATTCATTTACCATGCGTGATGTAAAGACAATCAAATGTAGTAGACAAGCTCCTAGCCCATTTTTGAATGCGTCTATTTCTTTTACAGAAAGCAAAATTTGATGAAAAAAATGTTAGTACAGGAGTTGTAACTACTAAATATTTAAATTGAAAAAGTGATTTTTTTAACAATAGTTCAATTCCACGTTACATCTTGTCTCGTTACATTTCTGAGAGGAACACGGACTTGTGACCTATGTGATATAAAATTAGATTTGATGCCACCTTTAGAATATATCTGATCCATAAACCTTACGTTTTTTATTTTAAATTGAATTTTATTTTGATTAAATTGAATGCCAATTTTTTACTCTTTCCAATACTAGTTTGAGATTTTGATCACGTTCAACTTCATCTTTACCTGCTATTATTAAATCATCCAACATCCTAAATAAACCGAAAAATTCCATAATTTATTTTGTGAAACCTTTCTGGCATTGAACAAATACCAAATGCTAATCTAAAAAATTGTTATCGATAAAAAGTGTTCTAAATGTACTGTAGTCTGAATTTAAAAATGAAAATAGTTTTTTATGACTGGCTTTGCTAGAAATTTCTTTAACAATAGATATTGGATAGTGTTTATGCTGTATGGCCTGATTTAAAAAACGTAAATCACCATTTTTCTTTTCAACTATTGCTAGTGGCTTTAAACATTCAGTATGTTTATCAACTTATTTAATTATTTTCAATTCTTTTAGTTTAGTAATTTTAATTTTAATCGTTTACGCGATACTCGCGGCACTCCTCTAAGTACCTACCATAAATATGTGATTCTCGATTTTTTTTAGAGCAATGTGATGTTTTCTTTGAAAATCACCTACTCTTTAAAAATGCTAAGGTATGCATTTACAACATTATTATTTTAAATTATATATTATTTTAAATCAATGGAATCTTATAAAAGCAGTAACAATAATTTATCATTTTTATCTATTACAAGAAATAAGATTTTTACCATTATTATTGTCAATTTTATAATTTAAATTAATTTCTCCTAAAGGTTTGTTTCTAAATTTTAGATCATCAAATGATACTAATGCCATTTTGTATCCATAATTCGGTTTGTTAGATCAGATTGCACCTTTACCCAGTTTTAATTCGACAGAGTATCCTTCTACTATTATATTCTGGCATCATATATTTTCGTTTTTCGTGTTGTAATAATTAGAAAATGGACCATCTTTTTTAATAAGTTAATATATATTTCACTGCTATAACTTTCTTCATTTTGATCAAAACTAATACTTTTTCCGTAATTTATGATTTATTTCTTTGCATATGTTTTACTTAAAAACCATTAAATTATTTGGTTCTTAAATCTCCTCCCTCCCAACTTCATTCACATCACATTTATAATTCGTTTTGCACGCTGGAAAATTATTATTAATTTTTTGAACATATTCATATCTTGTGTCTGGACACAATGCCGACTGAACACAACGCCGACCGGGGACACAACGCCGACTGTGAACACAACGCCAACTGCTTGCTTTGGACAGTACGCCGACCGCCTACTAGAGACACTACGCCGACCGTGGACACAACGCCGACCGCTTACTAGGGACTACGCCGACTATGGACACTACGCCGACCGTGGACACTACGCCGACCGGGGACACTACGCCGACCAGGGATACTACGCCGACCAGGGACACTACGGTAGCCATTGTTGCAATACCCAACCATGTAGCAAACCTTAGTCCTTGAGCTAAATTTGCCCTTACAAAGTGGTTTTGGTAAATGAAGATAGGCTCTGCAACCGAAGACTTTAATCTTCTTTAGATCAACCTTATCTCCAAACCATAACTCTGCAGGCACAACTCCTTCCAGTGCACTCGTCGGACTCCTGTTGATAAGATAAACAGCTGCCAGCACTGCTTCCGTCCAGAGATTCTTAGTCAAAGGAGAATCAATAAGCATACATCGCGCCTTGTCCAAAATGGTTCGATTCATTCGCTCTGCGACGTTATTTTGCTGTGGCGTATGACGAATCGTGAATTCATACTGAATGCCACGCTGTTCAAAATGCTCTTTCATCTCCGTAGAGAGATATTCTCGACCATTGTCGCATCTGAAACGTGAAATCTTCAGATTGAAGTGCGTTGTAGCCATAGCTTCATAAACTTTAAAATTATGAAAAATTTCAGCCTTCGATTTTAACGGATAAGCCACTGTAAAATGAGTAAAATCATCTATTATTGTAAAAATGTAAAGAATCTTATTATAAGACTGTGGATCTACTGGTCCGAACAAATCACTATGTACTAATTCCAAAGGTCGTTTGGCCCGTCGACGTGGTTGTTGATGAGGAAGGCTAGTCTGTTTGCCTTGTATACACGTTTGGCAAATGCATCTGTCATTGCCACCTAAAGAGACTCCGTCCAACCCCTTAACCAGCGTCTTCAACTTTACCAGTGATGTGAGACCGATGTGGTCCATTCGTCTGTGCCAAAGTTCCGTACTTCTTTCAATCTCACAAATATTTGCCGATTCCTCAGAAAGAGTAAATACAATTTCGTATAATTTAAATTTCCTGTTGGCTATCGCCACAGTCATCCCATTCTTCTGAACAGTCCCTCTTCCGTGTTTAAACATAACAGAGTAGCCATTACTCTCTAGAACTGAAACAGATAAGAGATTAAACTGAAGTCCAGGAACATAAAGTACATTCCGGATTGTAATCCGTTTTGGCGTTCCATCCACAACAGTTTGCACGTGAATGTCTCCTCTTTTCGTTGCCGTCAAAATTGATCCCGTTTTGACACTTTTAATTGAAATTCCATTTTCAAGTTCTCTGACATTTACCATACATTTATCTGAACTCACCAGATGTTCCGATGCACCTGAATCCAGATACCAACAAAGTGTCTTGAAGCGCTCTGCACCCGCAAAGAAACTGAGAGCCTCCTTCTCTTCTTCTGAGTCCGCTACGACGTGGGCTTCCTTCTGAAATGAGTGATTCCTGCCCGGTTTCCTGCAGTCCTTCCGAAAATGACCATAACCACCGCAGTTATGACATTGGTACGACTTCTTGTCAACATTCCATTTGGGCTGATTTGATTTGCTAGTGTTCTTGGATGAAGACCACTTACGCCGCTGAGAAAGAGCTGAAAACGCAGTCGACGGCTGCGTCTCGCCATCCTGCCGCACGCCCATCCTTTTCGCTTGCTCGTCAAGCAACCGATTTTTAACGAAGGTTAGCGTCAAGTTTGCCTCAGACAACGTCTCAATGGCAGTAACCACCACATCATATTCCTCAGGCATCGTGAGAAGAAGATGACAGACAACATCGTTTTCCGCAAGTGTAGCTCCTGTAGACTTGAGATCCCGAACTAACTTGTCGAAAATCAAAAAATGGGCTTCAAGGGTACCACTTGGATTGAATTTCATTGTTAATAATTTTTTTCTGATTAGCAATTGGCTCGCTATTCCTTTCCTAGCAAAAGTATCTCTAAGTGTTTTCCAAATATCAAATGACGTTTTACAGTCTTTAATATATTCTAGTTGATTATCTGCTATTCGCTGAATAATTGCAGACCTACATTTCTTATCACGTTTCCGCACGGTCGACAGCTCCTGTGCACTTGCTTTTTCTAGAAGCTCGTCAAAAGGCGTTTCGATGAGATCCAATAAATCAAGTTCATCGAGATATGTCTCAACACGAAATTTCCAATTATCATAATTTAACCCGTCAAAAAGAGGAATCTTATATCGTGTTTCCTCAGCCATAGTCTCACTTTTTCTTTGGACTTTTAACAACACCAGATTGATAAAAAATATTAAACTGGGCCCATAACCTGTGATTATGTGCAGAATTAAGCGCACCAGCAAGACTATGCTAAGTTAATTAAACAAACAACTCATACAAATATATAAAAGAAATGTATTCAGTATAAACAGTATTTCAATATATGACAGCACTATAAACAACGACACATATTATAAACAAAAGATATAAAGCACACTTGACAAAATTATGTTTATTAAAATTGCGGGAATATTTGAACTCTTGATTGTTCATCTTTTTCAACAGTAACATTTATAAATTGTATAAAAGGCATTTGATTGTATTAATCATAAAATTTTAATAAATATATTCTTTTTTATGTCATTTGAAGATTACCTTTCAGACTAATTGATGATTATTTACAAAATGATTCCAGGTAACTTTTGTAAATGACACGTATTCTGATAAGTAAAAAATTAAATGTGGCGTGCCATAGAGTATTAGATTCTTATTTTTTGTAATTTGTATAAATAATTTATTTAAAAATATTACTCAACCAAGTACTTTCTTGTATGCCGATGATACCACTTTAATAAATGGTGGAGCTACTTAGGCCAAAATTAATAATATTATTAATTTTACTTTATTATGTTAGGCAACAGACTAGTTTACCCCGCATAAACTGCTATTAAATAAAAATAAAACACAAAGCATACGTCAATTTTTGGAGCAAAAATTATTGAATTTTTTTATAATTTATTTTCGATTTAACCATCTAAATGTTGTTTATTTATTTAATCAATTTTAATAAAGTTTTTAGTATAGAATTTACTAGTAACAATAATAATTACATAATTTTATTTTTGTATAATACTACCACCTCTTTAAAAAAATATTTTAGCTATATTCTATCCAATTTTAATTAAATATTCTTGAATGAGTAAAAAAATTAAGTAATTTTATTATTACGCAGTATCAATTATCCGATAAAACTCTTCAAGTTTTATTTTAGATACACTGTTTGTACGACTTGCAAAAATTTAAAGATAGATCTTGTACACGCATTATATATATAATTTTTTCAAACAATGTTTCCAATTTTTGAAAAAAATATATATTATTTTTTTAGTATAATAAAAAGTAATCACACGACTCTTGTTTTTTTTTGTTTCAAAATCTATAATGCTAATATTAATAATGTTTCAACAAATGCCTACAGCCGTGTTCATCCAAGTCATTATTTTTTTAGTATATTTGTTATAATGTGAAAATGGTCTCAATATAAATTTATCCGTATGCTTCTAATATTGTTTGAAAAAAAATTTAGAAAGCAAAATAATCGATGATTTTGAAACCCCTTACCGGTACACAAAAACCTCAGGCTTTAAATAGGGCTAATTTCATAAAACCAAAATATCGAAAAACTATACTCTTCACAAATTAATAATGAAAATTATCATGTTTTATGTACTAGTAATTTAAAATTATTAAAACCAATGTCAAATTCAAATTTTTTGGGATGGCATACGAAAATTTTAAATTGTTACCAAGATACCATTAATAATGCAGATGATGAAACAGTGCCATAATTAATTACCTACACATATTGAACCACCTGCACTCTTTTAGCAAGAATGTAAATTAATCTTTTTCTTTGACACGTTAAACCTCATTCAGATTGTCAAATCCGTTTTACAGTCTCACGATTTAACACAGTGCAAAAACTTCCTCATTTACATTGCATGTTCGTCTTGACGAATTTTCAGTTAGGCCTGAACAGTGATGACAATTTAAATGTTGTTGAAAATCATTTTCGACATTTCTTTGTTTATGTCGTGTACATGCCAAACAGATTTTGGTAATCTTTAGTAAAAAAAATTGCAGTTTAAGTTGTTTTCTTGTGTTAAATATATTAGAAGAAAAATTTATTATTATACAAAATTAACCTGTACAAACATTGTAAAAATACGAATATAAAACCGAACATTTGGACATTTAGCATAGCACATAAATAACATTTTACAGGTTTATCCGATGAATTTACTATTTTTTTTGTTTTCACTAATTTTCCTTCTAACGTTTCTAAAATAAATGCTATTTTATTATATTAAATACGATTTTTCAAAATAATATAAATTTTATCTTTATATATTATAAATTTGACGTTCTTTATATATATATTGCTATCTCATGATACAGAAACTGTTGGGCCATTATTAAAACAACAATAAATTTTAGTTAAGAAACCATGGCCAAGCCAGTTTTTGACTAAAATGGAACAAAATTTGCTAATAAAACTAAAACCGCGCATGTGTAATAAACTCCATAAGCTATGTTTGATTGTAGTGTTTTTCAGAACCACTAGATGTACGCTAAAACTTAACACTGATTTTTGTAGCAAAATAGCAGTCTGAATGATGCTTTAGTAAACATACATAAATTTTAATTACAGTTTGTAGTTTAAAAAAATTTAACCAATTTTATTATATTATTAATTTTTTGTTACAATAGATAATTATTTTATTTTATTTTGCGATACTCCTGAAATAAACCTGCAAAACCCTATAGATCCCTGAACTTAATTATTAAACTATTGTTCTAGGACGTGACGCAATGAAATTTAGACGAACGAATGTACAAATATATACTTTTACAAACTACTTTCAGATTAATTATCGAGGAGTTACTCTAAATAAATTACCCTATGGTGTTTTTTCTAATTTTTGGTAATATTACAAATACCGTACTAAATGCTATACTACTTTTTCTTTTAGTTAAAGAATAGCTAAATGTTAAATAGTTAAACTTTATTAAAATTAAGATATAATAATAATATTCAGCTCTATTAAAAGTGAAATATTTTTCGAAATGTTAAAAAATATAGAAGCAAATAGAAAAATACTAATGATATATAATAGATAAATCTTAAAAATTGTATATATATATATATATATATATATATATATATATATATATATATATAATAGAAATAATTAAAAAATTTAAAATTAAAAATTACAAAAATAAAAAAAAATAACTTTATTCAGTAATTTTATTTTCGTTCCAAATATGCAAAATTAGTAAATCGTTAATTTTATTTATCAAAATATTCCACTAAGAAATACTAGCTAATCCGGTTAAAAATTAAATTACTAATTGGTAACAAATAAATATATTTATTATTATAAATAAAAATCAGCGTTACCTTTGATATTGACAGTTGCTGTTTAACGCGCATTGAAGGTAAAATCCCATGTGAGTGTGACGATTGCGTAATAGTATTAGCGTATACTTCCCCATGTGGTGAATAGCAAACTTGATAATCATAAGTTGCAGTTGTTGACGTCTGATTATATATGGATGCATTCAAATGCTTCTCTAGATGTCTGCTGCTGCGCCAAAGACCTACCGCAATACGAGTATACAGAGCCTGAAACCAACAAAAATATTTTGATAAAAATTGATACATGCGGATAAGTACGATACAAATTAATAAAAGTGCAAAAAAATTAAATATAAATATTATTGATACAGCTTTGATGATTCTAAATTTGATTTATATGTATTCGTTTTCAAATTGATAGAGCAGTAAACAGTAATCTAACAACATTACAAACTAGTAAATTTTGTATAATTTTAAATACTATGGTTTGTATTCTCACCTAGTAATGTCAAAATATTCGATTAACCGGTTAACTTATTATCTGGTTAACCAAATTCTACGGTTTTTTTTGAAAAAAATAACCGATAAATCGGTTAAGAGCGATTAACCGGTTAACCGCGAGAAACTGGTTAACCGTGATTAGTCGGTTAAACGTGAACAATCGGTTAAATTCGAGTAATCGGTTAACCGCCAGCAACAGGCTAGTCACCGAAAATCGTGCTGTTAAATGTTGGATTGTTGGATTTGGATTATGGACAAATAAATACATATAACATAATAAAAATATGTTCAATGAACAAACGTTTTACTAGGACATTTGAACAAGTAAATGTTCGTATTGTCATTGTGAAATTTAATATAATAATACTCAAAAATATTGAGATTTTCAATTTTTCCCAAAATTTCACATGATAATCAGTCATTGAATCGGCTATTAAGCTATGTAGCTATTCATCAATGACTGGCCAGTTTTAACCTTAGACACGTGTTTCGGTCTTTAGGACCTCATCAGTACGGTGCTTTGATCAGTGTCGGGAAGACACTGATGCAGATGTTAGTTCTGGCTGGCTTTTATACCAAGTACTTTGAACCAATAACGAAGATTAGCAATAAATAAATACCACCAACGCCATCTACACAATAATGAGATAAGCAAGTATAATACTAGGACATTTGAACAAATAAATGTTCGTATTGTCCCGACACTGATCAAAGCATCGTACTGATGAGGTCCTAAAGACCGAAACACGTGTCTACGGTTAAAACTGGCCAGTCATTGATGCATAGCTTAACAGCCGATTCAATGACTGATTATCATGTGAAATTTTTGGAAAAATTGAATATCTCAATATTTTTGAGTATTATTATAACAAATGTTTTATTTAACACTAATCGTAACTTTTGTAGTATCAAAGCATTAACATTAATAATAAAAATAATGCATATAATGGTCTATATCTCTGAAAAAGTTAAAAATTAGATATTAACGATTAAAACTTTAATGCTTATTTTTAGGCGTTTTTATAATCTTTTAATATTTGTGCCCGTTATATAACATAAAAGATTAGGTAGGTATGTATATATATTGGAAAATATTTTTTGAACGTTAAAATTTACATGACATGCATATTAATGATTAATCAAGTGAAATCGCGCTTAGCCGACTAATAACGGTTAATATATTTCTCACGGTTAATAGTTTAAAAATGATTAAGCGATTAATCGCGGTTAACCTTTTAATCGGATAAACTAATAAGTAGCGTTTTACCGCTTAATCGAGGTTTAATATTACCGTTAACCTGTTACAATTTTAAACTTCTATTAAGATATAAAAAAAATTGGGCAATAAATAAAGAGTAATTTATCGTAGAGATAAAAATAGAAAATTAGTAACAGCGGTAAGAAATTTTAAATTTTTTTAAATATTTAAAAAATATTAAAAAATTCCAAGTTAGGAGAAAGTAAGTGGGTTGCCTTCTATATTTCGGGTTTAGAGAACAAAAACAAATATTTATCATCAAATATGGATTTATTGTTTTCAAAATATTCTCTGTTTTTCGAGATATTTAAAGTTAAACATAAGCTGCACACTTGGGATCTGAAAAAATTCAGTAAAATAGAGAAAAAAATTAGCTACATAATAAATAAGTAACTTTTTTCTCTAACTCATTCTGATTTGGCTGTAAAAATTATTGAAAATAAAAAAAATAAAATGCAAAAAATATTAATTTTCAATAATTTTTCCAGCCAAACCAGAATGAGTTAGAGAAAAAGTTACTTAGATATTATGTAGCTAATTTTTTTCTCTATTTCATTGAATTTTTTCAGATTTTTTTGAGCAAATTTTGAAAAAATCCCAAGGGTGCAGCTTATGTTTAACTTTAAATATCTCGAAAAACAGTGACTTTATCGTTACAAAGGAAGAGTATGTTTTTTACACAGCAAGTATTGGAGAATCGAAAAATTGTGCTAAAATGACAATTCCGCCAGTGGCGTAGAATTTAGGAAGAATTAACCCCTCACTTGCCCCTGTTGTACGCCACTGGCAGTAGCCAGAAACTTTTATTTAACATAATTTAGTATGGTGTACGGTACCTACATTTCCTGCCAAGTATGATAAAGATACGTCAAATAGTTTTAAAGTACTGGGCAAAAATCGTTTTTAAATTTTTATATAAAAAACCCTGTAGCTCAGTAAGGAGCCACATTTTATCTCAGTGATTTGCATTAAATCTTCATCTTCTGAGCCCAGGATACTCCAGTTAAAATTAGGAATAGTTATTCTGTTACACCCTGTATAAAATGCAACCCTCGTATAGTATAATGAAAATAATATATAACTAGTAAAAAATTATTCTAATATTTTAATTACAACATGATTTATAGATTAAAGTTAATTAATAGATATCAGAATAATATATATATATATATATATATATATATATATATATATATATATATAAATATACTGGGTGTCCCATTTTAATCCGCCACCTGCAATAACTTTAAAATCGTGCATCGGACAAAAAAATGTATCGGATAAAAAGTAAATGGTTTCGAGGGGGACATCTGATGCAGAGACCCTTGCCCCCTCTGGACCCCCTGAGGGGCGGGAAAGGGGGGCAACTTTGAAATCTTAAATAGAACACCCTATTTTTTATTGTAGATTCTGATAGGCCATTAAAAAGTATGTAAATTTTATTTCAAGACTTTTTTTTTTATCTTTGATAGATGGCGCTGCAAACAGCATTTTTTTTCTCAGTTTATCAATCTTCAATTTGAAAAAAAAAGTGTAACTAAGTACGATATTCAAGATTTTTTCAGTTCTTGGGAAAGAGGGGGGGGAAGGGTCCCTGCATCAAATATCTTCCTCGAAACCATTAACTTTAAGTTAATGGTTTAGAGGGGTATAACTTTAAGTTAATGGCTTCGAGGGGATATCAGATTCAGTGACCCTTGCCCCCCCTCTTCCCAAAGAACTGAAAAGAACTTGAATATCGTACTTAGTTACACCTTTTTTTTTAAATTGAAAACTGATAAACTGAGAAAAAAAATGCTGTTTGCAGCGCCATCTATCAAAGATAAACAAAAAGTCTTAAAATAAAATTTACATACTTTTTAATGGCCTATCAGAATCTACAATAAAAATAGGGTGTTCCATTTAAGATTTCAAAGTTGCCCCCCTTTCCCGCCCCCCAGGGGATCCGGAGGGGGCAAGGGTCTCTGCATCAGATGTCCCCCTCGAAATCATTTACTTTTTATCCGAAACATTTTTTTGTCCGATGCACGATTTTAAAGTTATTGCAGGTGGCGGATTAAAATGGGACACCCAGTATATATATATATATATATATATATATATATTTATATATATATATATATTTTAATTTGCAGCTTTCAGTATAATAAAACCACCTTTTTTCTTGACATGTTTCATTTAAGATCTATTACGTTCAAGTTTGTATTCTACTTATTCTCAGTTTATGTTAACTTTTTGTGTAGAACACGATCTATTTTCTGCTTATGAGTAAGATATTTAATTACATTAATTTTTATATTTTTTACTGCTTTAATCACTATTTTGATAATTTTTTCATAACTTGATATATTATTATTATTATACCTATATTATTTATAGTAATTTGCAAATTAAATAAAAAATAAATCATAAGTATTGGTGTCAAGAATATTCATTAAACCATATTTATACGACGGTTTATAAAAAATAAAAACGGGTTAATTGTTGCGATTAATTGGTTAACCACGATTAATCGGTTAACCGCGATTAATAGTTTAACCGCGAGTAATCAGTTTTCCGCGAGTAATCGCGGTTATAGCTGGTTAATTAAATTGTTAAATTTACTAATATTCGATTCGCTAGCTAATATAAATTGTTAGAATTTGTTATGCATATGTCTTCTGGTAAAAATTCTACTCAAACCAATACAATATAATAAATATATTTATTACTAGTAAAATAAATATATTTTCACTTGTAATATTTACGATAAAAAATGTAACATCAAAACTTGCGTATAATTGTGTAAACAAAGTTTTTTATATAAAATTTATTAACTACTTCCTTCATGCACACAATTAATTTTTATTATTTATTTTGTAAACCTTAGTTATATACATTTGTTGAATATACCCATTTTATTTGTAAAATATTTGTATATATAAAATATTCATATATATATATATATATAATTTTTTTTTACAGTGAATTTTTTGTGCATTTACGCCGTGTATATTTATTACAAAGAACTAATTAACTAATTCCGGCTGGGTGCTCCACCCATCTAAGCTAACGATGCAGGCGATATAATTGACAATTTTCAATCATTATAAAGTATTCATAATTTTGTATTCTTTATCGTATATACTGCTACGATTACAGTAAAGCAAATTTGTAGCCTAGTATACTGAATCAAATACGTATGAAAGATATTAGATATTTATTCGGTTAAGTCGCAAAAACAATGTATAAATGTATAATTAAAGTAAATGTTTAACGCCATAAGGCTACATAGTATAGTTTTAAAGTGAATAAACATCAATTATTAATTGAAAACTAAATTTGAGAGGAGCACGGGTTAATATCAATATTTTTTGACGAAACTTGGCTCAAAAAATTTCTTTTTTAATGAAGTTTCTTTTAGGGGGTGCGTAAAAAAAATAATTTTTTGATCGAGGCAGTTATAAGGTGCCATATATGAAACTGTCCAAAACCACATTGTGAGTTTCATTAATTGATCAAGTGCAAACGTTATAATATATATAATTAAGTGTAGTACAGTGTACGTGTTGCACGGAGAGTCAAGTTTTAGTTATTGAATTTTTGACTCGTATTATCAGTGATTGCAAAACTCACAGCGCAGATATAAAAACCAGTGACTCTAGAACACCCAAAGTGTGTCAGCTTAAAAGACAAAGAATACAAAGTAATTCAGTACTTCCCAGAAATTAAATGGTATTGCTGAAACTGTCGTGAGTACACTGCTTTTAGCGCTAAAGAAGTCAAAAAAATTATTGAGGTACAAATGAATAAATTCAGTATTGAAATAGAAGAGCTAAAAATTCTTATAAATTCGATTGTACATAGTAAAAACATAAATATAAAGGAGAATGGTTTATATGTAAATAAAACTAAGACGGAAAATAATTTCACAGAGAGGCTAATCACTGCAAATAAAAATAAATCTGATCATTCTAATTCTGATGAAATTAAAAAACTAGTACAAAAGCAAATCAACACGGCAGTGTTAAAAATAGTTATTGATAGCATAAAAAGTAATAAAGATAGAATAATAATTCAGTGTGATAATAAAGATTCTAATAATATTTTAACATCGGAGGTTGAAAAAAAATTGGGCGAGCAGTTGCACATAATTACCTATAATAATATTAATCAGAAAATAAAAATATTTGGTATTAATGATACATTAACGGAAGATGAATTAAAAGAATGCATAATATATCAGAATAATATAAGTATTGAAGAAGACCCTAGCAAAATAAAAATAATAAAAATCGTGAAAAGACAATACAATAACACAGCAATATTGTAGGTTAATTCAAAAGTGTACAACCAAATCATGCAAATTGGTAAATTAAAAATAGGATGGTGACTATGCAAAGTATACGAGCATGTCAATATAATGAGATGTTCTAAATGTTGCGGATACTTTCACAAACCTGACAGATGTACAAATAAAATTGCCTGTGGCATATGTGCCTCTGAAAATCACGAAACAAAAGATTGTGACAAAAAAATAATTCAAAGAATAATAACAAATGCATAAACTGCATAAAATATAATGAAAAATTTCCTAATTTAAATTATGATATAAACCACAATGTATTCAATTACAAATGTGCTGTGTCCTAGAAGAAAGCAGATATAAAAAAAAAACCAAGCGGAATACACAAACTAGCAATCACAGCAAGAAATTAATTTGAATTCTATTTACATGATAGAAAACAAATTGTAAAATATAATAATGTAACATCTGCGGAGAAATATACAACGCTTGGAGTACCACAGGGCAGTATATTGGGGCCGTTATTGTTCATACGATACATAAATAACGTTCAAAATATATTCAAATATTTTAAATTCCATATTTTTGCAGAAGACATAGTAGTATATTTTTCTGCAATGAATGAACATGAAATAGGGGACAAAATGAATAAAGATTTACATACATTATTTAAATGATTAAACATAAATACATTAAAATTAAATATAAGTAAAACAAAGGCATTAATAATTGGCAAAGAGACACAAGTAAAATCGTTACAAGAAAATAACTTTAACATAATAATAAATGATGAAGTAATTGAGATTGTATATCAAATAAAATATTTAGGAATAATAGTGGACCGACAGTTAAAATTTCATCAACATATTACTTACGTACAAGGTAAAATCTCTAAAAAAATAGAATTTTAAGTAGATGTAGCAGTTGTTTAACGAAAGATACACGATGAACAGTCTACAACACTATTGTACTCCCACTTTTTTATTTTGCCGGAACAGTAGTAGAAGATTTAAATAAATTGCAAAAATTACAAAATAAAGCAACGGGAATTATTCTCCAATGTGATAGGTACACTAGTGTTCAAGATGTATTACATAGACTAAAATGGTTTTATATTAAACAATTAATAGAAATACAAGTAATTAGATTAATACATAAAGCAAATTTAGGATTAGCACCACAATATATTGTAAATAAATTAAGAAGGTTTAAAGATATACATGATCATAACACGAGGAATAAAAATAAGTAGGTATTAGAACAAAGATATACTACACAAGAACAAAACACAATATTTTTTAAAGTTTTGCAATTGTACAATCAACTACCAGAAAATATAAAGATATTGAATTATAAGGCATTTAAAATAAAACTATTATGTAAATATGAATGTTAATAGTACATTGTAAATATTTTTATGTAGCATATTGTATAGCGAATTAACTGCTAAATAAATGTATTATTATTATTATTATTATTTACATTTCAGAATTACTCAAAAGTATTTTACCCAACTCTGATTATTGAAATAATTATTTTTTATTCAGAAAAAATATATAACTATTAATTTTTTATATGTGAAGCATAAAACAAGATATCAGAAAGAAATTATTTAAAATAATATTTTACTATATTCTGAGCTACCTCTTGTACTTGTATAACATAAGAATTTGAATTTAAGCTGTTTTATCTAATATATAAAATTCCTGTGTCACAGTTTTCGTATTTATACTCCTCCGAAACGGCTTGACCGATTTTGATGAAATTTTATATGTATATTCAGTAAGTATGAAAATAGGTTTATAACTAATTTTTACACCCCTAAGTGTTAAGGGTGGCTCACCCTAAAAAAAATTTTTTTCATTTTTTGGTCAAATTTTTTTTTGATTATTTTTTGTGGTGTGCCGTTAAAAATACATTTAGTCCTAAATTTTTACCATCCTACCACCAACCCCTACTTTTTAATAGCATTTTATATTTTTTAACCCCGGTCGATAGCTGATCAATAGGGTTCCGTTTTGCCAAACTCCTCCGCTTGGGAGCAGCATAATAGCAAGTTTCGTCGAGCGCAATTTTTCAAATACATTTTAAAAGTAAAGATTAAAAAGATATAATAAATTGGCTTAGAAGATATTTACGAAAAAAAAATATTTTTCAAATATATAATTAATTTTTCATAAATATTATAAATGTTGGATCATAACAAAGGTACAGTATTACTGTATTATAAATGTAAGTATTTTAAATAATATAAATGTACAGTATTACTGTATTATAATTTTTTTTTAAATATAATTCGTAATATTTTTTTATTTTTCTTACGAAAGTAACAGGTTCCTCCACACAATTGAAATTTTTGAAAAACGCGCGTTAATACATATTAATTCATATCTCTAATTGACAAATGTTTGTATGTATGTATGTATGTATGTATGTATGTATGTATGTGTGTATGTTTCTGCAGCATCTCCTCTTAACCCTTTCGAGACGGTTTTTTTTCTGGGAGATATGGGAATACTTTCAAGGTTTTTTTTATATTTGTATAAGTAAAAATTATCATTTATAATAGAAAATTTCAAAAAATATATGAAGGGGTGAGGTGGGTGGTGGTACATATAAGGACCATTAGTCTTTTGTTGTGGTACTCTTACGTACCATCAGTCCTATAGAAAAACTTTTTTTTTAAAATAAAATATATTTTTGATGTATATATTACAAAATATTTTAATTATGATACTTAGCAAATTAGAGGCATAAAAAAATGTCACAAAATTTACACATTAGCTTTGTGCGTCTTTGCTTTTTGTTTTCCGCGCACTTTTTGCTCCTTCTTCTGGTAGATCTTTCCGCTGAAAGATGCAAAGATACGTTTTTGAAACGCTGTCTTTTTTAGATGGTCTTCCGGTCCTCGATATTCGTCGCATAGTTGCTGTTTTTCTTCCTTCATTGATCATTTCTTAATAATTACTAATATTTTCGCATTAATTTCAATAAAAACATTCAGTAAATATACTGCGTCACTCAATGTGCTCAAGTAAAGTGAACAAATGTTAAGTTATCAAAACATTTTGTGTCTGCGCAAACACAGAAACCATGCTGACGCATCAGAAGACTAAATGGTATACGTATAAACCAAATTCAACGGAATTAAAAGTGTTTAGTCCTGACATGAAACTTAGTGGTACATACGGTGTACCAGGAGTCTCGAAAGGGTTAAACCCCAGAACCAATTTTGATGGGAGTGATGTCATTTTAATTGGTTCATTCCCTATTTGAGAATAGGCAAGTTTCATCTTTCTACGATTTCATCTTGGTTCTCAAAAATTTGAAAAATTATGTTTAGTGCTAACCTGCAAATGTCAAATGACAGCGTAGTTGCGCAGCAACGCACAACGGGAAAGCTGCAGTTGCGCAGCAATGCGCGACAAGAAAGTTATCTTTCAAATACTGAATTTTTGCGCAGTTTCGCAGCAACGCGCGACGGGAACGCTAGTATTAATATATTTTAATAGGATAGAGACATTTCAAAAAAGTATTCTATAAATGTGTAATTCACATACACACATGCATAATGCACGTGCTTTGCTTAACTTAAATTTAAAAGTTTTTGGTCAATTTTCATCGTTTATAGCGTTCGTCTGCAACTCACGCTGCATTGCCTCATAGTATAATCTTGCTCGAAAGCAACCCAACTATTACTAATACAACAAATATAGGACCTGGAACACTTTTCAAAACACATTTTTAAAAAAGCACATTTACTATAAACCATAACATTTTTCTATAAAATAACATCATTTTTTTATTAAAAATAGGCAAAAATGAGCATTTCAAAAATGCTGCACATGAGTGTTAATATTATATGAATTATGTTGATTTTTAAATTTTTAAATAATTACAATTTTAAATAAAAATAAACACTATTCTGAAACTAATTGTAAAAACATTTGTTATTAATTATTAATAATTTATATTTAAACAACTTATAGGCAACCAGAGATACACGCCCGTCAAGAATAAATCTACTCTTTCTCTTTCTATTATTAAAAGCCATTTAAATATTATATTAATTTTATAGTTTATTTGCATTTATTAGTTGTTTACTATCGATTTAATAAATAAAAAAATTTTTTTTTAGTCAAATCTTTATTACTATTAAATAAATAAATTTTTCTGTAATAAATGATTGAAAAAATAATTATAAATCTGAATTAGTTATAATCGATCAACAATTAAATGATATAATAATTAGCAAAGAAATTGTTGTGAATTTGAGTAAATATCAATTAGAAAAGATTATAACTGCTTATGACGTAGGTGAATTATTATATTCGGAAAAATTTCTAATAGATGAGATTAAAACTGCTTATAATGAAGGAGAAGAAAATTATACTTTACAAATCAAAAAACCTATAAAAAAAATGAATTAAATATTTTTACAAAAATTTAAATAATTAAGGCTCTTGTTGTTGGTAAAAAACGAATTCAATAAAAACCAATTATAAAAATTTCTTGAGAGAATTTGATCGGCTTTGTGAAGACAATGATTTTCATAGTGATGATTCAAGTGATGAGAGGATGGGTTTAAAAATTAATTAATTAACTTGTTTAAATAAATTTTTCTGTAATAAATGGATGAAAAAATGATTTTAAATAAATGTGACGATGTTACTTTACAAACAAAAGAAATTATAAATTGTGAATTAGTTATAATCGATCAACAATTAAATGATATGAAAATTAGCAATGAATTTGTTATAAATTTGAGTAAATATAAATTAGAAAAGATTATAACTGCTTATGATAATGGTGATATAAATTTGAACAAATTTCTAATCGAAAAGATTAAAACTGCTTATAATGAAAGAAAAAAAAAATTTATTTTACAAATCAGAAAACCTAAAAAATGTGAATCAGATTTTTTTTACATTATTTGACATAATTATTGCTCTTGTTGACGAAATGAAATCAATAAAAGTTAAAAATAAATATTACTTGATAGGAAGTGTTTTTGTGTGATAGATATTACTTGGCTAATATGTTTTTGGGTGATAGTGATGATGAAGCAAATTTGAACACTGATCAAGCAAATTCAAATGATTTACCATTGAAATAATTCAAAAAGAGTTGAAGTAAATTTGCGTAAATGACACTTAGCAAGAATGAAATCTGCTTATGATAATCATAAAGATGTTACTTTATACTTAATAAATTTTAGTAAATTAAAATTTTGATTAAACCTAATAAGAATTATTTTCTAATAAATGAGTGCTGCTGAAATAAAAACAATCTTTGCCCTTATCAAGTCATTACAATTATTTTTACTAAAACTGAAAGCTGGGCGTGGACTTCAACCACATTATGGCGGATTTTTATTTTCAATACCAGTAATATTGAATTAATTTTTTTTAATAAAAAATACCTTAAGGCTCCGGTTTAATTAATTTTTTATAAAAAATAGTTTAATTAATATTTTTAGAAAAATTGTCTCCGACTTAATATATGTAATAATTTTTTTTGTAATAAATATATAATACATTCTCACAAAATATCAATAAATCTCAACTTAAACCATTCTATTCTATCCTATTACTAATCAAAATTTTAATAATGAAAATGAAACTACGACTTTTAGAATTAGCTCCCCTGGTGAATTTATAGAACTAATTTTTAAATATTATATTAGTGGAAAATTAGCATGCGGATAATACAAATTACTGTGCAAAATCAAATGTTAAACTAATTGATAATTTCATTGCGCAGTTATTCGATGTAAATCTAAAAATTTGTAATACATCAGTCGACTCATCTGAAAATGCTGGAATAAATAGTACTATGGTCGGGTTAGTTTCAAAAATCAAACTGATTCTGACTTGTACACTTCTGGATTTGTGTCAACATATACTGATGGGAGTCAATTTTATGCATTAGGAAGTTTAAGTGACCTCGGTTAGGATTCTTCAACGATCTGACAAGCCCCATGTACGGCACAACAATCGAGTTGAATTTTATAAGAAAATCGGATGATAATGCAATATATAGATGGAAAACTAAAAAAAAATTATGGAACATTTGATGCTGCTACTTTACCTAAAGCTGGCAAAATTACAATAGACACCTTCACTATTTTATCAAATATAGTAAACTATGATGACATGTCTAAAACGAAATTGCTTAATGAATTACAAGTCTTATCACAAAATGGAAAGTATAGATTTAACTTTTATTCGTTCCAGTGTATTGACACGGAAATTACTGAAAATTTATATACTTTGCATTTCGATCTTACTAATAAGTATACTAATATTAGCCCACCAGTATTCGCATTTGTTGGATTTCAAACTAAGAGAAAAG
Organism: Clivina fossor; assembly: GCA_963966155.1. Classification (NCBI taxonomy): domain Eukaryota; kingdom Metazoa; phylum Arthropoda; class Insecta; order Coleoptera; family Carabidae; genus Clivina; species Clivina fossor. The sequence goes on from OZ014551.1 coordinate 14,802,737, forward strand.
ACACTCAGGAAATTAATAATAGTCAGTTTGATCATTGCAATGTAAGAAATATTAGAATCGCAATAAATGGTACAAAATATCTCGAAGAATCGGAGAATGTGATATTTAAAGACAATAATTATTTAACTTATTTAGGTATGATGTCTCACTATATGCAAGTGTTTTACAATAGTAATTCTGTTTATGTTAACGAACCGGAAACTTATAAGGGCGAATATCCTATTTATGTAATTGATTTAACAAGACAACCAGAAAATGTGTTATCAACTAAAAAGAATATAATTTTGTATTGTGATTCTAAAACAAGTTGTTATGTCACATTGATTTCACCTAGAGAATTTAATTATGATATAACAAAAACTGATATTAAGAAAAACAATTAATTTTTATTTAAAAATAATTCAGTTTCCCTACGGGAAAGTACTGCTTAAATATATATATATATATATATATATATATATATATATATATAATAAATTAAATTTGGTACATTAAACCTACAGCGTCTTGTCGTTATATACATTTTGATTCTTACCACCAACAACACACAAAAATCAACACCATCCTTGGTTTAAAAAACAGGGTTGTCAGGTTATCTCATAATAACTACAAAAATGCTAATCTTAGTAAATTGTTTACAATATTGATCGATAATGGATATCCTAAGAAGTTAGTAAATAAAATAATTTGGTCAACTCCACATAACAGGACTCCACTAAGTAATAGTAACACTTTAGAAGATCCACGTACTGAATTGGATATAAAAAAGAATATTTTCACACTCCCAAATTTACCTAAAATAACAGAGAAATTAATTAACATTTTAAAATCAGACAACATAAAAATAATTAGAAAAAACATCTTACCTACTAAGAAAATTTACACGAAACTGAAAGATGTCATTCCTATCAAGAAGCAGTCAAACTTGGTTTACAAGATTCCATGTGCAGATTGTGATGCGACGTACATAGGGAACACGAAGCGATGGCTAGAAGAACGGTTGGCGTTACATAGATCGGATTGTAGGTTGAAACCTCAAGCAACGGCATTATCAATTCATTCACATCAAAAACAACATAAGTTTGATTTTACGAACACGTCTGTGGTTTGTATTGAAGATAAATCATTTAAACGATCGCTTTTAGAAATGATCTATATTAAAACAGATAGCATGAGTGTAAACAAGCGTGCTGATATTCAACACCTGAGTATAATATATGACTTTCTACTTACGTTTGTGAATAAAAGTAATGGTTCATCTCGTGATATTACTTAGTTGTTTGGTTTCAGTGATCAACAATCTGACTGTTGCGCGTGTAGCGTGTGTTGTCATCTAAATTTGTTGTGGAAAAAACATAGGTTATGTTGTTATTGACATGAGTGCGTCGTTATATGTCACGTGACTAATTTTAGGTTGGTTATAATTTTTTCCCTCTAAAAAATCAGTTGATAATAAAAAATTTATTTTTATCAACCTTCGTAGTAATTAAAAATTAATTCGTGTCTAACGTCTTTTACATTTGGTTTTGTGAAAAAAATTTAAGAATTTTATATTACTGACAATTACTTATAACTAGTTTTTATTTTTATTTTTATTTATATACAAGAATACAATTTTAATTTTTGACGTACAAATTGTTATATATTTAATGTTATTTTATTTTTAATCTTATTCCAATAACACTGTTTTGTTATCTGGATTGGTTTTTTTCCATTTGGACATAATTTCTAAATATTGTTGATAAAGAACACACAGAATTCTCTACCATTGTAAGTTTATTAAATCATTTTACATTGTAATTACTAATTAGAATTGTATTGTATTTTAACATAATTTTGTATTTTACAATAAATAGGTCAGCCTGATGAAGGAGACAAGCAACCTCCGAAAGCTCGCAACGTATACAATGAATTGAGTTATTAATATCATATTCTGTTTTGACTTCTAATCCCAATAATTTTCCTTTTAATATATATATATATATATATATATATATATATACATATATATTATAAATACATACATACATACATACACAATCACGCCATATACCCAAAAGGGTGTGGCACAAACTCTTTTCATTATCCCGAAATCAGTCGCCTCCAAACACTCCTATCCAAACAAGTAACTTTCGCTTCATCCACATTTATAATTCCTCTCATACATGCTCTTCTATTCCTACTACTTGGAAACTTTCGCTCACGCAAAACACTCTCAATCATATCACTCCAACTACTCATTGGACGTCCACGTAAACGTAAACCATCAAAATCATTCAAATAAATCTTTTTAACCAAACGTTCATCAGACATTCGCTCAACATGTCCGAACCATCTTAACTGACTAACACCAACTTTTGCTACAACATTTTTTTCAATTTCACACTCATCATACACTAGTCTATTTCGTACCCGATCTCTCCTAGTTACACCACATACCCCACGTAGAAATCTCATTTCCACAGCAGTCATTTTCCGTTTATGCTTTTGCAATCAAACCCAACATTCACTACCATACATCACCGTAGGCACCAAAACTGCATTGTATATACTTAAACGGGCTTCTTTTGAAACATTTACATTCCTAGCAAAAGTTCCCAAAGCACCCAAAACCTTACAACCAGCATTTACTCTCCTTTCAATTTCACGATCAAAACGGCCATCTCTAGACAGCAAACTACCCAAATACACAAATTCATCTACCTGCTCTAAACGTGCACCGTCAATATGTACATTACATTCAGTCATCAAATCACCTTTCTCAAAAATTAAAACTTTGCACTTATCAACATTCAACACAAGATTCATATCTTTACCAACAACATTAATTCTATCAATCATCCTTCTCAGTTTTTCTTCAGATTCAGCCAAAACAACCACGTCATCAGCATACGCTAAAGCAGGTACAACACAATCACCTAAATGGTACTATTAAAGCTTGAATAATTTTAGATAAGAAACACGAACTGGCAGTTGTAAAAGTTTACATAGATAATGTAAAGCACAATTTAACAAAATTACAACAACCAATAAAAATATACATGCAAAATATTGCCATCATTACGAAGAATTATTATATGTATTTGATATACTTAAAACAAAGTTGATATACCTGTTAGTGGTACTGTGTATTCAAACTTTATCAATTTTATTTTTAGGGATTTTATTGACAGTAAAATAGTTATAAAAATAAGTTTGCTCACTTTCAAGTTTATGATATTATAAATATATAAAATAATATATAATATAATAAAATATAATATAATAAAATTTAAGTGCTTTCCCAAAACGTGACATTATATCTGCATTTGGAATTCTCAAACAGAATACTCGAGTCTGACGTCACTCGCCATAGACCAATTTGCTAAATACTGGCCTTTCCAGACATACTGGCTTAAGTAGCTTTCTAGAAATTTCTTTCGCAACAGTAACGGTCACATTTCAAATCATTTTGGATCATTCGATTGGTCAAAGCCCTACTTTTCAAACCCTCTGAGCATTATCGTGAGAGTAAACATTTATTGTTAAAAGTTAGTTAAGTTTCATCTTTTGACTCAGCAACAAGAATTTTGATTCGTAAATACGTACCGCGAGTATAACTAAGTTTAGATATCTAGTTGTAAAATTAGTAATTTGTGTATTGTGTTTGTGAACTGTAGTTGTTATGTGTATGTAAACTTTGTGTATAGTTTACATTTACATTAATAATAAAATAGTTAAAAATAACGAACATTTAGTAATTTGAGAAAACCTCGTAACATACATCAACAGTACCTAAAAGTCGATAAAATACAAAAAATTGATTTAAAATTAAAAATAGTTGAAAAAATGTCATACAATCTATAGACAATGTTATAGTATACTTAGATTTGCGGGAAACATTATAATAAAAAAATACTAATAAATGGAGTTTGACAGAAAAAATTATTGAAAATTCTAAAATGATTTTTAGAATTATCAATAATTTAGAGTTAAAGAGTTAGAAAAAAAGTTACTAAGCTATTATGTAGCTAAATTTTTTCTCTAGTTTACTGAATTTTTTCAGATTTTTTTGAGCATATTTTGAAAAAAGTTTTGTTTTGAAAAAATTCCAATAGTTTCTTCACTTAATTATCGTACTCATTATTTCGCATTTTTCCATATCATGCTTATTTTTCTAGACCTCATAGTTTTTGAGACGAAAATAAAACCAAAAAATCAAAAAATTTGCCCAAACGGCACATGTTAGCAAATTAAAACTAAAACCAAATTATAGAACTTTTTATTGTCTATCAAAAAGTATTTCTCCGAATTTAATTCGAGAAAGAAGTATTTCGCAAATTATCGAATTTGCATGTTAAACGCCCATACGAACTTAACGAACGAACACCCTATATTCGTTTTATATGACTAATAAACCAGTATTTGATCATGATTATAATTTTTGAACAAAAAGGAAAAATAAAAATAATAGTTCTGACTATTTTTTAAAAATGGTTATAAGTATATACTATCCGTAATTGATACATTTTCTAAATATGTATGGTTACGAGCATTAAAAACAAAGCCGGAGAAAGAAGTTTCTATTGCATTTCAGATATTTGAAAGAATAAGAGAAAACCAAAAAAAATACATATTGATCGAAAAAAAGAATTTTACAATAAAGATTTCATAAGTAGGTAGACAGGGATTGTCCGAGCGCATAAGTGAGGGGTAAGGTGGGGAGCGGGGTACGGGCTACGGCCATGATGGGGGTGGGGTACGGGCTACGGCCGGGGTGGTCACTCAAGCATGACCTGAGGGGTTAGCTAATTAATATGCAAAAAGGGGTGACCTAATTAATATGCGGGATGACCTATACGATGATGACTCATTCTTTAGCTAACTAACCTAGCTCAACCAGGTGCGCGATTTAACCTGCAAGATGTGCAATATGAATTGCATCGGAATGCGGCACGCGCCGTCATTTAAAATAACATATGGTCGAATGCAGGCTTCAACAATATATTTGTAGGTTAGTTACAATTTGCGAATTGATCTGTCAAGACTTGTGCAGCCTGCATAGCTATGCCAAATGTTAAATAATGAATAAAGTTAAAATTTTATTTTAAAACATGAACAAAACATGTGTCATTTTAGGGTGCATATAATTGCGTGAAATAAGTAAATTAATATTATCAAATTAATTATTAATAAATTCATTTTGAAAGCGATAGGATATTTATGAAATAAAACAAGAACTTTTGTCAACATATACATTTATTTACATTTGTTATTATACATTTATACTTATAACTAAACAAGTAACAATATTAAATGATCAGCACCGTTTAAAACCTGACCAGCCCTGTTTAAAATCTGTTATATTATATGTTACACATTTAATAAGCACTTAGTACACATTCTGAAAATACGATCTATTGCGAATATAGCCGATATTACACGAACCTGCATTTATTTTAAATAAGTACCTATACTCAGTAGTACAGGTGTAGATTAATGGAATGGATATTTAATTTGTATCTCAATAGGCTAGCGCCCGCATTATGGCCGTACACCCGTCCCCTCCCACCTCTAGAAAGGTCATGCTTGAGTGACCACCCTTTGCAAACAACACACATATGACAGCCGCTAATCTGAAATTGTCCCTCTATCTCTCTCTCACACCCTCTTGTACCAATTCTTTCGCCTTGTGTAATTTGGGAGGGTGGGAGGGTGAGCCAGAAGGAACTATACTTCCCTACTTTTTCCAAAATGGATTACTTGATAGTAACCCAAGAAATTTTGACGGTCACATCAGTGACTAAAATTATAAAAGTTGAAAAGCAACATCATACTCCAACTATTGAAATGTTGCAAAATACGGACAGTTTGATGTGTTATTGTAAAAACTGTTTGGAAGTGTGGAACTATATGCCAGACGTTACTGGTATTGACAAAGTATTTGAACCACCACCGCTGAACCGAGTTGCATCACCACCGATTCGAGTCTCTCAGCCGTATATGTCAGCGCCGCCGCCACTGATTCGAGTTTCTCAGCCGGACTTGCTACTGCCACCGTCACCAATTCGAGTCTCTCAACCGGACGTGTCACAGTTGTAACCGCTGCCGATACTTATAATATTTTTATTATTAAGACTAGTTGTGTAATTGTTTAAAAGAATAAATATATATCAATAAATAATGCGTTTTTTTTTTTTACATAAACCAGTGATAGATAAAGGTAATAATAGAAATAAAACACATATATATATATATACATTTTTTTTTTTATTTTTAAAAAATCATCATAATACAATAATTGTTCTAACTTAAATTAGCAGATTTTACAAAATCATCAAGTTCACATCCATCTATATACACTAAAGTAGATACATCATTTTCATTTGCATTATATATTAACTTATAATTAAAATAAGGTTCAAATTTTAGTAAATATGTCAATAGTTGTACATCATAATTTAAATGCTTATTATAAAAATATATAGTTAAATTTATAGATCTATCTTTTGTTACATTTTTTGGTATAGGAATTGTTACTAGTAAATTCATATTTTTCAAATCATAAATATTTATGCTATCATCTAAATCATAAACTATACATGCTTCAATATCTGCTACTAAATTTAAAGCAGTAAAAGCATTATTAATTGTATATCTTAACATGATAGCAGTTTAACAGCTAATGCACAGTTTAACAGCTAAATGCATTTTTTAAAGTTGAATGGGGTACATAAATTAAAAAACAGATGTTTACAAATTTTTAACTACACTAGTAAATGGATTATATTTAACAACTCTATCATGAAGTATGAGACAGTATGCTGCAGTTTTATTTGGTATATTTGAAGATGTTTCAAATTCAAGTCTAATATCAACTGCACCCGATTTTAGAATTTCATTTTGATGAGAGCAGTCAATAACTACAAGCGGAGCGATGGCTTTAAAATCTTTTGGTGATAAAACAGGTTCACTCTCGCGTTCATAATAGCCTTGTTGAAACTGAGCATACATCTCATACAACATGGCCCACGTATTAGTCGAAAAATTCAAATTTAAATTATCATATGGATAAATCTCAGAATTTAAATACTAAACTTAACATTTGTTATAAAACAATGATCAAATACACTCATATTTTTCTTGGCCATGTTTTTACGATCTGTCTGCAGGCCGAAAATTATAAATCGCGGTTTTTCCAGCTGTGATGCAGTTTTTACGGCCCATGTGTGTTGCATTGTTTGTTGTAACAGCGGATATTCTTGAAGTTCCCAGCTTCGGAAAGCGATTTCCAGCTCAGCGCTTTTTTCCACATACTTCATTAGCATAAGATGTTCCGCATCAGCTACAGAGATATGAGGAATCTTCCAATGCACTTTTGATAGCTCTATTTTTATGATTTCATTTTCAACACTATTTTCAATAACATTAATGTCGGTGCTGCTGCGAATCAGAATTAATTCTTGACGCAAGTTTAAAATAACTTTTCTGAAATCTTCACCAAATCCCATTAGCATACGTAGTGGTAAACAAACATTAAAATTGCTCTTTTCATCAAGCAGTTGTTGTGTAATATCAGTTGATGGTGACCAGCCCGCATTTTGTAAACGAACACTCTCATTTGTATTATAAGAAATATAACCTTTCATTGTGCATGTTATACCCGGATTTCGCACACGGTCTATAACTACGCCACCAACTTCATAACGAATTTCATCAAATAAATGACAGAAAGCGTTGTTTACAAGTTTAACCGTTTTTGAAACTGTGTTGTCTGATTTTAAAATTTTTCCTTCAATGTAAAGTAAACTATTCCAAGGCAATGTATACACATCTTGCTGTTGAATTGGAATTCGAATTTCGTCATTATTGTTTAAAGTTGTAGACGCGTACGGCTGGTGTGTATGTTTTTCAGCATTAATTATTGAATTATCAAAAAGTGCTTTCTCGTTTACATTCAAAATATTAGCATTCATTTTGATATTTACAAAATATAATTTTTTTTGAGTTTTGAAATTTAATTTTAATCCAAATAATTAGTGCTCGAATTCGCTTGCGATGTTTCTCCAGATTTACAAACTTTGAAGCCCAACGATTTAAGAAAATGATAATTTTCAGGTGTTAACAGACCAACAGATGTAGTCAAACTGTAAACGCCACCTTTATAAACAGTATTTATATGTTTACGTTGTGTTAAATTATACTTAATCACCATTATTTTGCTTTTTAAGATGTAACCTTACCGTGACGACCTCACCTCTGAAATTAATCAGATTTCCGTCTTGATCAACTATTTTAATACTTAATGAGTCTATAAGCTGAGTGCTGATTGGTAAATAAATTACTGGACTGGGCGTTTCGACGATTTTAAAACCAGGGGGCACGCGCGGAAAAAACTCGTGAATAATATGCAACGTCTTGTCATTTGTATAAGAATTCGTAGTTATGTTACACTCAATACAAATAGCGTTTACTTTGATTATTGAGACAGGAAAATCAGATTCATGAAGAGTATTAGCTGATAATTTGCGCGGTTTAAATCCTAATAAGCTAGCAAATGTATTTGAAGCTTCAAAATTTATGTCATGTTTAGAAATTACTTCACATTTTAATGTATTGTTATTTGCTATAATATTTACCTCATCATTAGTTATCTTACGTAAATAATTATTAATATCTATTAGTTCATATGAACCTTCCGGTATCGTAATAATATTATTTCCAATATAAAATTTATTATTTGTGTTATCTATATTCGGAATTGCATTATAAACTTCAAAATTAATTAATCCGAGAACGTATTCCGTGTCAGCGGCAAGTTCTATTGGAGGATAAAAACTTTTTCTTATAATAGAACTATTTCCAAATAATGTAAATGTGTATGACATAGCCCTTAAGTTTTGAGAAAATATAAACACAAATGTCCGCAAATTACACTGTCGTAAGTTTGAAATGTATTATAATTATATTTTATTATAGAGTCGCGACCGAAATAGGCTATCAATTCTTTTGACGGTCGTAAATTTCCAAAACTATCAAAATAAATTACTATATTACCACGCTTTTTATATGCGGTCCAATGTGTACCTATATTAGCTTCACTGTCTAAATTAACAATACCGGATTCGTTACGATGAATATTTTTCGGTAAACTGTCACGCATAAATACGCCTCTGAAATGCGGTATTTTTAAAAGTTTAGCGTATTTATATAAATCGTGATTGTTTAATGCACGATTCGGGAGAATTTTTTTTTTTTAAGTACAAACCGAATCCGTTTTTATATGGTTTCAAATAAAGCCCTTTTCCCATTGCAATAGATTCCATAGTTTTATTATGACGTTGAGCTTCTTTTAATTGTTCGACACCTGCGCGTGCGTCAGTTACTGCTCTTGCTATTGTTGCAGCACCACCACCTAGCGCACCAAGTGCACTTAATCCCGCAAAAATCGGAATTAATGGCAAAATACCACCTGTTTTAGGAAATGGAATAACTCGTGGATGCTTTATTTTTCTTTTTAAACGATTGATGCTTTTTAACGCTACTTTTACAGATTTTGTAACATCGGTTGGCCCGTTTGATTTTATAGCTTTTCGCGCTTGAGTAACAACATTGCGAAACGAGACGGCACGATTTTTTCTTACAGCCATTTATAAATCAGATACGTCTTTACTTGCCGGTAGTCGAGAAGTAACTGTGTCGGCAGCAGCTTCGAGCACTTGCTTTATTATGAGAACAGTTAAGCAAGATCAACATTTAGATGTAAAAAACTATGATTTTTATGAGAATGAAAATCAACAGCAACGTCACAGCTCACTCTTGCCAAACATTGTAAGATGTATTATCGCGGGTCCCAGCGGGTGTGGTAAAACCAATGTTTTGATTTCACTGCTTGAACATCCGAATGGTTTACATTTTGAAAATATTTACTTGTATTCAAAGTCTTTGTACCAACATAAATATCAATATTTAGAAAAATTACTAAAACCTATAAAAAATTTAGGATATTTTGCATATAATGATAGTACTATACAAATACAAATTGTAAGTCCGGCAGATGCATTGTATAATTCTGTTATTATATTCGACGATATTGCGTGCGAAAAGCAGAACGTAATAAGGGAATACTTTAGTATGGGTCGCCATAAGGCAGTTGACTGTTTCTATCTTTGTCAGACATATACACGTATACCTAAACATCTCATTAGAGACAATGTTAATTTATTAATATTATTTAAACAGGATGACATGAATTTAAAACACGTGTATACTGATCACATAAATACCGATATGACATATAAAGCATTTAAAGATATGTGTTCTTATTGCTGGCAAAATAAATACGGTTTTATAGTTATAGATAAAGACAGCGATATATATGCTGGCCGATATAGACAAGGATTTGATAATTTTTTTTATAAATAGCTGATTATATAGTTTTATAATTTAGTTTGTAATTAATATTTGTTGAGTAATGATCGGCGGTGTATGTGTTAAAATATTTGACATTTTTGTACACAGTTTAACGATAATTTTATTTATAGTGGCTTGTTTATTTAGTGTTTAACTAAAGCTGTTGCGAACCTGATAAAACCTGTTAAAACTGATCAGACCTGTTCAAAACCTGTTAATAGCTGATCAGACCTGTTCAAAACCTGTTAATAGCTGTTCAAAACCTGTTAATAGCTGATCAGACCTGTTCAAACCTGTTAATAGCTGTTCAAAACCTGTTAATAGCTAATCAGACCTGTTAAAACCTGTTAATAGCTGTTCAAAACCTGTTAATAGCTGATCAGACCTGTTCAAAACCTGTTAATAGCTGTTCAAAACCTGTTAATAGCTGATCAGACCTGTTAAAACCTGTTAATAGCTGTTCAAAACCTGTTAATAGCTGATCAGACCTGTTTAAAACCTGTTAATAGCTGATCAGACCTGTTCAAAATCTGTTAAAAGCTGTTGCGGACCTGTTAAAACCTGATCAAATCTGTTCATTAGCTGTTAAAAGCCGTTACTGATCTCTTAAGTTAGTTGTTATATTATATTTGCTAAGTAATCAATATGGAATTAAATTATAATAATAATAATAAACAAATCACGCGACAGTTAATAAAAACTAGAAATATTGTAAAGAAAAAGTTGTTAGATCTTAAAAAGGGTTCATTACAACGAGAAGCTGAATTAGAACAATCTTATAAACCGATATTAACTTCTTTAAAAAAGATTGCAACAGTTGGAGAGTTAACGAAAATAAAATCGGAACCAAAAATTGAAAAAACAGAGGCAAAAGCATCATTTAGGCAAACCGATACAGAACCATCATTTGTGCAAACCGATGTAATTGCTGAAACTATTCCTACTGCTGATGAAGACATGGACGTTTCTTATGAAAATAGACCATCACTTACACGAGAAGATATTCAAAATTTAGCTGCGCAACCCTCATTTCAAGAATATCTAGAACAATTTGATTCATTACCCCGGCAGTTCATTGAAGAAATGGTTACCGATGAAAAAGACTTGTTTGATTTCAAATACGGTATAAGACATGACCCTGACACAGAAAAATTTTACATAGGAAACTCTGAAGTTATAATTGACGGCAAAGATATAATTGTTCAAGATGTAAGATATAGCGGAACACCTGGCTTGTATGAATTGCTGTTTAAAAAAACTCCTGTCGGCTATAAATCAGCTGATGAAAAAAATTATGCGGATATTTTAAACAGAACAAATGCACATCGAAGACATTATACAGCAACTGAACAAATTGCTGGAAATAAATCATGGAAATATAAAAATATTATTGCATCAAGAAAAACTTTGCCGCCGCCGCCACCTTCTCGACCGCGAATTCAGTCGTGGCCTCGAGGGGGTAAAGGTTTACTATTAATGGAATCTAATGAAAAACCAACAGAATACGTGTACTGGGATAATATAAATGAATTAGTTGATCGGTTAAGGCTCTTAGTTGCATCACGCAACGCTGGCCATACAGATCATAACAACGAAATTACTCGTATTTCAATAATTGAAGAATTAAAAGAAGCTGAAATAATTGAATAACTTTAGTTTAATCATGACTGTTGACAAGTTCGGAAGATATATCGCGCGCGGTATTAAAGAAACAGCTTCTGGAAATTTTGATGCTAATAACAAACGGTTAACTAATGTAGACTCTCCAGTACAACCTAACGATGTGGTAATAAAATCATACGTAGATAAATTAAAATCTGTTATGTTAACATTAAAACGAGAAGCTGGTGGAAATATCTCTTATGATGCTGAAATGCATCGTATTATTCAAGTTGCTTCACCAAAGCACTCTTACAATGCTGCAAATAAAAAATATGTCGATGAAAATACTCTTACGTTAAATACTCAAATACAAGAAATCTTAAACAATATTAAAAAGTTGAGAAGTATTGTTATAATAAATTTAAATTTAAAATTAAATTTGGATTTATATGAAATTTCTAACAGTGCCGAAGAAGGGAACACAGCTTATAAATTTCCGTGCTCAGGTCGTATAGTTGACGTTAGATTTAATATTCCTAAAATTAAGCTGTCTTACCGAATTAATAATGGTAATATTATTCCAATATTAAAAAATCAAAATATTAAAATCGATGACGTATTGTATATTTATTCCAATAACAACAAAGATCAGTTTTTATATATGGAAGTTGTGATTGAAACTAACATATTTATAAGCGAGGGTTAATTATAATTATATATTATTATTTATCGTAACGTCGTCATGGCAAAAGTTAAGGTAGAAATTGTTAAAGAACTTCATAAACCGGCACGTATTAATTTTCCAAGAAGACGTGTTATTGTTAAGGGATTAGATGATTTATTTCAAGCTGATTTAATAGAGATGATACCGCATGCTAAAGAAAATAAAGGTTTTCGATATATTTTAGTAGTAATTGATGTTTTTTCAAAATATTTGTGGACTGTTCCGGTTAAAAATAAAACTGGAAAAGAAGTGACAAAAGCTATGAGTAGTATTTTCTCTCAAGATAATCGAATTCCAAAAAATTTACAAACCGATCAAGGGCTAGAATTTTTTAATACAAATTTTAAAAATTTAATGAACAAACATAACATAAATCACTATTCTTCTTTTAGTGTAAAAAAAGCTAGCGTTGTAGAACGAGCAAATAAAACGTTAAAAAATTTACTGTTTAAAGCTTTTAGTTTACATGGTACTTATAAATGGATTAATTTATTATCTGAAATTACTTCAAAGTATAATAACACTCGACATAGTACAATTAATATGAAACCGATTAATGTAAATAAAAGCAAAGAAAAAGTACTTCTTAAGACAGTGTATTCTCATATGAAAATAGCTGATAAATATCCTAAATTTAAATTAAATGATAACGTACGAATTAGTAAACATCGAGGTATTTTTTCTAAAGGTTTTGTACCTATGTGGTCTAATGAAATATTTGTAATAAGAAAAGTTCAATTAACTAATCCAACAACTTATCTACTTAATGATAAGTCTGATCAGCCTATTCTTGGAAGTTTTTATGACTATGAGTTGCAAAAAGTTAAGTATCCAGATATTTATTTAGTAGAAAAAATTTTGAAACGAAGAAAAAATGAAGTTTTTGTAAAGTGGCTTGGTTTTAATAATTCACATAACAGCTGGATTAAAAAAGACAACGTAGTATAAATTTATTTGCTTTTAATTATTTTATTCATTTGTATTTTAACCTTTGTAAATTATGGAGTTAGTTATAGTTGATCTACAAGGTTTCACTATTATTGAAAATAATTCTAACAAATTTATTTGTAAAGAAATTGCTGTCATTAGTATAAATAGTAATTACTGTAAATCAGAAATATTCGGACCCCCTTTTCGCTGGTCTAAATTAAATTCTGAAAGTAAAAAGAATGTGCTATGGTTAACAAAAAATTATCATAATTTATCCTGGTACTCTGGTAATATACCGTTTTCCGAATGCAATGATATTATTTATTCAATGCTACATAAGTCCGATAAGATCTATACGAAGGGTGTAAATAAAGTTAAATGGTTGAGTGATATTTTACAGCTGTCATCTGAAAAAATAAAAAACTTGGAAGATTTTAATTGTCCCTCTTTGAGTGAATTAAATAAGCAATTAAAACCGGAATGTTGTAATTTACATATTAAACACTGTGCTGCTAGAAATGTACATCTTTTAAAAACATGGTTTAAGCAACAATTCAATACTTTGAATTCATTTAAAACATTCTTTAAACATAGTATTTTAAGTTTCATGTTGGATGAAGAGATCGCTTGCTTACCTATGGAATTTGTTATGATTTTTGCTGGTGTGGAAATAGAAAACAGATGGAGACACTTTCCGAAATGTTGGATTCAAAACGAAGAATTTCAGAAATATCGGATTTGCCGTGAACATGATGACTGGAATGAGGAAAACGATCAGGCTGGTGGAAAACATCCAATGAAAATAAATTGTTTGAAATGTTTATTATAATTTGTAATATGCAATGTATTTAATGAAAAAAAAAAAAAAAAAAAATTTTATGTATCTATATACAAGCGTTTTATTTAAACACTTACTGCAGGATGTTGTATTTTATAGGATAATAATAATAATAAAAGACTTAATATGAATTTTAATACATTTATTACGTATAAGTAAATTACATGAAATTATTATCTTAGCCTTATACTAACATTATAAATAACACATACATATTTTAACTTAAAACAGAGCTATGATATTTCAATACGATATTTTCTAACACTGGTCTTAATAACGGTAAATAAAAATTATCAATCTTATTTTTAAACCTAATTCTATCACGAGCAATTTGAATCCAAGAGCTTTTTCTGGCTGCATTGTAAGCAAAAGCCCAGGAATACATATTGTACACTTTCACTGTTGTATTAAATTTAATTTTTTTTGCACTCATTGCTGCTGTTTAAATTTAGTTTTTGAAATTTTTTTTTTAATTGTATAATATTACAATATGCGTCAATATCTTTTTTCAAATCGTTTAATTTTTTAAAATGATTTTCAAGTTTACAACGATATAGATGCTGTGCATTTATTCGATGTAAGTTGTAGTTGATGTAGTTATAGTTGCTAGTCGAATAATTCGGCTTTGATTGATAGGAGTGTGGATTGTCCATTTTTTTTCTTAGCCAGTAAATTCGATTTTTACTGTTTTGCCAACTTTTCCTCTTGAAATGAGAAATATTTCGCCTTTTGCACCTTATTTATATCTTCCAGTTCTTTGTTTGTCAGATCATTAAAACGTGCCCCAAGGAAGACAGTAGAATCTTCTAGTTCCAGGAGTATACGATCGCCATATTGTGTTGTTATTTTCCTTGATTTTAAAATTTTATATTTTTTATTTTCTTCTAAGTCCGATGGCGGACGAGAAGTTTTAATATTTGCAACTTTGTTTAATTTTTGGAAAAGACTCATTTTACTTGTTGTAGCTGTGCTGGGTCTGATGCTCGAGATAGAAAATGTGTAACTGAATATAGATGATAAGTTTCTCGCTTTATATACACAAACTTGTAACGAATTTCGCAAATGTTAACATTTTAATTTTAACCCCGATCTCAAAATATGTTGTCTATAAAATAATTTTTCATCACTATGACTCATAATTGATTTGCATTAAAATTTAACGTTACAGATCAGTTTGCAAATTGTATGACGCATCATAATATATTGTTGTTGAAGCCTGCATTCGACCATATGTTATTTTAAATGCCGGCGCGTGCCGCATTCCGATGCAATTCATATTGCACATCTTGCAGGTTAAATCGCGCACCTGGTTGAGCTAGGTTAGTTAGCTAAAGAATGAGTCATCATCGTATAGGTCATCCCGCATATTAATTAGGTCACCCCTTTTTGCATATTAATTAGCTAACCCCTCAGGTCATGCTTGAGTGACCACCCCGGCCGTAGCCCGTACCCCAGCCCCATCATGGCCGTAGCCCGTACCCCGCTCCCCACCTTACCCCTCACCTATGCGCTCGGACAATCCCTGTCTACCTACTTTCATAGATGTATTAGATAAGCTTCAATTGTATAAAAATTTAATCTAACTTTAGGCAATTAATTAAACCAATTATATATAAAAATATTAGCTGGGTAAACGAGTTAACTACAATTGAGAAAGAATACAATAACAAATATCATAATACTATAAAAATAAAACCATTCTATCAACTATTTACAATTATAGAACTTCTGCATCTAAAGCTAAATTTGATATCGGTGACAGAGTAAGATTATCTGCATATATAACAATATTTAAAAACAAAATAAAAATAAATTGGACAGAAGAAATATTTGTTGTATCTGAAGTTTTGCGACAAAATAAAAGACAAAGTAAAAGATTTGAACAAAGATGAAATAGATGGTTCAATATATGAACAAGAAATGCAATTAAGTAAATTGTAATAAGCTATTAAGCTGCAAGTTTAATTAATTTAAAAAAAAAATAGCCGGAGGTATTTTTTATTATTAATATAATAACTAGGAAACCCGTGACCCTTAAAGGGTCACGTTTAAAGTCTAAAATAGTAACAAACGCAACGCAAAGACACAGTATATAAATATAAAAAAAGAAAGGGCGCGCGCACGCGCGCGCCCCATAGAAAATATTACGTAAATATAATAATAATATATTAAAATTTTTTGATTTAAGCTCTTCTTTTTTATCCGACGAAAGATTCGAATATTCCATTTTCATTCTCTTGGCCTTTTTATTGCCGTTTATATTAGATTTTGCTCGTTTGGGCATGATACAAAATTTTTATAATACAACAATATCAATGAAATGTACTTTTTACTCTTATTTTAATGAAAAAAATGTAAATAAATGCACTGATATATGTAAAAAAAATGTACTTGCAATATATTGTGACAGCTGTTTTTATTTATTTATTTCATTCATTTTTTTCATAGCTATCTAAGTTTATTTTTGACATTTGCACTATAAACATAGTTTTTCAAATTTTTGAGAACCAAGATGAAATCGTAGAAAGATGAAACTTGCCTATTCTCAAATAGGGAATGAACCAATTCAAATGACACAACTTCCATCAAAATCGGTTCAGAGGTTTAGGAGGAGATCCGGCAGAAACACACAAACATACAAACATTTGTCAATTAGAGAGATTGATATAATATTTTATATTAAATAATTTTTCCCCTAATAAATGGCGACAAATCCAGAAACGTTTAAAAGTCATGATTGGACTTTCACAAAAATAACAAAAACATTCAAAAAATTATCACAACTAGAAATTGGCACAACATATAAAATCGAAATTTTTTAATCAATACATGGACAATTCGGTGAACAGTTAGTTGCAATAATCAAAGAAAATGATAAATTATTTAAAGTATCGCTTCCAAGTAAATATTCTAAATTTATTCCACTAATCGAGAAATTAAATAGTGTACCTATTAGTTTAACTTATAAAGGGAAATTGCAATTAAATAATTTTGAAGCTCATGACATAGAATTCAATTCAGGCATTCTAAATAGTTTTAGAAATAAATTTAAGAAACTGCCAGAACTTGAAATTGGAAATAGTTATAAAGTTGATTTCTTTGAAGTAGTTAATAGTAAAAATTATGGTGAACAACTAGTCGCTCATATTGATGACTTTAAAATAAGTTTGCCACGTCGATATAATGTTTTTATACTAGTTATTAATATAATTAATGAAGACACGCCATACTTAAGGGGGGAAATAAATGTATCGACCTAAAAAAATAAGGTTTTTTTAGGATTTTTTTTTGGCTGAATGTAACAAGCTACAATGCTGTAGTGTCTTTTATTCTATGTGACATATAATCAACTACACTTATGAATTTTTTTAACTTTCTGTGACCTCTGGGTGATCTCGGAACAAATCTTAAGTGTTGTCGCGTCCGCCTTGCCCGGTCGATTGGCGGGAATTCCTGGAGGCGGAAAAATTTTTTTTTTCACTGATCACTGATCATGATTCTCTGATATATTTTGTTCTATGTGAATTCCGAAAACTACAGAAAAAACGGATATTTTATCATTTTAACTCATTGTGAAAAAAAAAGTCAAATTTTCAGCATTTTTTTTTACTTTAGACACCCCTAAAAATAATTTAATGTTAATATTTTTGTTATATCAGAATTTCATATAAAATAAAATTCTATTTCCTTTTAAACACACAAAGTTTTAACTCATTTGTATGAAAATTGCTCGACTTATCACGCCCGCCATTTGTAAAAAACCGACTCGAGAAAAACTCATTTAAAGTCGCCCGTTAGCCAAAGCGGCTACCGAGGCGCAGGTAGAAAAATGCCTTTTTCTCGGTAAATACATTTCTGATCGGTTAGATATTTTGCTGGATAAATCTTCGATGTATAAGAAATTAATTTATTTAAAAAAAAATCAAAAAAATTTTTTTTTTACTTGTATCCAACCTCTTAAAGTCGCCGGTTAGCCAAAGCGGCTACCGAAGCGCAGGTAGAAAAATGCCTTTTTCTCGGTAAATACATTTCTGATTGGTTAGATATTTTGCTGGATAAATCTTCGATGTATAAGCAATTATATCAGCAAAATCGAAAATTTTTTTTTTTACATGTATTTCCCCCCTTAATATATAACGGAAAAGATCAAGAAAATAATAAACATAATATTGATTTTGAGTAAAATATTGCATTAACAATTATTATATATAAATATATATTTAATAAATTTTATTCTATTAAATGGAACAATCTATGAAAAAATATTCTCACTATAAAATTTTGAAAAACCATTCTGAATTTATTAAAAACAAAACTTTAAAATATGGTATTTCATATAGGTGTTGCGAGTGTAATAAGAAACAAAATGAAAAAGTAAAATGTGAAATAAGTTTCAAAAGTGTAACAAAAAGACACATGAATAATTATTTTAGGAAACCGTGGCATCAGGAATTGGAGGAACACACAAATAATTTGCTTGACAAAATAATAATTGCAAATTCTGAATAATTTATTATCTAATAAATGGAATCAAGCTTGCAGAAGCTCACCGTAAAACAATTAAGAGAATTGTGTAACAGTAAAAATATTAAGGAATATTATAATTTGAAAAAAGATGATATAATTAAAAAGATAATTGAAATAAATAATAATAAATTAAATATGGATAATTCGTTACAGTCTTTATATAAAAAACAACTAAGAGAATTATGTAAAAAAAAATGGTATTAAGGGTTATTATAAAATGAGTACTCAATTAATGGTTGATAAATTATCGGAGAAATCATGTCAAGACTGTGAAACGAAATATGGTTCTGACAATACTGATAAAGTCAAATATCATAAATTTCATTTGCACTGCGATATAATAGAAGTAGATACAACGTTTAAGAACTTGTGAAATTATTAATAAAGATATAAAATATTCGTCTGAATTTTTAGATAATGTAGAATTTGAGGTGACTAATTTAATAAAGGAATCGTTAGAAAAGTTTAATGTAAAAGTTTAATTGAAACTGTATTGTGGTTTTACAAAACATGAATCATCTAGTGAACCAGTAGCTAAACCAAAATCAGAAATAATTTATGAAAATGATAATTTAGAGTTATACTATAACCAAGCAAAATCAAAATTACTTGCTGAATTGGGAGATATTGAAACAAAAGAGTCTGGATGGGCTTTAGAAAGTGTTAATAAATTAAAAATTTGTATAAATAAGTATGTACCACCAATCGGTTCGAGTTTTTGCAATTTATTGAATTTTACAAAAATGAGGAATTAGCAAATAGCGAATGTATTATGGCGTTTTTATATCTGAAGGTACATGATTTTGATTATAGTGAACGTAAATGTGAACGTAAATGTCGTGGTTTAAAAAAATAGAATTCCTAATGCAAATTGATGAAATTGAGAAAATTGTAAAACAAAGCGGTTTGTCAGTAGATATTTATTTGTTTGACAGCACTGTTTATTCAGTAAGAACTAGTAAATGTAAAAGGAATGATGGTCAAGCACATGTTAATATGTTTTATTTAAAGAACCGATACTATTTAATTAAAAACTTGGAAAGTTTTGTTGCTTATATTAAAAAATTTGGTCATATATATAATACAAAGTCAGTGATTAATATCCAAAATAATGATAATAGATATTTTATGTGGTGTATTATTGCATTTTTAGATCCAGTAATATTTAATGCACATAAAGTATCTAACTATAAAAAAAGTAAATATTTAGATATTGTTACAAAGTGCTTTGAAAATATAGAATTTCCGATGCCAATTGATGAAATTGAGAAATTTGAGAAATTAAGTGGTTTGTCGGTAAATGTTTATTATTATTTTGCAATTTGTCCATTAAGAATTACTAAATGTTATAAAAAAGATGACATGCATGTAAACTTATTTTATTTTAATAATCATTACTGTTTAATTAAAGACTTAGAAAAATTAGTTGGAAGTCAAATAAATACAGTTCAAAAAAGCAAATTTATTTGCGATAGATGTTTATTATTCTTTTATTCTAAAGAAAAAAGAGATATTCATATGGAAGATTGTAAAAATCATGATACTGTTAAAATAAATATGCCAGAGGAAGGAGATACAAGAAAATTGGAGAATTATCAAAGAACGATGAAAATGGCGTTTGTTGTTTATGTTGATTTTGAATGTTTAACTGTAAAATTAGATTCTTGTACACAAACAGATGAAATATCATATACTCATAAATATCAAAAGCATGAACCGTCTGGATTCTGTTATTGCGTTGTTTATAATGAAATAAATAAAAGCCCTAAATTATTTAAAAACTTGTAATATATAGGGGACTCAATGCAAATGAAAATTTTGTTAAATGTATAAAACAAGAAACTGAAGAAAACCAAAAAATATATAACGATAAAAAAGTTATGATTCCATTAACAAATGAAGAAGAAGATGAATATAATAAAGCAACTAATTGCAAATTATGCGATTGCTTATTAGGTGAATATTTAGTATTACAAGAGGGTGTTAAAATGAAAGATAATAGTTCACCATCACGATCATTTAACAGGTAAATATATTTCTCATTTATGTGGAGCAAGCAATTTATTATTAAGAAGACCGAAATATGTGCCTGTTTATTTACATAATTTCACTGGATATGACTCTCATTTATTTGTTAAAGAATTAGGATATGATAATAAAAAATTGATTTAATTGCAAATAATGAAGAAAAATATAAAACTTGTGCAAAATATATTGATGTTACTAGGAAAAATAAATTTAGTTTCAGATTTGTTGATACTTATAGTTTTGTGGAAAATCCGTTAGAAGAACTTGTGAATAACTTAACAAAAGAACAAAAACAAATAACAATTAATTATTTTAAAGAAAGAGGTTATACAAATGAAATTAGTTATTAAAAAGGGAGTTTATCCTTACGATTATATGGATTCACGGAATAAATTTGAAGAATCTGAATTGCCACCGAAATCAAAATTTCACTCTACTCTTTATGAAAGCGATATAAGCATCAAAGATTATAAACATGCACAAAATGTTTGGGATAGATTTAAAATTAAAAATATGGGAGAATACCATGATTTGTATTTATTACTTGATGTGCTATTATTGGCTGATGTGTATAAAAATTTTACATGGATTTGTTTGAATTATTATGAATTAGATTCTTCTTGGTATTTCTTTACCTAGTTTATCTTGAGATGCGATGCTTAAATATACAAAAGTTAAATTAGATCTAATAACTGATTATGATATGATTTTAATGATAGAAAAAGGATTAAGAGGGGGAATTGTCAATTGTGTTAAAAGATATGCGAAAGCAAATAATAAATATTTATATGATTATGATCCCAGTAAAGAATCGACTTATTTAATGTACTTGGATGCTAATAATTTATATGCGTGGGCTATGTCACAAAAAATACCGTATTCGGAATTTAAATAGGGAGATATTTACATTGATTTTAATCTTTCAGATGAAACTGAATATGATTATATTGCTGAAATTTTGTGGGATGTGCTTCGCGAGTACGGTGTTAATGGTAATCTTTTAGGAGCAATTCAAGCTCTGTATGATGGAAGCGAAGCTGCTGTACGAGTTGATGGTTGTTTAAGTGATTGGTTTCGTATAGATGTTGGCGTGAAACAGGGCTGTGTAATGTCTCCTTGGCTATTTAATTTATATATGGATGTTCTTCTTCGAAAGGCTTTCTGTGGTAATGATGGTATACAAATAGGTGATTGTGTTGTACCTGCTTTAGAGTATGCTGATGACGTGGTGGTTGTTTTGGCTGAATCTGAAGAAAAACTGAGAAGGATGATTGATAGAATTAATGTTGTTGGTAAAGATATGAATCTTGTGTTGAATGTTGATAAGTGCAAAGTTTTAGTTTTTGAGAAAGGTGACTTGATGACTGAATGTAATGTATATATTGACGGTGCTCGATTAGAGCAGGTAGATGAATTTGTGTATTTGGGTAGTTTGCTGTCTAGAGATGGCCGTTTTGATCGTGAAATTGAAAGGAGAGTAAATGCTGGTTGTAAGGTTTTGGGTGCTTTGGGAATTTTTGTTAAAAATGTAAATGTTTCCAAAGAAGCCCGTTTAAGTATATACAATGCAGTTTTGATGCCTACGTTGATGTATGGTAGTGAATGTTGGGTTTGGTTGCAAAAGCATAAACGGAAAATGACTGCTGTGGAAATGAGATTTTTACGTTGGGTATGTGGTGTAAATAGGAGAGATCGGGTACGAAATAGATTAGTGTATGATAAGTGTGAAATTGAAAGAAATGTTGTAGCAAAAATTGATGTTAGTCAGTTAAGATGGTTCGGACATGTTGAGCGAATGTCTAATGAACGTTTGGTTAAAAAGATTTATTTGAATGATTTTGTTGGTATACGTTTGCGTAGACGTCCGATGAGTAGTTGGAGTGGTATGCTTGAGAGTGTTTTGCGTGAACAAAAGTTTCCAAGTAGTAGAGATAAACGAGCATGAATGAGAGGAATTATGAATGTGGATGAAGCGAAAGTTGCTTGTTTGGATAGGAGTGTTTGGAGGCGACTGATTTCGAGATGATGAAAAGAGTTTGTGCCACACCCTTTTGGGTACATGGCATGATTGTGTATGTATGTATGTATGTCAATCTCGAATATCCTGATAATTTACATGATTTGCATAATGACTTTTTACTAGCTGCGGAGAAAAGGAAATCACCAGGAAGTAATAATGTTAAGTTAATTTGTACGCTTGGTAATAAAAAAAATAATGTATTGCATTATAGAGCGTTAAAACAGTGTCTAGAAATGGGGTTAAAATTGAGAAAAGTGCATAGAGTGATAACTTTTAAACAAGACTATTGGATGGATATATTGATTTCAATACAAAAAAAAAACGGGCTATGGCTAATAATAAATTTGAAGTACAGTTTTTCAAAAATGTAAATAATATTATTTTTGGTAAAACATTAGAAAATATTAGAAATTAATGTGATATTAAATTAGTATCTGATGGAGAAAAATATGAAAAATTAGTGCCAAAACCAAATTTTAAATCAAGTAAAGCAATCTTTAAAACCTTGGCTGCTGTACATATAAGAATAAAAAATCAATTACGTTTGATAGACCTATTTATGTCGGATATAGCATATTAGATATTTCTAAAGTTTTAATGTACGATTTTAATTATAATGTTATGGTTAAGAAATACAAAAATAATATTGAACTTTTATATCAAGATACAGATTCATTAATGTACTCAATAAAAACTGATGACGTATATGACGATATGAAATCGATGATTGAGTATTTTAATACTTCTGATTATGAAGTGGATAGGAACTTGTCAAAAATGAACAAAAAGGTATTAGGTAAATTTAAAGACAAGAATAAAGGGAGAATAATGGAAGAATTTGTTGGTCTAAAATCTAAAATGTATTGTAAGTTAAGTTTGTTTGTATGTATTGTAATGTTAAGTTATAAGCGAACAGAATTTTTATTAATTTTCATCATTTTCACTGCATTCTCTCGTAGTATTTGTAAAACTTCTTAAAAACAATTCAAATCCCATAAAATCTGTTTCGTGGATCTTCTGTTATAAGCAAACAGTGTACAGTTTTTAGAGCGTTCGCCTGCAGCTGACGCTGCATTGTCCATTAGCAAAACCTTTTAAATTATTAATAAAACTTTCATCAAAAATCTGTTTTCAGAATGGCAAGTTATAAACAAATAGTTTTTAATTAATTTTTATAGTTTACAGCGTTCTACTGCGGCTTACGATGCATTGTCCCATAGTAAAACCTTTCTCGAAAAACGACACATCTCTTAGTAAAACTTTCACCAATGTCTGTTCCGTGAATAGCAATTTATAAACGAACCTAATTTAGACAATTTTTATAATTTACGGCGTAAACCGCACGCGACCGTTGCATTGTTTGACAGTGCAATCTTCCTCGAAAAACTAATCAACCATTAATAAAAATACTATCAGGATCTATTCAGTGGATGTCAAATTATAAACAAAAGAATTTTTCGTTTACAGTGTTTGCCTGCAGTTCACGCAGATTTACTCTCACTTTTTGACTATTCCCATTTTTGTGGTAGTATTACCAGCTATATGTTAATTTCAACTTAATTACTTACTTCCTAGTTCTATTTCAAAACCGGACACACAAACATACATATTTACATTGTGCTTTGTATGTAAAGATCAGATACAAATATCAAATTATTTAATTCAACTTATTTACGATTGATTAATATATTTAAAAACTTACCGTCATGACAACAAGTGGTACAGCATATAAAAAAACAAAGTTGATAATATCAAGTACTTGTGAATTATATTTTTGACGATGAGTAGCACATATTGTTTCGGTGCGTCCATCTTTCATATGATTGACAATTGTTTCAACCCAAAAGAAACGTGGAGCACTATATGCTGCGCTTGTTATCCAAACTGCAGCGATCACCAACTAAAAAACAAATCAAAATATTAATTTATTATGTACCATAAAAGTGATGAACTATAACCTAAGATTAATTAGGTAATTTTCATATGAAAAGAATGTATATTAATATTTAAAAAATATTTTGAAAAACAGATGACACTGAAATAATTAAAATATTTTTCGTAATACTAAATGAAAGTGTTTTCATAAATATTAAAAAAATCTAAAATAAAAATAAAAATTGACGCACACATGTATTTTGTGTAGAACTGTGCAATTATAGTATATTATGTTACGAGGAGTAGAAAACGATGACTATTGTATTGAAACATAAAAAAATTCTATTCTGAGTGCAATATACGATTTTTCTACAAGCGTTTTAAACAAAACTAAAATAAAGATAAATAACCTTAACATTACTGACAGTTGCAGAACAGTTTGTGTATATATTATTTATAATTGTTACATGACTTGTGAGGAATTATAATCTTTCTTTGTTCGAATATACAATTTTCGACTAGTCTAAATGGTATACATTTAATTTCTTGCACTTCTTTACACATATTCTATAATCAAATTCAAATTTAAGTGAAAATAAACAATGCAATTGTCAATTAACTTAACTGAACAATTTCTAATATAGTCATCGGATATGTCAAATTAAATAAACTCGACCGTATTTCTTTGATCGGAAATGCAGTTTCTGATGAATCTGACGATGCATATTATATTTATTGTACCTACTTCTTTACACATTTTTAATAAATAAATTAAAGGATGAGACTATTTATACATACGGTATGTATACGCAATTGGCTATTTATACATACTAAAAAAAGAAAACCTAAACCAACCTACTAACCTAACCTACCCTAAATAGCCAATTGCGAAAAAATATTGTATGTATAAATAGCCAATTGCGTATACATACCGTATGTATAAATAGCCACCTTCTAAATTAAAATTCAAACGAAAATAAAAAATGCAATTGTCAATTAACTTGACGTAGTATTTTTCAATATGACCGCCGAAAATTTCAGATTAAACACATTTGTTGTAGTTATATTTGTTGCTGCCAGGACAATTTCTAACACTATTTAAATAAAAAGTTTTCTCATAATTTAAATGAACGTGATGTTGGTTTAGTTATTAATACATTCGTTATGTGTAGTTCGGAAATTATACAAATGATCAATATTTGTTTTCAATCTATATATTTTTGTATAAAAATTGGCAAAACCTGTTATTATTATTATTATAGGAAAACAAAACCAAATAATTTAATAAAGAAACTACTAAATAATCATAAAAAATTGATTATAAAGTTTAATTGTGTTTTCAAACATAGTGAATAAACTAATTACTCGTGAAATTAGGGAAATTTTTTTATTTCCATTTATACAACTGCCATATATTATTTTTACCACTTTGACTGCAAGGAAAAAGTGGTATAGTAATCGGTAACGGTGTCTGTAACATTTTCAAAAATTAATTTTTGTGCAGCAATTCTTTATATAGCCTCTAGATGACGAATCTGAATTTAGCTTATGAGGCTGTATCGGTTGTCTTAATTTTGTGATTGCAACTCCTCCTAGACTGTTCATCCGACTTGCACCAAATTTTCCGGGTAGTCTCAGTTAGTATCCAAGATGGGCACATAGATTTATTTTGTCAGAGTTTCCAACTTTTCCAGAAAAAATTACTAAAATTTTCAAAATTTTAATATGGTTACATTAGATGTCCGTGATTTACCAAATTTTCACATTAGTTTCTACTAGTGCCCTCAAAAATTACATAATTTTACTATCGTACGTTGCCAACATTTAATATTTAATAAACACCTTTGGCGGCCATATAAAAAACTGTTAAGTCAAGTAAACTTAATTGACAATCGCATTGTTTATTTTCACTTAAATTTTAATTTGATTATTGCAAATGTGTGAAGAAGTGCAATCTGAACGAAAAAATTAATTAATTCCTATTCCAAGTGAGATATACGATTTTTTCTGCAAACTTTCGAAACGAAACTATATTAAAAATAAATCAAAATACATGCTACGTAGCCTTAACCTTATTAACAATTGTAGAAAATTAGGAATTTATATAAATTATTTATATTTGTTGTGTGATTTTCAAAAATTAATCTTTCTTTGGTCAAATACAAAATTTCTAACAAATTTGGCGGTATACCATTTGTTGCACTTCTTAACATATTTTTTTAGTCAAATATGCATTTTCTGACTACCTGAAGAGTGCACATTACTTTTCTTGCACTTCTTCACACATTTTTAATAATAAAATTAAAATTCAAGCAAAAATTAACATAGTAATTGTCGATTTACTTAACCTGACTTGACGTAATATTTTTCAATATAAATGTCGAAAATATCCGATTAAATATACATTCATAATATCTGTTATACATGGTTTTTTATTCCTGCTATTTGAAATCTTTCGCTCACAAATACACCATACCATACGAAACCACTCCAACAATTTTTTTAATGTCACACTCAACATACACTAATCCATTTCGTATCCGATGCTTTTTAGTTAAAACACATGCCCCACATAAAAATCTCATTTTCACAGCAACCATTTTTCTTTTATATTGTTGCAGCCAAACCCAACACTCACTATCATACATCAACGTAGATATCAAAACAGCATTGTATATACTCGAACGGGTTTCATTGAAAATATTTACATTCCTAACACAAGTATCCAAATCACCTAAAACATACCACATTAACCTTATCAGTATTAACTCTTCTTTCAATTTCACGATCAAAGTGACCATCCTTAGATAATGAACTACCCAAACACAAAGATTCATCAACCTGCTCTAAAAGTGCATCATCAATAGATACATTACATTCAGTGAAAAATTTATTATAGCTACATTGTTTTCGATTTTGATAAAATTGAGAAAATATTCCTCTAGTTCTTATATAAATTATATAATTTTAAAATATTCCTCTAGTACCCATATAAATTATATAATTTTAATAAAATACAGTACTGTCAACTTTCCGAGAAAAAAATTACCAAAATTTTTGAAAATTTATTATGGCCACATTATTTGTTCGATTTTAATCAAATTTGTACAGCAGATACCCCTAGCGTCTACATAAATTATACAATTTTAGTAAAATTTAGTGTTGCCAAAAATATAAAATTTTAATCTCATTTCTTAGCATTTATATGATAATGTCAATAACATGGATTTACCCATATATTTTTAATCTTTAATTCTTTTAATTCTTTAAGCGTTCAAATCGAAATTATACTAAAAATAAATAAAAATACATGTCAAGTAACCTTAATCTTTCTAACAGTTGTAGAATAGTATGTCTATGTGTATACTATTTATATTTGTTACATGATTTGCAATAATTAATTTTTCTTTGATCGAATATAAACCTGCTGATAACCCTTAATGATGCACGTTGAATTTCTTTACATATTTTCAATAATCAAAATCAAACTCAAAAGAAAATAAACAATGCAAATATGAAAAAAAGCTTAACTTAATAATTTTCAACATGGCCGTCGAAGATGTCAAATTAAATATATTTAACCGTGTTTCTTTGGTCGAATATACACTTTCTCTGAAATTTGGCGGTGCATTTTGTATTTGTTGCACTAGTAACATAATGACCTTCTTCTACATTGATAATATAGTAATTTAATATCTATATTTTAATACATTTATAGAAAAACTTTATCATGTATATGGTGTTATCGTGACGGGCCGTATTAAAATGTTTTTTTACTTTGTGAGCGAGTTTCTCGAAACTCGTAAACTCTATTGAAAAATTTTTTTTCAAGAAAAAAACTTTTCCAATTCATTTACTACAACTTTGCCACAATATATTGGATCTATATTTTTGACGAAAATTTATCCACTGGTACAAATTTACATTGTAAACTAAGAAAAAATCAATATTATGTTAAAATATTTGATTTAATTTTTATATTTAAACACAAAAACATTGTTCTTTTTTTTAATTTTAGTATATAAAAAAAAAAAATTTATATTTTGGCGAGAAATAATAAAAATATGTTAAGTTAAATTTGAAAAATGTGATAAATAAACGGAATATTATTCTTCGAGGTGTACTAGAAAGGATGATTGCTGTATTGAGCGCAGATATTTGTGACCGAGGCAAAACTGAGACCAATGAATCTGGGTGAAACACAAAAAGAGCTATCTATTTTCAGTGACGTATACGATTTTCTTTTTAAGCGTTCTAAACTAAACTAAATATATGCAAAGTAACCTTATAACTATAACCATACTACTGTTGTAGAACAGTATGTACATATTATATGTATATATTATTTATAATTGTTACGTGATTTGTAAAAATTAATTTTTCTTTGGTCGAATATATAATGTCTAACAACCCAGGGCGGTATACATAGCATTTATTGCACTTCTCTAACTATTTGCAATTACAAATTCAAATTCAAACAAAAACAAAAATAGAAGTATATGGGTAAACCCATATATAGACTACTTTGACATTTCTAGGAAAGTTGGCAACACTGTATTTTAATAATATTATAATTTATGTGGGCACTAGGAATATTTTTTCTGAAAATTTGATCAAAATCGAATAAATAATGTAGCCACAACAAATTTTTAAAAAATTTTGTGATTTTTTTCTCGATAACCTGGCAACACTGTATTTTGTTAAAATTGTATAATTTATTTAGGCACTAGGAAAACCTTTTATGAAAATTTGATTAAAATCGGTTAAATAAAGTGGTCATAATAAATTTTTTAAAATTTTAATAATTTTTTTCTCGGAAAGTTGGCAATACTGTATTTTGTTAAAATTACATAAATTATATAAATACTAGGAGAATCTTTTGTGAAAATTTGAGTAAAATCGGTTAAATAACATGGCCATAATAAATTTTTATAAACTTTAGTAATTTTTTTTTCGGAAAGTTAGCAACACTGGATATTACTAAAATTATATAATTAATCGGAGCATTAAAGAAATATTTTCTGAAAATTTGATCAAAATCGGATAAATAACGTAGCCAATATGAATTTTTAAAAACTTTAGTAATTTTTTTCTCGGAAAGTTGGCATTACTGGAAAAAAGTAAAACCACATGACCATTTTGGGTGCTAGACAAATTTATTCTGAAAATTTCATTGAAATCGGTTGAACCGTCTAGGAGGAGTTGCGGCCACAAAATTTTGACTTACGACCGAGCGAGCTGACGACGCACATCCATACATCCACATAAACTAAGTTCGGATTCGTCATCTAGAGGCTATATGAAAGATTTCTATACAATTTTTTTTTTGAAAATGTTACAGACACCGTACCAAACGCTATACCACTTTTCCTTGCAGTCAAAGTGGTAACAAACAATGCAATTGTCAATTAGTTTAATTTAACTTGACGTAATAGTTCTTACAATGGCCGCCAGTAATGTCACATTAAATACACTTGACGTTTTAGTTATGTTTGGTGCTGCCGACAATGGTATATATGATATATATGGTAATTAATTGCTACATAATAATGTCATTATTATACTAGAAACATAATGATCACCTTCTATATAGGCAATATGGTAACGTAAGAAAAGATACATATTTTTTTATCAGCAACCATATTTGTCTGTCGTCAATTTAATGAGCTTCGGTATTCAATTAGAACAATTAGTTTAGGGAGTAAACATAATTTTTCTGGAGAATCCGAATCTGCAATAAAAAATGGGAATTCCCATTTAAGATTTCAAAGTTATCCCCCGGCCTCTCAAAAACGGTTAGAAGAGAAGTTCTAATTTTAATGAAAATGAATAATTTTATCTTGAAATTTTTATTCTAGGATGCTTATTTTTTGAGATATTTGGTAGTGATAAGTTATAAAAAAAATTCAAATTTATATAGTTTTTGAATATTTTACAGAATTTATTATGTAAAACAAATAAAATCTGCAAGTACTTGTTTCTACCATTTAGTATTAACGAGTTTGCTACGATCAGGAAGGTGTTGGTTCCATGGATATTGAACCTCGGCTGAGCTGCAGCGGAAACGGGCTGACTTGCTCAAAATTTCTAATAATAATATGGGCGCCAGGTGATCGAAAACGAAATGGTTCAAGTTGATCACCAAACATATATAGGGGTAGGATCACAAAATCATAAATTCCGTAAATTTAAAATAAACATATTGAAGTAATGAAACGTATACAAATATAAAAATAGATTGAATTAAAGAATCATATACATAGAGTACAATATAATGAACATTTACGTGGGGTATGTGGTGTAACTAGGAGAGATCGGGTACGAAATAGACTAGTGTATGATGAGTGTGAAATTGAAAAAAATGTTGTAGCAAAAGTTGGTGTTAGTCAGTTAAGATGGTTCGGACATGTTGAGCGAATGTCTAATGAACGTTTGGTTAAAAAGATTTATTTGAATGATTTTGATGGTTTACGTTTGCGTGGACGTCCAATGAGTAGTTGGAGTGATATGATTGAGAGTGTTTTGCGTGAGCGAAAGTTTCCAAGTAGTAGGAATAGAAGAGCATGTATGAGAGGAATTATGAATGTGGATGAAGCGAAAGTTGCTTGTTTGGATAGGAGTGTTTGGAGGCGACTGATTTCGGGATAATAAAAAGAGTTTGTGCCACACCCTTTTGGGTATATGGCGTAATTGTGTATGTATGTATGTATGTATGTAATAAATCAAATCTAATCGCACCGATAAGAGACGCGCGTGAGCTTTCTAAACATACGAATCGCGTAGCTAGACCATTCGAGACAATGTCCCAGCACTAAATTCATCTACAACGCAAAACAAAAAGAGCGCACAACAGATTACGAGCGTGGCACGTTGGTCGACCACAGGCGAAGCACGTTGCGCAAGGCTTAACGAAACAGAATGAAATATCAGTAGCTCCATCAAGCAGAAAAAACAATTTTAACAAAACCCTTCAAAAAAAATTTGACATTTTTTTGCTCTTTAATTGCTATTTTATTAGCGCAATTTCGAATTAATTGCTATTTATTTTTAAAAAATATGACTGGTTTTGCCAGCTTGACGTCAAGCTAGCAATACCACAAATATTTCACCACCAATGGGGATGCAATGTCAAGTGGATTTATTTGCTATTTAATTTCTATCGGTTTGACATAGCTCCATTATTGTTTATAATTATTTAAAAAAAATATTACTGGTTTTGCTTCCTTGACATCAAAGCTAGCAAAACTACTCATATTACTTAACCAAACTGCTTGTATTGTTGTGTAGAATTATTTGCTATTTAATTGCTTTATATCCTTTATTATATATATATATATATATATATATATATATATATATATATATATATATATATATACTGGGTGTCCCATTTTAATCCGCCACTTGCAATAACTTTAAAATCGTGCATCTGACAAAAAAATGTTCCAGACAAAAAGTAAATGGTTTCGAGGGCGACATCTGATGCAGGGACCATTGCTCTTCTTAGATCCCCTGGGTGGCGGGAACGGGGGGCAACTTTAAAATCTTAAATGGAACTCTTTATTTTTTATTGCAGATTCGGATAGACCATTAAAAAGTATGTAAATTTTATTTTGTAATTTTTTTTATCTTTGATAGATGGTGCTGCAAACAGCATTTTTTTTCTCAGTTTATCAGTCTTCAATTTGAAAAAAACTTGTAATTAAGTACGATATTCAAGTTCTTTTCAGTTCATTGGGAAGAGGGGGGGGGGGCAAAGGTCACTGAATCAGATATCCTCTCGAAACCATTAACTTAAAGTTAATGGTTTCGAGGGGGATATCTGATGCAGTAACCCTTGTCTACCCACTCCACCCTCAGAACTAAAAAAAAACATGAATATCGTACTAAGTTACACCTTTTTTTTTCAAATTGAAGATTGATAAACTGAGAAAAATAATGCTGTTTGCAGCGCCATCTATCAAAGATAAAAAAAAAGTCTCAAAATAAAATTTACATACTTTTTAATGGTCTATCCGAATCTGCAATATAGGGGGTTCCATTTAAGATTTCAAAGTTGCCCCCGTTCCCGCCCCCCAGGGAGTCCAAGAGGAGCAAGGGTCCCTGCATCAGATGTCCCCCTCGAAACCATTTACTTTTCATCCGGAACATTTTTTTGTCCGATGCACGATTTTAAAGTTATTGCAAGTGGCGGATTAAAATGGGACACCCAGTATATATATATATATATATATATATATATATATATATATATATATATATATATATATGTACTTTAGTGAAAATTTCCAGATGCCATTCGTATGCTAAATAAAAAAAACAATTTGTACATAACTCAAAACTGACACGCGTATTCAAAATCTTGGCGCTTTGTTTTGGTGGTCGCGTATTGAGTGTTTTCACGCGCATATCTAGGTGGCATTGCTCTCTTTTGATTGCCGCGCTGTGATCAAACTACTTTTTAATTTAATAAGGAAGTTTCAAATTTTTTTTAAATTATTATTTTTTTAAAGCAAAAGTATAAACAATATCAGAAATATAACTTTTATTTAAAATTAACAAAATACATTTTGTAAATGTAGTGGCAGAAAAAACCGCGAAAATACTATTTAGCTTAGAAATCATCTTGTGCCGTTACGAAGCGAGGTGACGTCACAAGAACAATCTGTCACTTTTAAAGTGATGTAATAACCTAAAATATTTGTCAATGTCATATAAATATATTTAAACATTTTAATATTTATTGATATTAAACAAAAATAAAATAAAGATACATTGTGTTGTACCGATATGTACATTTTATATTCACCAAGCACAATTTTTTTTTTATTTTAACACATGTGCTAACCATGTCTGAAATCACTGAATACAAAATGCATATAAGCCTCCTATATAGCTTAAGTGGCGCCGCCCTAGTGATCCCGCACAATAAACTTTGGGTTGGTCAGCTGATAGAATAAATAGTTTTTTTGATTGACTTCGTTCGAAATGGATATAAGTTCAATATTACTTATTTAAAATTTATTTTAAATGTTTTTGAGGTCAGTTTATGACAGTTAATGAAAGTGATATTGAAGATAGTATTATGATATTGTAATTGCACCATCACTTAGTTTAAAATATAATTTGTGTTGATCGCAGTTAATTAGATTGTTTCTTATTATTGATTTCATGGATCTACATTGAATACTTATTGTTTTCATAGTATCGTATGATTTCACATAAGTGGCTTTCCCAAAAACTTATCGCCGTGGCCACAGTTCGAGGCATTTTTAAATCCGCGCAGGAGGCCTATAACTTTTCGCGCTGTGTGTACACAGCAGCTCTACGTCACACAGCGACATCCAATTACAAAAGTTTCGAATCACGTGGTTTTTAATTTAAATATTTCGAGTTTATTTTATTTTATTAATTTTAAATATTATTAATTTGTTTTGTTTTTTATTTGTATATACTGTCAGTAGGTTGCAAACTTTCGTTTAAATATAAAAAATACGAAGTTTATTTTTTTTGCAACTTCCTTATTGCTTTCGATTCAACGAATGTCCTCATTAATTGTTTATAGTTAAATAAAAAAATAATGCAATCAGTCTTTCAGTTTGTCAGTCTGTTAGTTTTTTAGTCTTTCAGTTTGTCAATTTGTTAGACTCTCAGTCTATATTTTTCTGTTTGTCATTATGTCAGATTTTCACTGACAAACTGACTGATAAACAAACAAACTGATTGACTTACAACCTGACAGACTGACAGAATTACAAGCCTGGCAGATTAATTTACTGTCAGTGAGGCTGTCAATTTATTAATTTATCTGGTTTTTCGTTTGCCTGTTTATCAGTTTGTCAGTCTGTTTTTTGTCTATACGCATGTTTATCTGTTTGTTTCTCTATTTGTCTATTTGTTTATTTGTCAATTTGTCAAACTGCTTGCACTGAACAGCTTGCAATATCGCGTAGATTTATTTGATATTTAGTTGCTTTTTATTCTACACATGTCCCCATTAATTATTTAACTATAAACATTCGTTGACTATAAAGCAATTAAATAGCAAATAATTCTACGCGACAACACAAGTAGTTTTGTTAAGTAATATGTGTGGTTTTGCTAGCTTTGATATCAAGGTAGCAAAACCTGTAATATTTTTTTAAAATAATTATAAACAATAATGGAGATGTGTCAAACCGATAGCAATTAAATAGCAAATAAATCCACTTGACATTGCATCCCCATTGGTGATGAAATATTTGTGGTTTTGCCAGCTTGACGTCAAGCTGGCAAAACCAGTCATATTTTTTAAAAATAAATAGCAATTAATTTGCAATTGCGGTAATAAAATAGCAATTAAAAACCAAAAAAATGTCAAATTTTTTTTTTATGGGTTTTGTTAAAATGGTTTTGTCTGCTTGATGGAGCTAATATCAGTCCTAAAACAGCGTAAGAACTTTTTTTGCTACGGATCTAATACGCGACAAATACAAAATGTAATATACTCGACTGGCGCGGCAAGATCAGGTTTTATTTTACAGTATTATATTTTGATCAGATGTTTCGATTAATCGAAATTACTTAATAAAGGGAATAAGTTTAACAAACAATTATACATAAACTTAAAATATTTCGAAAAAACGATTTCGTCAAAATTCGGCGAAGTATTTCTCGCTACAGCAGCCCAATAAATGATAAAATTATGGCCCTTCCAGTATCCAATGCCAAATATGGTCACCAATTATCATATACGACAGATTACAAGTAGAACGTTAAGAGTATAACGTTAAAAGCCTGAAAAGAGTTTGTTAATATTTATATGGCTATGCGTGACGTCACTAGATGAATTTAACAAGCACGTAGCTTGATACAAGATTTATAATTTATCAAAAGATAAATATATTTTCATGCAATGCAAATTTAGAATATTATCTGACTTGAAAGATTTACGTTACCTACGATGAAGTGTGGCTTTTGAGTTATCAGAATTTTAGCTCCTTCAAAAAATCCGACCAAGTCGAATATGTAAAATATATTTTTTGTTGTGTTTACAGAAAAATCCAAATATATTGGCTTCACCAAAATACCACCAAACCTAAATATTATCGAAGATACAAATTATTGAAGATACAAAACTGAACTGTGAAAACATATGAAACACAACTGAGCGTACTTATATCTGAATTTCTAATGACTTGTATTGAAACGTACGAAAGGAAAATCTCAGATTTTCAAGTCGAGTCAAAAAGATAAGTTCAATTAATGTTAAAGTGACGTCAACGGCGTGCCGATACAACTATTAACAAAACTCCAATGAGCACTAACTGTACACCCTCAGAGTAAAGATTGCCTAGCTTTGGGTACAACACCCCTAAATATTAAGCTAAAAAAAAGCGTAACAAGTTATAAAAAAATAATAATCAAACTTACTTATGAGTACATACGATTGTGTATATAAAAGGTAGGCGACCCCTTTGAACTATAAATAAATTAAAAAATCAAAAACATGTCAATTTTGTTTTTAATTGGGCTATTTTAATGTAAAATAAAATTTTGAAAAAAGTTACAGAACAATTAAATATGGAGTAAAATATATGTCAGCGGTGCAAAACGATAACTTTACAAATCGTATAGTAAAAATTAATGACATTGGTGGATTACTCTTAAAAGAATGAGGGTATTTGAATATTTACACTTTTGTTCTAAAATGCATAGTTTTTGAAAAAAAAAAAATTAAACATTTAGAATGACTTTCACTCCTAAACCGTGACGGTTTTTGATAAAAAATAATACGTGTTGGTTCATTTTTAGTGTTTTACTTAAAAGCTAAAGCTCATTTATGTAAATCGGCAATAAACACCTCGATGTGGTTGCTTGTTAATAAAACAAAAATTTTACAAGAGTTAGAAAATTATAATTAACACCATTAAATTTGTCAAAAAATATCCTACAAGAATATATTTTTTCTATGTTATTATAAAAACGCAAGAAAAACAACGCAAAAGATGAAAGTAAAACTTTTACTTTACTTATGCATTTGTTTCTATGTATTAAACTTTGTATTTTGCGTTACTACTTTTGCATAGCGGCTGCATTGCGTTATTATAAATCCAGCTTAGGGTCGTCGTCGTAGCTAGACTAGATTTTTAACTTTAATATCTACTAGATTTTAAATTCTGCAAGAATTCATTTTTGCTGCTCCATTTCGTTAGATGTCATATAGAATTTTGTTCACTTAAGCAATTTTGTGAATTTTACTGGATGTTTTAAATGTTTCCGCAAAAATAATTCAATGAAGCACGTAGAAGTTTTCTCTTCTTCCGTAACTCAATGATATAATCTTTAATTTTTTTTATACTACGGCAATTATTTAAATTTTTCAATAAAATATAAGCCATATCTTATAATAGTTTAATAAATAATGTAAATATAAGTAGTTTAATAAATAAAACAAGTAATATAAATTTAGAAATAAATA
Organism: Clivina fossor; assembly: GCA_963966155.1. NCBI lineage: Eukaryota > Metazoa > Arthropoda > Insecta > Coleoptera > Carabidae > Clivina > Clivina fossor. Next base: position 14,840,133 of record OZ014551.1, read on the forward strand.
TCATATCTATTTATGTTTGTCAAAACACTAAATAAAAAAAAATTGTATTGAATTTTAATCTAACCACGCTTTTTGCTCTAGATGAAAATATATAAACAAGAGACAGCAATATAAATTTAAGTTCACGAATTTTACTGCTTGAAAATAATAGAAATTGAATTCTATACCTAGGGAAGAGTGGAGGAAAACTGAATTCTTATAAAATTCGAAATCTTGTAAAATTGAGTTATAAAATTGAGGCCCAGCTACGCTACAATATTTTAATAGCATATTAAATTTGTAGTAAAAATTAATTAGATTTAGAATTATTTATTATTTTGATTATTTATCGTATTGTAATTATAGTGTTGCATCATTTTAAATTATTAAAGGTAAGTTAGAATTAAAATGTAATATTTATGTTTTTTTTTTTAAGTTGAATTTAGTTTTTAATTTATTATAATTAATAATTTTGTTTTACTTGTTTCGATGTAAGAAAACACACTTACAAAGTTTGTAAAAGTATTTTAAATCATCCTATATGGTACTATATAAAAATAAATTTTGCGCAAGCATTATCTAAAACTAAAACTTAAAATTTAATATATATATATATATATATATATATATATATATATATATATAATATATAATAATAATATATTATATAATATATATATATATATATATATAATATATAATAATAATATATTATATAATATATATATATATATATAATATATAATAATAATATAATATATAATATATATATATAGTCTAGAAAACTGTTTTTTTTTTTTAATTCAAACGTTTCAGATACTTTTAATATCTATTCTCATGTATTTGTTATTTTGTTATATCTTTTATAAATGTCTTAAAAAAAAAGATGATGTAAAAAAAAACACAAAACTTACCCGTAATCTGGTTGAAGTTAAAATTTGTTTGCAAGTTATCGGATGAATAATAGCAAAATAACGTTCAGTGCAGATAACGACAAGAATAAAAATGGAAGCTGTATAACTTAATGAATGTACAAACTGGTACATCTTACATAAAAAATCACCGAGTACCCATCTGAAAAATATACATATCGTTAGTAATGTAGTCATAATAAAATAATAAATATATTAAAATAAATAACTTTATACCGTTGGTAATTTGGTAATCAAATAAAATGTTTATTCAAATTTCTTATCTTCTACTTCTCAACAAATATTTTAGATACAGAATAGTCCAGAATGTACCGTAATTGCTAGAGCTGATAATACGTTCAAAAATAAGGGTACCTTTTTATATACACTTTTTTTCAAAACTCATTAATAAGGGAGATACAACCCTGTAAAGAGGTGAAATAAAAACCATTTTTCAACACTTAACACTTTAATCAAACTTAATGAAAACTTACAACTTTGAAAAGAATCATACAATACTAATATTAATTAGTCACCAAAATTTATGTTTTACAGCAGATGTTCAAAATATCCTCCATTTTGTTGTATACACAATTAAATAATTAAATAATTGCAAATTAAAAAAATATGACATAATAACTCACAAGTACCCCCAAAACATAAGGAATGGAATAAGTGGTAACATAAATTTAATTGTTCTAATGTCAACTCACCCCTAAAATATAAACCCGTTATTCAAAAGCGTCTGGAAGATATTTAAACAAAAAATGGTTTTTATTTCACCCCTTTACAGGGGAGTTGTATCTCCCTTATTATTGAGTTTTGGAAAAAAGGGTATATAAAAAGGTACCCTTATTTTTGAACGTACTATCAGCTCTAGCAATTACGGTACATAATATATATATCTATCCAGGTAGTCCAGACCACACGTCCATTCCATTTATAATGCAGTGTCTTGATATTTTTAAACAAAACAAAAAGCAATCTAACTGATATTGATATGCTTTATCGAATAACGAAAAATGTGAAACTTCCCGACCCCTCTTGTGGGGGTAAGAGGGGCAACTTTGAAATATCAAATAGGAACTCCTATATTTTATTACATATTTGATTCTATTAATAAAATACGAAGAATTATTATTTTTTTGTTTTATTTTGTTTTATTATTGTAAAAACATCTAAAAAAAACGGATATTTACAATTGTAAAAATTGTTGCACGCCTTTAAACCCTGAGTGAGATGATGCAAAAAGAAATGCGATTACACCGCAATCTGTTACGAGGATAAAAAATGTTTCTAATAAATTCTTCATATTTTTAGTAATAGAATCTATGTATGTAATAAAATATACGGGTTCCAATTTGAAATTTCAAAGTTACCCCCCACCCCTTCATTTTTTACGTCATTCGATAGAGCACATCAATATCAGTTAGATTGCGTTTCGTTTTGTTAAAAAATATCAAGCCATTACATTATAAAAGGAATGCACGGGTGGTCTGGACCACCCGGTATATATATACAGGGTGTTCGTTCACTTGGTTGATATAGGGCAATAACATGGGATTTCGATAATATGCAGAATACTACTTTCTGAAGTAAAATTCGGAGAAATACTTAGTATACATTTCGATAAGGAATAAAAAGTTATATAATTTGGTTTTAGTTTTAATTTTCTAGCATGTACCGTTTGGGCGCTAGAATTTTTTTTAAATGTTTTTTAAAATTTTCAATAATTTTTCCTGCTAAATTAATAAGAGTTAGAGAAAAAAGTTACTTAGCTATTATGTAGCTAATTTTTTTCTCAATTTTACTGATTTTTTTCAGATTTTTTTGAACAAATTTTGAAGAAAGTCTTATTTCGAAAAAAATTCAAAATACAACTTTTTTCAAAATTTACTCAAAAAAATCAGAAAAAAATCAGTCAAATTGAAAAAAAAATTAGCTACAAAATAGCTAAGTAACTTTTTTATCTAACTCATATTGATTTAGCAGGAAAAATTATTGAAAATTCTAAAACACATTTTAAAAAAATTCTAGAGCCCAAACGGTACATGCTAGCAAATTAAAATTAAAACCAAATTATATAACTTTTTATTCCTTATCGAAAAGTATTCTAAGTATTTCTCCGAATTTTACTTCAGAAAGTAGTATTCTGCATATTATCGAAATCCCATGTTATTGCCCTATATCAACCAAGCGAACGAACACCCTGTATATATATATATATATATATATATATATATATATATATATATATATATATTAGTGGTTTCATTAATATTATTTGATTAACTAGTTAACCGGATAAGCTATTTTTCAAAAAAATAATAATTAATCCAGGTTAACCGATGAATTACAATTAACGGCGGTTAACACAAATAAATATTAATATTAAAGTAAACAAAATATAAAAATAAAACAGAAAGAAATATACCGGGTGACCCATTTTAATTAATCCACTAGAAAATCTCAACAAATATGTGTCGAACAAAAAATGTTTCGAATCAAAGTTTAATGGTTTTGAGGGGGCCATCTGATCTTGTTCGATTTTTTTCACCTCCACTCCTCAGTAGCCGTGGAGGGGATCATCTTTGATATCTTAAATAAGAACCCCTATTTTTTATTACAGGGCCTCGATTTTATAAGTTAAATTCTACAAGATTTTAAAATCTATAAGAATTCAGTTTTCCCCCACTCTTGTCGAGGTGTGGATTTTGAAATCTACTGCTCAGATGCAGTAGAATTCGTGACCTTGAATTTCTATATGTTTACTAGGTTGACGTTTTGTATTTTCGTAATAAGTGTGGTTAGAATATTTCATAATTATTATAAATAATTAAATAGCTATGTAATTTATTTTTAGATGTATATTATTTGTTTTTTTGATTAAATTATTGATATTTATTAAAAGAATTTATGGTATGGCTCATGTTTTATTGTGGTTTTTAAATAATTGCCGCAATAGAAAAAGAAGTCCGGATTGTATAAAATTTCGTCTGTCGTATGTTTTCTTGTATTTTGCTACGTGCATAAATAAAAGTAACATAATTAAATCAATTTATGTCTATAAATATAGATGAATAATATAGATTCGAATTCAATTTTACGCATTTTCTCCTAAAAATATTAAATAAGTATATCATTAACCAAACTCTGTTTAAGTATACAGATATAATACCCAAAATAAAATAAAATATACTTTTTTCTTCATTTTATAATATGAGAGTATCAAGAGAGAATCAAATATTACCATTCCATGTTCAACATGTACAAGCTTTACAACCGCAGGATCTACTACAGATGGTTTTTCCGACAACATGCAGAAATTCCCAAATTTTTCCTCAAATGTGTTGGCGGTTGACGAGGCAACATTTACACGTAACAGCATAAAAAATCTGTCACAATACTCACATCTGGATTGTCGAAAATCCGCATGTTCTTTATTGTGATAATTTCCAGCAGAGATCTTTTTTTAAACGTGTTGGTCGGATTAGTAAATGGGCGACTTATTGTTTTTTTAGTTGCCAAATCGATTAACTAAAAACGATTACTTATTTATTTTTTTTAAACAATTTGGCTAAACTTTTGGAAGATGTTCTCTTAAATGTCCTTCGACAAATATGGTTTCTGCGTGACGGTGCATCTGCGCATTTTAGTTATCAATCATCAGATTTTATATCGATGGACTGTTACTTGTGGCGTCTTATAAAGACCATGGCATACAACACCGAAATTATCAACCTTGGGCATTTCTGTAACCGGGTGCAAGCAGCAGGTGCCGAAATTTGTTAACAATATTTGGGCCTTGCACAGTATGTGGATAACATGGTGATAACTTCGAACATCTGTAGTAGTGAACAATGCTGATTAAGTAGTAGATTATTAGAGTACAACACAAAATAATCGTTCAAAGCAAAAACTAAAAGAATTATTATTTCGTTTGTGAGACGACTTTTACTAAGGCGTTTTAAAGTTTATCGACTCCTCTGAGATGTACTGTCGCCTTCACTAAAATGATACAAAGTAGATCGTTAACATCCTGTTCATTGATATCTATATTTTATAAAAAATGGTTATATAAAAATATGTACTTTTATTTTAAAATATTAGCCAACAGGTTACAAAATAATTAGCAAAAACTAAAGCATTTTGTTTATTTCATTTACTAATAAATTGATAGTATAAAATATTACGCGATTGAAATTAATTTTGATAAATTACATTAATCTACAAAAATTTTCTAAAAATTTCTAAACACCTCACATTCAAAATTTTCTAAACGTAGTTATTTAAAAAAAAAATAGTAAAATATTTCGTATTAATAAACATTACTTTTGATTAATATGAAAAACAAACATACATTTAAAATTTTAATTTTAGGTATTTAAAATTTCTATAACTGATTGATAGATTTTTAAATATAAATTTTGCTAATAGTTGATTAACTGTTTGTTGCACTTTAATATCTTTTGTTAAAGTGTATATCAATATGTGGAAATTAAGCTCTTTTACTTATAAGACTAAAGAAGTAGATATCATATATTTGATCTTTTGCAATGTACAAAAAAAGGTACCTAAAGAAAATTTTATTTTAAGAGAAATAAATATATAAAAATGGTGCTCGCCAACGTTTATGAGCTACTATTTTTAAAGCTTGAATTAATTCAATTCCTTGTATCACACTTATCATCTAAAAATTAGTCAAAGTAACATTTGTTAAATGTAATATCATTTGAATTTTGTATAAACACTACCGGTACCGACCAATTTCTATGTTTCTACAGGGTGTAACAGAATAACTATTCCTAATTTTCAGAAATGATAGAGTGCACTTACAGAAATTTTTTTTATTAATAAACTAGTGTCCGAAAATTTCTCGGTGTCAAGATACACTAAATATCGTTAAAAACAGTTTAATTATTACAACGTCAAAGAGTAGTTAAGTTAAGTAACATTTTATTAGAAATAATAGTGCATTAAACTTTATAAAAATTGTTCGAAGTTAAGACCACCATTTTCAATACACAAGTTGTAACGATGTACAGGGTGGGCAAATTTGGACGTTTTTATAGGGAAACTCGGAAACTATAAAAAATGGAAAAATGGACCGCGCATCCTCGATCGCTTTTTTTGAGAGAAACTCAATTATGAAAACAAAAATAAGCTATCGTCTTTTGTTTTCGAGTTATGGCGAAAAATTCGCTTTTTCCGTATTTTGATAAATAGCGATATCTCGATGGTTTTTTAAATTAGATGAAAATAATTTTCACATTCTTAAGGCACTTTTTTGAGTAGAATGAAATGGTATTAACGGATATTATAAATCTCCGTTAATTTTCGGGCTATAACATAAAGTTTTGTTTTTTACAATCGACTATCGAAAAAAAAAAAAAAATTCCGGACACTACTTTATTAATAAAAAATGTTTCTTTATGTGCCCTCTATCATTTCTGAAAATTAGGAATAGTTATTCTGTTACACCCTGTATAATTATAATTTTTATTTAAAAGTAATTTATGAAAATTAATTTAATTATTAAAAATATAACAATTAAAAAATTTAGTTAACTAGGAACTTCGTATTTCTGGTCTAATCTATCATATCTATCCATCGACAAATCGGCAACTACAAAACAAAAAAAAGTATTTTGCGGGCCACTAGTATTTATAATATGATTATTCAAAAATGTTAATTATATCTAAAATATTATTTTTTAAATCAGAATAACAATAAAATTTTAAATATTTGAAAATATTTCTTATAAATTAAGGGAACATAAAAATAAACTACTTATCACCTAATATTGTAAATAGAAACACACTTAAAAAAAAATGAGTATCAAAATTTTTAATACGAAAGGATCCGCATGTATATTTTCTTCATGCGTATCAAAATATTAATATTTCGTTTTCATATTGCCCATGTAGAAAGAGGTCATTATGTTAATAGTACAATAATGACATTACTCTACAGTAGCTAATTACTATAAATATCCGTGGTAGCAGCACCAAACATGGTTGATATAGACCAGTGATTCCCAAAGTGTTCTATATCGACCCCCAGGGGTCGACGACGACCTGCAAGGGGTCTATGTCAGCGAAAAAAAAAATTTGGAGTCCATAAAACGAAAATGGGGGTGGGGTCAACGATAGTGGATTAATTTTTGAATTCCATGAATGGAATAATCCACATACGCAGATAGTACCTATTTACTTACATAATACTGCCTTATAATATAAAGACATATAAGTATCTACATAAATTATAAAAGTATCTATGAAGTAAAAAATTTTAAAACATAAAAAATGTTCATAAAACATGATGAAGAATTATATTGAAATTTAAATTATTAGGTATATTTTCTGATATATGAAACTGTTTAAAAATTATTATAAACTAACAGTTGCCCTGGTACGTTTTTATTTTCTCTGCGTGTAAGTTTTTATTTTGTAAAAAAAAGTGTTTCTCCGCGGTAAATTGTAGCATGTAGCGGCTACATTCATTTATTTTTTGCATAGTTATTTTATGTAACAGATACTAAATTTTAATTTGGTTCATTTTAATTTGAATTTAATTAATAAATGTATAAAACTTATTATGTGTTTTTTTAAGTTTTTCACACTACACTTCACTACAGTTAGAAATTTAAATCTTTCAAAGTGAGTAGCACTATATCAGCTGTAACAAATACATTTAAAGTCGATAAATTGCAAAAAATCAATATCGGGTAAGCAGGGGGTCTACCCAAAACCGAAAAACATGGCAAGTGGTCCACGCGGCAAAAAGTTTGGGAACCTCAGATATAGACAATTATAAACGACATAATTTGTTGCTGTATTTCAATATACAGTAGTTTTTTTAAAACTATTTATTATTTTTATTATTGTTCTGCATTTATTAAAAATTATAAAATAAATATTTAGTAAAAAGGTCTGATGTAAAATTCAAATATATTTTATATAATATTTAATAAAAGTTTTCTAAAAACCGATTTCATGTAAGAAAGCATATACAATCTTAAAAGTTATTAAAAATAAACTTAATAAAATTTGAAAATATTTTGTTATTAATTTTTCCTTCTTCAATGAGTTATGTTTAATATTTGTGATGCATTTCGGCTAATGCATGCCATCTTCAGACTCAATGAAATTTAATAGCATTTAATACAGACATGCACACTCACGCTGTATACTCAAAAGAATGTGGTATAAATTATTTCCACTATCGCAATATTAATCAATTTTTACAAATGTTTTAAAACAATACATACAAATTAACATTTTTTTTTAAATAGATACTACAGTTAGCTACGCCAATATAATAGTATGTTACGGTACAAGGAGTAGAAAGCAATGAATATTGTGTTGAGCCTAGACATTTGTGCCGAAACCAAGCAATCTCTGCGAAACACAAAAAGATCTTTCTATGCCGAATGACATATACAACTCTTTTTCAAGCTTTCTAAACAACACTAAACTAAAAATATATGCCAAGTAACCTTAACCTTACTAAAAGTTTTAGAATAGTATGTATATGAATAAATATTATTTATATAAATGTTACATAATTTATGAGAATTAATCTTTCTTTGGTCAGATAAACAATTTCTGATCACCCTGGGCGGTATACATTGCATTTCTTGAACTGTTTCACACATTTTCAATAATAAAATTCAAATTAAATACACTTGACCTTGTCTTTTTTATTGCATTGCATTTCTTGCACTTCTTCACAAATTTTTAATAAACAAATTAAAAAATCAAGCGAAAAAATTAATGCAATTGTCAATTAATTTAACATAATAGTTTCCAATATAGCTGGCGAAGATGACAAATGAAATACACTTGATATTGTAGTTATGTTTGGTGCTGCCACCAATGGTGTATATAGTAAATAACTGCTGTCACTATTAAACTAGTAATATAATGACATCTGTCTATATATGCAATATGGTAACGTAATATTGAAAGTATGATAAGCTTGAAGAAAAAACTAATTAGCTAGTACTACAAGCTCGGTTTTTTGGTGTTTTGATTCATTTGATTAATCCTGCTCTTTTGACAGTTAAGTTCCCTTAAAACCGGTATTAGTTAAAACCACTGAAATATAGTAATAACTGGAACGCGCACTGGCCGCTCAAATGCGAGCCGAGAGATATAGGAGATACGTGGTATTCGCGTCTTTATCTTTCTAATGGCGTAGCATTGCTACTACATGATAACTTAGATAGCTATGGAAAAAAAGAATCTCACTGTCAAATGTCAAATTAATATATCAAAAATGATAAAAATACCTTTAATAGAGGAATTCCCCAATAAAATCTCATTACGTATCGTTTTGCCGATGCATTTAGCTACAATTTAATATGCAACAACATAAGATTGTCGCATTTTTACCGCAAGAAATCGCATTTGAATTTCAAATGCGCAGAAGTGTAAGACTGTGATAGAGATACCACGTATCTCCTATCTCTTTCGGCTCGCATTGCCACTACTTGAACACATAGGCAGTGCACATTCTAGTTATTACTATATTTCAGTGGTTAAAACCAATTTCAATACCGAACTCGTTGTAAAGCTATTACGGTTTATTATATATCTAATTTTTAATGTCCGAATATTTTGTTTTCGCTGAAACATATTAATAAACTTTTAAATTTAGTTATTAAAAGTTATAAATTTATTCGTCAATATTTATGGTTATTGTTTACTCCTTTGTATAAATTACATATTTTAAAATTTCGATAAAAAATATTAATAAATAAAAATATTAATAATAATAAAATAAAATAATAAATAAATGTAAATTTTTACTTACGTGGGTATTAAATACATCGACAAATTTTGAAAGACACAAAATACACCAACGCACAAATCTGCAAATGCCAAATTTGCCAAAAAAAAATTTGTGATTGAACGAAGTCGGCGACTTAATGTGACTACCAATATAACCAATAAGTTACCTGTAACAGACAAAAATTAAATTGCCAAACTATAAATTTTCTAAATATTGTATTATAAAATAGGTAAGATTAAATGAATATGTTATCTGTTTGTGCGCCATTTTTGGTGCAATTGAGATATTGTTTATTTTGGCAATATTTGTGTGTTTTCTATCTATTTTAACAATCGTGGATGTTATAATTTTAATACATGTAGCTTCGGAAATATAAATTCTAATTGATTACAAATCCTTACTACAAATAATTTAGATCAGAAATTTTAAACATTATTTTCTCGAAAGTATAGTTTTATGAGTAGGAACAAACAATATGAGAAGAATCATAAATAATAAATACGGATACAAAAATTGCGTGTCTAAATAAAAATATTTAGAATAAACTAATTTCTACCAGAATGAAAAAAGTTTGTGCCACACCCTTATTGCTATAGTGCCTGATTTTGTATATATATATATATATATATATATATATATATATATATATATATATATATATATAAATTGTGTATGATAAATATTCAAGGAAATAAAAATATATTTACTATTTTATGTGTTATTTTTTTTTTTAATTTGATATGTACGTGAAGTTATCAATGCAATATTATATTTATGTCAGCGCGGAAGCAGAGTGTGTTTATGCGTTTAGTTGTTTAGTACTACCGAATATAATACTGGGAATGATGTTTTGATCCCGTACCACAAGTTCAGGTATTAATTAAATAAATTAGAATACATCAATTTAATCAACTGCTTGTTTTACGATATTAGTATTTTAGATTGTAGTTTTGAAAATTGTTTAAATGAATAATCAAATAATCTTAAGTCTCGCGGTCCTAACATGATCATTTCTGTCTCACCAAGCCAAAAAATGTACATTTATAACGTTAAACGTCATCTTTCAATTAGTCAGAAGAATTAATTTTTTTAGTTTTATTTTTCTTGATCAATTATTAGAAATGATGTTTGTATAATTCTAACATATACAATATATATATATATATATATATATATATATATATATATATAAGTTGGATAAGTAAAGCTGCTGAATCTTTGATAATATGATTCTAATTATTAGGTAAACGTTTGACGCGAGACGGACCATTATTATATTTCATAAAATTAGTCAGATGGCAATTTCAATAAGTAAATACCTATATATTAATACTATTGTCAAATTTTATAAATTCAAATAAATAACAAATAAATAATTAATAAAATAAATAAACAAAATTGTGAAATAAATATTTTGCATTTCAAAATTGTGTAATTTCAAATAAAAAACTTTAATATTTATTGTAACAACAACGAAATTTAACTATATATATATAAAAACAACATTAATTCAAATAAATGTATCTTACCGAAAAAGCAACAGCAAAACACAATGGTATAGAGAGTGATAAAAACCACGCGTACATCCGTTCGATCAAAAATGTATTCATCAGCTAGTAGATTGTCACTGATATTAACGCAACTGATATTTGAACAATTCCACAGCTGGTTGCTACTTGACATCTCAGTCGTAAATTGGATTTCGTTTGTCGTCCAACTTTTATTGTTATCGTTGTACTGATCTCCATACATATTAAATGTCCGTTTGCTAAATAGTTTTCCTATTGTATATGTTATACCACGGAATACTGCATTATCTGAAATTAAATTAAAAACATTATTTTAAAAAACTTTTTCTTTCAGAAATTGTTTATAAAAATTAATATATTCTGACAGTAAACAATTTTGTAATCATTGTCATTGCTTAAGTAAATTAAAAAGTTTGTAAATTATTCTAAAACTATTTGTGAGGACTATTAAGCCTCATTTAGAATGTGTTTTTGCAAGCAAAATCAGTGTTATGTTTTAGCGGAGAGCTAGTTATTCTACACCAAACTAAATGTAAGCTTATGGAGAAACACACATGCGTGGTTTTAGTTTTATAAGCAGATATTGTTTTATTGCATCCAAAGTCAAAGTTTCTTAACTAAAATTCACTTATGTTATAATACCGGCCAGTCAAATTTCAGTAAAATGAGATAGCGATATATGTCTGTTGTTATCAAAAAAAAACTTTAAATTTATAATATATACATGACAACTTTGGAAAATAAAATTAATATTACTCTGAAAAGGCGTATTTAATATAATGAAATGTCATTTATTTTAGAAACATCACAATTTTTTTTAGCAAAAACAAAGAAGATGGTGATTTTATCTTCTAAACCTGTAAAATTATATTTATGTCCTGTACCATTCCAAATATTTGATTTTGCATTTGTATTTAAAATAATTGTACAGGTTTATTTTGTATAAAAATAAATTCTTATTCAGGCATGTTTAACATAACAAAGCAACTTGAAATAAAACTGATATCTTCCTTGAGAATCCATTGTCCAGGGGGGACAGCTGTATGTGACTTACTCATGCATTGGAAAACCTTCTGATTTATTTATGTCCGCACCAAACGGGAAAACCAAAAATATTGTGTATCAAAAAGCACTTCAATAAACAATATTAAATCACAAACATTTTCTTTCTTTGAGTAGAATTGTAAGGCATGCTGGGTACATCTAGTTGATATATAAAAAAAAAACATTTACTTTCGATAAATAACTAAATATATTTAATTTGATAAGCCTTTACTTTATAATACATATTGAGTAATAAAATAAAATAATAAAACACAATTACTTTGTAAAGAAAAACTGAGAAGGATGATTGATAGAATTAATGTTGTTGGTAAAGATATGAATCTTGTGTTGAATGTTGATAAGTGCAAAGTTTTAGTTTTTGAGAAAGGTGATTTGATGACTGAATGTAATGTACATATTGACGGTGCACGTTTAGAGCAGCTAGATGAATTTGTGTATTTGGGTAGTTTGCTGTCTAGAGATGGCCGTTTTGATCGTGAAATTGAAAGGAGAGTAAATGCTGATTGTAAGGTTTTGGGTGCTTTGGGAACTTTTGCTAGGAATGTAAATGTTTCAAAAGAAGCCCGTTTAAGTATATACAATGCAGTTTTGGTGCCTACGGTGATGTATGGTAGTAAATGTTGGGTTTGGTTGCAAAAGCATAAACGGAAAATGACTGCTGTGGAAATGAGATTTTTACGTGGGGTATGTGGTGTAACTAGGAGAGATCGGGTACGAAATAGACTAGTGTATGATGAGTGTGAAATTGAAAAAAATGTTGTAGCAAAAGTTGGTGTTAGTCAGTTAAGATGGTTCGGACATGTTGAGCGAATGTCTAATGAACGTTTGGTTAAAAAGATTTATTTGAATGATTTTGATGGTTTACGTTTGCGTGGACGTCCAATGAGTAGTTGGAGTGATATGATTGAGAGTGTTTTGCGTGAGCGAAAGTTTCCAAGTAGTAGGAATAGAAGAGCATGTATGAGAGGAATTATGAATGTGGATGAAGCGAAAGTTGCTTGTTTGGATAGGAGTGTTTGGAGGCGACTGATTTCGGGATAATAAAAAGAGTTTGTGCCACACCCTTTTGGGTATATGGCGTGATTGTGTATGTATGTATGTATGTATGTATGTACTTTGTAAACTATCACAATATTTGTAAAAAAATATTATTTTAAGTCTTGAAAATGACCTTTCTATCGAGACAATAGTTACTAGCAAAGTTAAAAGTATTCTTAAAAATATAACTAAATTTGCAAACACTCCAAGTTATTCAAAGGAATATAATTGCAAATTATGGTATAAATATTGCAAATTACAATATTCATACCATGATCTTGAGTTTTATATTTTTAAATAGTATAAAATTTTACCAAATATTATTTGCATTTTAGTTGCTTATGTAATGACTTTTTCTTCATATTTAGTTACATACTTTTGCCATATTATTTATTTTATTTTTTTTAAATTGTTAATTTTTAAATTATAAGTTACGAGTACCTGCTAATGTTGGTACTATGTGCGATAGGTATTGATATACAAAATTTTTATTAAATATAAAAATAATTTGTAAATTTTAATGAAATATTACTTTCTTATTTTAAATTGAACACCTTATATTTCTATAAATTTAGTTTTAAGTTAATATATTTATAAAGTAAAAAAATTCATTTATAAGCTTTTATAAAAAGGTTTAAAAAAATTATTTTATTCAAAATATGAAAAAAACCAGTTGAAAAAAAATTCACTTTTTAAAAAACATTTCTAATATATAATAATAATAATACAAATATATACAAATTTAGTTTTTTGTAACATAAATCAACCGTTTTTAGTGTGATGTCAGTTTGTTTGTCGATCTGTGGACACGTGCAAGTGCAAAGCAAATTCGGGTAAACGAATTTTTAAAAAACTTTATACCTAAGATTCGTATAAAATTTGTTTAACTTCCGTTATAAATCTATCTAAAACTAGATCTATGAATAGCACTAATAGGTAAATTAAATTAAAATATAAAAATAAATAAAACCATAAATCTATTAAAAATCGTTAATAACTCGAAAAATATTAAATCTAGAGCTAGAGTATAAAATGTTATATTATAACTTATCACGCAAAGTATCAACTTCTACTTTTACTTTAGAAATTTATGCATTAAATTTAATGTTTTAATTCGCAGTATCGTGTTCACGTTTGGTCGTTGCCACAGCATTAACTTTGTTTATGTTAGATATTAAATTTTTACTTTCGAACTTAATTTGTATTTTTCTTAAAAAAAATTTCATGTAAAGTTACTAATATTTTTTGTGTTGTTTTATATCTAATAAAAAAGTCTATCAAAATAATTTTTAAAGAGAAGGGTTACCACTAAAAAATCTATGATATCACAATAAAATAACAAAATAAAAAAGAAAATATCATTTAGTTGTGGAAAGATAAAATTATGGGAGTAGTGCTGCGCGGGGAATAAATAGTTAATATTTTTTTACTAGAAAGAGGTACTTGTTATTACGTAAATCGATACATACGTAATAGATGTCGACCATTAACATTTTAACCATTAACCTGCACTAGCGTGCTGAATCCAGATTCCTAAGTTTTTGATTCGCCTCGCGCTCACACCAAAATTTAATCAATATACATATAATTATTGGTAATAATAAACTTTGTACCACTGAAATAATATCGATTCCGTCTGACTGGCTTTGTACCCAGTATAACTCATATAAGTTCTTTGTTTGTGAGTTAACGACTCGCATCATTGATAATGCAAGTAAAAATGTGTTAGGAAATTGTATGATCACCTTCTCGAGCATATAGTCCTTATGTTCCGCGTTAGTACTATGATTATAATTCCATAAAGCCAATATAATATTTAACGCAAACTAATTACTTAGCTTTTATTTCACCATAATTTATGTAATTGTTAAAAAAATAATACAATTTCCATTAAACAACAAACAATAATATTAAAAAAGTTACGTACGTATTTCGAAAGCTAAGCTTTCATCATCGGTAACTAAAACTAAAGCTAAAGTCCTAATCAGTATTCTAGGGTTACACATATTCAGTGTTCAAAGATCACAAAGTAAGCTTTGATCACTGGGTACCTTGAATACTTTTTAATCTTCTGCTACTGATGTAAAGTTTTTTTTAATAAATATATATATATATATATAGCTTTTTTAGTATTATTTTTTGTGTTTTAAGGAAAATTATTTAATTTTATTAACTTTTCGCCACAGTATGATCATAATTATTTTAATTTTTTATACAATTGTTGTCAAATATCATTAAAATATTCAATTCAATGAGTTATGCTTATCAACACAATTTCTCTTACGATAGTTCTTTTACAAATAATGCACAAACTGTATCCACACACAACAAAATGATACGTTACAATATTACTTGAATAAAAAATTGAATACATTTATTTAAACTAATTATTTTATTTTAACAAACAAATTAATTATTATAAATAAATTTGTATCTCATTGGGTTATAAATCATTCAACAAAAATATGAACACATTTATGAAAAATAAGCAAATTATTCAAATTTTAGGTTACTACATCAAAACATGATAGCATTTTTTATCATGTATATTTATTATAAAAAAAAATCAATATTTTTTACCATATCATAGCATTGAAATGATTTGAAATGCATAAAAAAATTGTGTAAAATTTAGTTTTCCTATGACAATAACAAGGGGTGGTGATCGCAACTTTTAAATATAATAAAAGATTTATATTTGTTTGTCGATCTGTGGACACGTGTAAGTGCAAAGCAAATTCGGGTAAACGAATTTTTAAAAAACTTTATACCTAAAATCGGTATAAAATTTGTTTAACTTCCGTTATAGATCTATCTGAATCTATCTGAATCTATAAATAGCACTAATAGGTACATTTCTATTAATACGATGATAAATAAAACTAAATTAAATTAAAATATAAAAATAAATTAAATATAAATCTTTTAACATGTAAAGTAATATTTTTGTAATTTTTTGCTTTCATAATTAATTTAGACAAATAACTACAAGTAAAAGTTTTAGAGCATAAAATTTTGCATTCAAAACTATAAATAAAATTGATTTTATATGCTTTATATTGTTGAAAATTATATATTATTACACTCCTTTAATAATATATTTTCAGCAGTTCACCAAGCTGCTGTAAAATTATACTTCACAGTTCACACGTTTATCCTGGAAAGTTATGGTAGTCAAAATTACAAAAGGTGGTGAAAATGTTACTGCAAAGCATTTAGCAGTTAAACTTCCTATAATAAAGGCACCAACATATTCAAACGATATTTCCAGGTAAACATCAATACTGAAGATTGCGACGGTATTATTAACAAACCTACGATGGATAGTAATCATAAACGAGTCAGAAAACTAACTCAACTAAAACGACAATATCTCCGCGATCAACAATAAAACAACTTTATTTTTGTCACTGAAATATTTACAATAACAGAATAAAACTCAAATCCTAATACAGTGTGTCCCCGAATTGAGTTCACTATAGATGTAATCGACAAAAAATTTAATAATTTCATTTTCATGTTTTGGGATTCCGCCCTGCTTTGTCTGAAAACAATTTCAAGCATATTTTTAGTTTTTGAAAAATTAAGGCGGCTATGAAAAATGTAAAAATCTATTTCATATTTAGGTAAAGTGCCTTTTTGGTCAATAATACGGCATAATGTTCTTAAGAAAAGTTAGTCAGAATATGAAATAATGGCTCTGTGCAAAATTTCAAAAAGATCAGTTTAAAAAAAATGTGTCTGGACAAAACGCCGACTGGACACAACGACGACCGAGGACACTACGCCGACCGTTTACTCGCATCTGCGCAAGCTAAATAAACGAAAGGTTGACGCTTGCACAAGCCAAAATATCAGGGTTAAGTCAATACATCAATCTGATGCAAAATATCTATCAATAAGCTTGCGTAAATGCGAATGAACGGTCGGCGTAGTGTCCTCGGTCGGCGTTGTGTCCAGTCGGCGTTTTGTCCAAACACATTTTTTTTTAAACTAATCTTTTTGAAATTTTACACAGAGCCATTATTTCATATTATGAACAACTTTTCTTAAGAACATTATGCCGTGTTATTGACCAAAAATGCACTTTATCTGAATATAAAATAGTTTGTTACATTTTCCATCGCCGCCTTAATTTTTTAAAAAATAAAAATATGCTTGAAATTGTTTTCAGACAAAGCAGGGCGGAATCCCAAAACATAAAAATTAAATTATTAAATTTTTGGCGATTACACCTAGAGTGAACTCAATCCGGGGACATACTGTACATATCTGAAATCCACAAATCATAAATAAAGTCACTTACAACAAATAATAATTTATTAAGATCGAAATTATACACGATAACAAAATTTCACGGAAATACGAACCTTAAAACTATTCAAAATTACAGTGAAATGATTTTTACAGCGCGGTAGCCAAGCGTGTTTGGATCAATCCCGCTGAACGGCGTTTCTGTTCCAACACTTTAGTTTGATCAATTGCTTTTCTTAAAGAATCAGTAGTTTAGATTACTGACCGGAACTCGTCGCTACTCTATGCAAACCCACGACTTGCAGTTTCGAATGATGTCGAAATGAATGATCACGGAACAAGTACCTTGTAGTTGCGGTCAAAGATCTCTTGAGCTACCGGCCGTAACAAATATGATGATGACGACTTTGACAATCGCAGAAATATAACATTTTACTTCGTCAATATATCAGTTGACAGATTCGATCAATAATGTAAATAAATTAACAAATACAGAATAGTGTGTTGCAAATTATTGTCAAAAAACAATAATAGTTATTCTTTCGGTGACACAGAGGCTCCCTCGTAGATCTGAAAGACTAACACTTGAGCTCGCAGACAAAGTTGTGAGATCGGCTACCGGCTCAGGCTTTGTGAACGAGGACTGACTGTCAAAATCGCGGGTTCGGCTACCGCCCCGGGTTTTGAATACGTAAGTAGACTTTTTACTGACAAAGTCGTGGGTTCGGCTTCCGCCCCAGACTTTGTTCACGGGACTAACTTAGACAAACGTTGTCGTGGGTTCGGCTTCCGCCCCAGACTTCGTTTACGGAACTAGACTTTAACAGACGCAGTCACGGGTTCGGCTTCCGCCCCGGGCTTCGTGAACGAGACTAGAATTAGACTGAAACATCAACCTAATAATTAGTTACAGATAACAACTTTACCAATCTAGATTTTTCCTTTTTGTTGAACATTTTGTATTTTAAAGCACCAACGTCATTTTTAATAAAACCATTTTTAACATCTTTCTGTTTATTTCTGGCCCAGTTCTACTGAGCTATCTAGAGGCAATCTGCCCCTTCGTCGTCTTCTTTTCAGGTACCGTGGCGCCCGAATAATCTTGAGTAAAAGAGCTACGAAGGGTTTGTACGTAATCTTAAAACGACTGAGCCAAGATCTCGTTATTTGCCTGGATAAAATTCATGAGTTTATCATGACCAGTCAAATAAACAAAATGCATTGACATGTCGTAGTGGCCATGTAGCTCAGTTGGTAGAGCATTAGGCGCGAAACCTAAAGGTCCCGGGTTCAAACCTCGGCAGGGCCAATGCATTTTTCTTTAATTTAAAAATTGTCTAATGTTTAATTAGATAAATAAATATAAAATTAATGGTGTTTAATGCAAAAAATAAAAATAGTTAATAATAGCTTATTTTGGCGATAAATACTATGATACATTTTTACTCAAAACACAATATTAGCTTAATTATTAATACCGCATACAATAATATGTGTCCACACACACACTAAACTAAATTATTTAACTCAACTAGAACATATATATATATTTCGAATTAAAAATACAAAAAAATTTCAATAATTTTTTTCTTATTTTTGCTTGTTTTTAATAATTTAATCATTATTTGTCCAAAATATCTTTCGCTTAAATAAATTATTACTTAAAATTTATAACAAAGTTAAATGCTATTAAATTTTTTATTAATTTTTCATAAATGAGTGTTACCACTTAGATGCAAAGTTGATATATTTTCTCAACTTCATTATATAAAAATGCAAAATTTATGTCAGATAAAAAAAACGCTGATTTAAAAAAAAATAATATATATTTATTTAAATTTTGTTCACAAGTTTATTTTTTCAATAGTTTAATCTATGCTAATATTTGAATCCTTTCGTGCCTACTAGAAATATTAAGTATACCTACATGATTTTAGGTTGGCTATGGAAACTAAGATTATGTATAGTTTATATTATTTGAAAAAAGTTTTTATCATTAAAAATTTTTTTATATATGTCAAACTATAATTAAAAATAAGTGACCCATATTTTTGTATATGTAAATAATGTGAGCAAATAAAAAAAAAAGATTTCTAAATTTCCTACTGTTTATTTTGCTCCATATTGTGACGTGATATATTTAAATTTATATAAAAGATTAAAAAGTTATAAAAAGTTAGTTTGTCGACAATACAATATAATAAAAGATTAATTTACGACAAACAAACTAGATATGGAAACAGAAACTGATATAATGTGTAAAAGTTAGATTTACATAAATAAATACTGATTTTAATTTTTGCTAGATAATCCTATTGTTATTCATGCTGCTAAAATTTATGTTCTGTTTTTAATTTTATTTAATTCTACATTAAAAACATGAGTGATACGTACTTTTTAACAACCGACATATCACATATGATAAGGAAGATATTGCAACTATACCAAATTAGACCTACAGTAACAACTGTTTTTAACGTGTTTGTGTGTGAACACTTCTAGAGTAAATTCGGTTAAACGGATTGTTATAAAATATTATATTTAAGTTTTAGAGGTGAATATATCAATTTGATCAACATCTGGTAAAGACCTGATAATCGAAAGTGGTAATTTACTGATGTGACTTTTAGGAATATTTTTCAATATTTCTCTTTAAAAAATATGCTAAAGAAATTATAGCTAACAACATTTCATATTATTTGGAATATTTTTTGATATGGCTAAATAATTTTTATAATGGTTTATAATTCTATGATATAATTATATAATTCTATAAATAGGTGACATATTTATATAAAAACAGTTTTATTTTTAGTTATCATGACTACAATAGTTGTCACATAAATTTTTCTATTTCATAATTTTACTTAGTACATACTGTTTAATACGATGACGGTGGAGGCCAAAGCAGATTTTCTTATTCTGAATTGTGTTATAAATGTTTTGAAATAAACTATTTTAATTTCTAAAATTTAAATTATGCTGTTAGAGGATATACGAATAAACAAGAACAGAGTAAATAACGCATTACAAACACAACTTCCGCGCTTTAACTTGCTAATAATAAAAAAATTATGAATAATTTACTATTGCGTGATTACAATAAAATATTTTATCTACAACTGCTTTGTTATATGGTCATTATATATATATATATATATATATATATATATATATATAAAATCAGATAAATAATATTAGTCTTTATAGCCCAAGGGAAATAAAATACTAGTCTTTATTAACCAAGGTTAATAAAATATTAGTCATTATTAACCAAGGGAAATAAAGAAACGAACTTTATTAACTTTATACGCTTCGTTGCTAGGCAACATCAACAAACTAAATATCTCTCCGCCAGATGGCTGGCATAGTCTGTTTACAAACAGTACATCCAGTCAAAATGGTGGACTCGTAAGTAATGAAATGACAGTTGTATTTAGCCGATGAACATCATAGATTTAAATAAGTAAGTACAATATTAAAAATATATAAGCAGTTGTAGATAAAGTATAGTATTTGACTTGCAAATAATGCTTACAATGTACTCGGATGATTTATACCCCTTACTTCGCTCGTGGTATAAACAATATAATGTGAAAATACCCAAATATTACAATCATACTCTTAGTGGAGTCGCTACACTTAATAAAAATTATTAATACTTTTAAATAAACTAACCACTTTTTTACTAAAGCGGGCTCTACTGTATTGTATTTTCTAATAGTCTCTCAAAAAGTGTCATTTAAATTATTATGTGACGTCTTGCAAAAAAAGAATTACTTTGACAATACATAAATTAAAAAAATTATGTATTATGATACGAGGAGTAGAAAGCGATTATTATAAAATAGTATTGAGTCTTGATATTTGTGGTAAAGCCGAGGCCAAACAATCTGGGCGAAACACAAAAAAAGCTTTTAATAAATTCAATTAATTTAACTAGAATTAATAATTTTGAATGTAATCGTTAGAAATGCCAAATTAGTAAAAACACTTGACCGTGTTACTTTGGTCAAATTTGCAATTACCTTAGATGGTGCAAATTGCATTTCTTGCACTACTTCTAACATTTTCGATAATCAAATTTAAATTCAAGCGAAACTAAAAAACGCAAATGTCGATTAAATTAATTCTGTTAAAGAGAATGAAAAATCTAAAAACGCAACCACTATGTGGGTTGAACAAAAATACAACAAGATTAAAAGTATATGGGTAAACCCATATATAGACCACTTTGATATTATCACATAAATGATAAGAAATAGGTATAAAATTTTTATTTTTTTCACCAAAAGTTGGCAAAATTGTTTTTTACTAATATTATTAAAATCGAATAAATAATATACCCATAACGGATTTTTAAAAACAATATTAATTGTTTTCTGTTTTTTCTGTAGATGTCTCTAGAGCATAACTAAAAGCCGAAATAAAAAGAAAGATGTACGTTGGAATACCAAAAATAACAAATTACGGATTAACTAATGAATAAGCCTATACGATATACACAAATCAGGACGATTACAGAACGAAAGAGTAAATAAGTTTAAAACGAAAAATAACATAAAACAAAGCAGAACGGATTCATGTATACATTTTAACAAAAACGGCAATTTAATACTGACCGTGTATGTAGATAATTCTTGTTATACGTAAAAAAGTACAAAATAAATAAGATAAAAAATTTAATAAAAAACAAGTTTAGAACTTGGAACCAGTGAAACGAATACTATTTATAATAGTAAAAAGTAAAAATTGCATGCAATTAAATCAAATCAATTACATACAAGATTTATTAGAAAGACACGGAATGGAAAATTGCAACCATACAAAATTACTGATAAACACGGGAACATAGTTAGAAACGAACGAAAGAGAACTTTACTAAAAAATGCAAACAAAATACCAACGCATAATTGGGGAAACGTAATATTTAAGTACAAATACAAGACCAGATATTGGTTGTATAACAAGTTACTTAAGTTAGTTCTGTGAGAATGCATCTTCAAAACATCTGAAAGAAACAAAATAAGTGAAAGGGACAATGGCAGAAGGAATATAATATTGAAGAGACGTCGATATAAGAAACGAAATATATAGTAACGCAGATTGGGGTAGAGAAAAAATGATAGACAGTCTTACAACGAATATCAGGAGGAGCAATATCGTGAGAACACATTAAACAACTATGTGCAGCGTTCTGTACTGTACAAGTCGAGCTGAGAGCACTGAATAAATGTGTAAGGACTACGAAACCGGAAGAACAACATACTAAATGTGTAAAATGAAAAACTTGGACGATAAACGTTGAAACATGGCCGTGACAAAATGAGCGAAAACAACGAAACTAGTGAACGAAAGAAACACATAATATACGTGGAGGTATCATAAATCTACATGTAAAAAATGTGAAGAACGGAGAAAAAGTTAATGGAAATAAAACGAAAAATAGGAATCATTCGCGGACACGTACCGCTAATTCAGATTCAGATTCAGAACGACTGTTATAGAAAATTCACTCAATTATAGTACTCATTATTCCGCATTTTTCCATGTTATGCTTATTTTCCTAAACCTTATAGTTTTCGGGGACAAAAATAAATACCAAAAAATAAAAAAAAAAAAATTAGGCGCCCAAACGGCATATGCCAGCAAATTAAAACTAAAACCAAATTATAGAACTTTTTATGTTCTATCAAAAATTATTCTAAGTATTTCTCCTAATTTTACTTCAGAAAGAAGTATTCTGCATATTATCGGCGTATATATATATATATATATATATATATATATATATATATATATATATATACAGGGTGTGCAACGAAAAGTGGAACATAGGAGTTTAACATGGGATTTTAAAAATGTGCGGAAATTGGCTCTCCTGTACATTTTAGCGAAAAATTATAAGAATGAAAATTTGTTTAGAATTAATTTTCATTTTTATAAAGTCTAAATTTGATGCAATAGGATGTCTGTAGCACGAGATATTTAGAAAATAATGTATGACATTTTCGTCAAAAATCAGATAGCCATGAAAATAAAAAACAAATGAAACAAAAAACCGTTCTGACAGTTCAGTTCATTGTTATTGATTTTAATAAAAATAATAATATAAACCGAAAACTCAATTCAGTTCAGTATTCTTAATCTTAATTGTTTTAATTATTGTGCCTACACTGTCATAATTCAGAATTCAATATTCAAACATTTTTGATTTTAATTCATATTTGTTTTATTTGTTTTTTATTTTCATGGCTATCTGATTTTTGACGAAAATATCATACTTTATTTTCTAAATATCTCGTGCTACAGACATCCTATTGCATCAAATTTAGACTTTATAAAAATGAAAATTAATTCTAAACAAATTTTAATTTTTGTAATTTTGCGCTAAAATGTACAGGAGAGCCAATTTATGCACATTTTAAAAATCCCATGTTAAACTCTTATGTTCCACATTTCGTTGCACACCCTGTATATATATATATATATATATATATATATATATATATATATATATCAACCTGGCGTATATATTAAAGTGTCTGTAAAAAAAATTTTCGGTAAGGCTAAAATCGATAATTTCACATCGAAAGAACATCAGAAATTATATTTTTTGCCGAAATTTTCTGAAAACGCGTGTAAATACATATTTCGTTTATATCGCGTATGTATACTTTCGTAAAAACATGTAAAAAATATTATTTTTGATGTTTTTTCGATTTAAATTATCGGTTTTAGCCTTACTGGAAATTTTTTTTACGGACACACACATCAATACACACTCACTTATATATATATATATATATATATATATATATATATATATATATATATATATAAGTATAAATGTTACATCTATTATGTAGCTCATTTTTTTCTCTATTTTACAAAAAATTTTCAGATTTTTTTTAACCAAATTTTGAATAAAATCTTATTTTGAAAAAATCGCAAGGGTTACGCCCTTGAGAGATTTTCAAAAATTCAGTTTTTAATTTTTTTTTCTACTAAACGATGCATCCTAGAATAATTTACTAAATTATAATACTCATTATTCCTCGTTTTTCCATATGATGCTTATTTTCCTAAACCTCATAGTTTTTGAGAGAAAAAAATAAAAACCAAAAAATCAAAAAAAAATTCTACCGCCCAAACGGCACATGCTACCAAATTAAAACTAAAACCGAATTATAGAACTTTTTATGCCCTATCGAAAAGTATTCTAAGTATTTCTTCGAATTTAACTCGAGAAAGTACTATATCGCAATTTATTGAAATTACATGTTAAACGCCCATACGAACTTGACGAACGAACACCCGTGTATATATATATATATATATATAAATAAAAATTTAGTTGATCAAAGGCAGTCTTTTATCATTGTTATTCTGTCACAACAAATCCGATTCTATATATAATATAGATAATAGATAAAATATATTTAACAAATATGTAACTGCCATATGGAAATTTGAACAAAGACTAAAAATGCTGATAAAGTTCGATGCACTCGACAATCGTGGATATGATCCAAAAA
This sequence comes from Clivina fossor, assembly GCA_963966155.1. Lineage (NCBI taxonomy): Eukaryota > Metazoa > Arthropoda > Insecta > Coleoptera > Carabidae > Clivina > Clivina fossor. The sequence continues at coordinate 14,865,243 of OZ014551.1, forward strand.
TTCTATCAAATATCCGTGACTGTTACATTAGTAATAATAATGATATTATTATACAGTAGTTAGTTACTATAAACACCACTGGTAGCAGCAACAAATATAACTACAATGTCAAGTATATTTAATCCGAAATCTTTGATAGTAATATTAAAAACCATTTCGTTAAGTTATATTTAAGTTTATTTTCGCTTGAATTTTAATTTAATTATTTAAAATTTGTGAAGAAGTGCAAGAAATGCAACGTGAAATTTGTCAGAAACTGTATATTCGACTAAAGAAACACGGCCAAGTGCATGTAATTTGACATCTCCGACGGCTATATTATAAAATATTAAGTCAAGTTAAGGTAATTGACAATTGCATTGTTAATTTTTGCTTTAATTTTAATTTAATTATTTAAAATCTGTGAAGAAGTGCAAAAATGCAATGTGTGCAGTCAGATTTGTCAGAAATTGTATATTCGATAAAAGAAAGATTAGTTCTTACAAATCACGTAACTAATAGTAATATTAGTAAATTGAAGGTTACTTGATATATTATATATATATATATATATATATATATATATATATATATATATTTTGTTTGACTTCGGCTTTACCTCAACAATAAATATCTGTACTTTACAAAATAATCATCGCTTTCTACTCTTCGTATTATGAACGAGAATAATGTTAATTTACTAATATTTGTTATTTGTTATACAAGTTTTTGCTTTTTAGTTAGATTTACATTTTGAATTTTTTTTATATAGTAAATAGTTTTGCAAATGGCATGGTCAGTTGTACTGATACACTAAAGAGAACAAAGTGAGCCGGATCATAAAAATAACAAGATCCGGGCCACGATACAATCTGGCTCTCGAGAGAACAATTCGATTGTCGGCGGAATTTGATTCACGAAATACTTTAGTTTACTATACAGCATTACTTAACGTATCATGCGGCCGAGATCTAATCTTGACCGCTTGTACACTACAAATTTTCTACCAAATTTTTGTCAATTTAAAATTTATATTTTAATTTAATATTTTTGTAAGAGACTATCCAATTTACAGCTGAATATACATATTGATTTATTAAAACAGTGAAACAAAATATAATATAATCATGATATTAATAAAAATATTATTTAATTTATAAAATATATTTCTGAAATTAAAGTTAATAAATCCACGCAAAACTTTTCATTTAGTGTACAATTTGTTATCAAAACTAGTTGAAACTATTGTTACAAACATATATGCGCAAATGAAAAAAAATAATTTCATGAAATAAATAAAAAATCTTCCTATGAAGTGTTCAAATCTGTTATCTGATGCTATTATTCAAATACGAGAATATGCATGTATGTATTCTGATTTTTATATTACATGTGACGACGAGCGTACATAGGTATATACAGTGGAACCTAGCATAATGAGCATAATTCGTTCCGGAGTCTTACTTTTAACGCGAAACATTCGTTAAGCTAAACAATTTTTACCATATAATGCGTTCCATGCCGAGAAAATACTCAAAAAATTAAATTTTCAAAAAAAATACTCAAAAAAAGTTATGTGTAACGTTTATTCAAAGAAAATTACATATAATTTTTTTTTTAACACTTATTTCTTGTCCTTATTTGAATAACTTACTTGTTGCGAGTAAAGTTACGCGTTTTGCCGGTTTGGCATCTTCAGACTAACTTTAGTTAGTCTTTAGTTAGTAGTTAGCTAGCCAAACCGGCGAAACGCGTAACTTCACTCGCAACAAGTAAGTTATTCAAATCAGGACAAGAATTGAGTGTTATATTATTAAAATAAATAACGGGAATATAAAATACATCAATAATGCATATAAATTGTTAAGGAGCATGATTCATCTTTTTTGCTATCGCGGAATGAACTATTTCATTTTCTTTGGGGGCATTTTTACAAGGGTTATTAAACTTTGCACACGAAAATCACAAGTAATGTCTGAACACAAGTTTGGAAGAATATGTAATCACACATGACACTAAGATGCTAGCAACGAGTTCTAAACATAGACCAGGGAGGACCTGACACAGACTGATTGATGCAGCAATGGCACGGAAAGTTCTACCGCACAATTCGGGGATTCCCCTATCCACGTCGCTCGTTAAGCGAAACATCGCTCGTGAAGCGAGTCATTATTTTAAAATTTATTTTGCTCGTTATGCAAATTACTCATTTTGCGAGGTTCTATATATATATATATATAGGGTGTTCGTTCGCCAGGTTGATATAGGACAATAGCATGGGATACCGATAATATGCAGAATACTTCTTTCTCAAGTAAAATTCGGAGAAATACTTAGAATACTTTTCAATAGGGCATAAAAAATTCTATAATTTGGTTTTAGTTTTATTTTTTTTCTCAAAAACTATAAAGTGTGGGAAAACCAGCATGATATGGAAAAATGCGGAATAATGAGTACTATAATTGAGTGAAGAAACCTTTACTATAAAAAATAAAAACTGAATTTTTAAAAATTTCTCAAATGTTCTTTAGAATTTTCAATAATTTTTCCTGATAAATCAGTATGAATTAGAGAAAGAAATTATTTATCTATTATGTAGCTAATTTTTTTTCTATATTTTACTGAATTTTGCCAGATTTTTTTGAGCAGATTTTACGAAAAGTGTTATTTTGAAAAAAATTACCACCTCGAAAAATTTTCAAAAATTCTGTTTTTAATTTTTTTCTACTAAACGATTCATACTATAATAATGGTTTTTTCACTCAATTATAGTACTCATTATTCCGCACTTTTCCATGTTATGCTTATTTTCCTAAACCTTATAGTTTTCGGGGACAAAAATAAATACCAAAAAATAAAAAAAAAAATTAAGCGCCCAAACGGCATATGCCAGCAAATTAAAACTAAAACCAAATTATAGAACTTTTCATGTTCTATCGAAAATTATTCTAAGTATTTCTCCTAATTTTACTTCAGAAAGAAGTATTCTGCATATTATCGGTATCCCATGATATTGCCCTATATCAACCTGGCGTATATATTAGAGTGTCTGTAAAAAAAATTTTCGGTAAGGCTAAAATCGATAATTTCACATCGAAAGAACATCAGAAATTATACTTTTTGCCGAAATTTTCGGAAAACGCGTGTAAATACATATTTCGTTCATATCGCGTATGTATACTTTCGTAAAAACATGCAAAAAATATTATTTTTGATGTTTTTTCGATTTAAATTATCGGTTTTAGCCTTACTGGAAATTTTTTTTACGGACACACACATCAATACACACCCACACACACAGTTATATATATATATATATATATATAAATATATATATATATATATATATATATATATATATATATATATATATATGTTACATCTATTATGTAGCTCATTTTTTTCTCTATTTTACAAAATTTTTTCAGATTTTTTTGAGCAAATTTTGAAAAAGTCTTATTTTGAAAAAATCGCGCCCTTGAGAGATTTTTAAAAATTCAGTTTTTAATTTTTTTCTACTAAACGATGCATCCTAGAATAATTTACTAAATTATAGTACTCATTATTCCGCGTTTTTCCATATGATGCTTATTTTCCTAAAACTCATAGTTTTTGAGAAAAAAAATAAAAACCAAAAAATCAAAAAAAAAATCTACCGCCCAAACGGCACATGCTACCAAATTAAAACTAAAACCGAATTATAGAACTTTTTATGCCCTATCGAAAAGTATTCTAAGTATTTCTTCGAATTTAACTCTAGAAAGTAGTATATCGCAATTTATTGAAATTACATGTGAAACGCCCATACGAACTTGACGAACGAACATCCATATATATATATATATATATATATATATATATATATATTATATATATATATATATATATATATATATAAATATATATACATATACATATATGAAAATAAAAATTTAGTTGATCAAAGGCAGTCTTTCATCATTGTTATTCAGTCACAACAAATCCGATTCTATATATAATATAAATAATAGATAAAATATATTTAACAAATATGTAACTGCCATATAGAATACTAAAATTTTATCAATTGTATATCAATTTATTGTAAAGCTAAAAATATTTTGCTTATGATTATCAGGGCAAATACATTAAAATAGCACAAGTATAGAAATTCAAATACAATCCTTACTTATTTCACAAAAAAATTTACTACTGCTTTGGGTAATACGTATGTATACTATTTTCATTTTTATATTTGTGTTATTTCAGTGTGTTTACCTTAATGAAGCTTATAATTATAAGCAAAATATTGGTAACTTTACAATAAATTGATATACATTAATGTTATTGAAATAGTTCTGAATAAAAATAATAATTAAATTATTGTGACAAATAAAAAGACAGATTGTTAATTTTTCTATATGAATTCCATGGCTATGGTAATTTCTAATATTTAATTTCTAGCATTATATATATATATATATATATATATATATATATACAGAGTGTCCAAGATAACTCCGTATGCATGGGGATCTCCGGAACTGTTGGAGATACGACCTCGGTTAAATTAGATGAAAGTTGCCTCATTAGTAGGCGAGTTTAGTCATCTTTTGTTTTTTCCAAAAAAATTCATAGGTTACTAGATATAGACAAAAATGCAAATTTTGCTGTTTTATATTTTCGCTTATAACTCTCGTATGCAAAACGATACATTATTTTGGTTTGCACTTTCTTAAGACACTTTTTTACACAGAATTTCCAGGAGTAACCAAATTTTTTTTATCATGTACCGTTTTCGAGATTTATGATACAACTTTGATTTTTCTTATGTAACTAGTATTTCAATGTAGTGTCATTAAAAAGATCTTTTTTTTTGCTTTCCAGTGATATAACATAGTCCTACTTTATTTTAAATAATAACATAAAAAATTTAAAAAATCTATTTTGCAAAGTAATAATTCATTTATTTAGTTGAAAACCTACTCGGTTATCAAAACAAATGAAACATGAGAAATAGGCATTGTTTTCCTTATTATTAGATTTTTGGTTTTGCTTTTCTTCTGATTATTGTCTTAGTTAGTTAGTTAGTTTTATTGGAGTGCTTATTGAAAGAATATTAATTCATAGAGCGGTTTGAAAATTTAGAGAAGTTTGAAATGCTTTATTGTTACATTCGTTGTCAAAGTAACGCAGTATTAGCCGCGGAAATGTATTTAAATTTATATCCTTAAAGAAGGCAACCCAGAACCCAGTGTAGGGATGTATAGGATATTAAACATGAATTTGATTGAGTACGGTATTAAATACCTAAAACTAACCTAACACAAGCTATGCTTAAGAGAACACGTATGTTCATTCAAGAAAACGGTGGTTTATTTGAACACTTAATGTAATTTTACTGTTATAGTTATTAGTTATTACGAATGTAAAATATGGCATTAGTATTTAATAAATTGTTTTTTTTTTGGATTATAATTCTATATTATTGTTTAAAATAAGGTAGGGCTCATGTTTCATTTATTTTAACATGACCTACTTAGTTTTCAACTAAAAAAATGAATTATTACTTTGCAAAATAGATTTTTTTTCAATTTTCCATGTTATTATTTAAAATAAAGTAGGACTATGTTATATCACTGGAAAGATAAAAAAAAGGTCTTTTTAATTACACTACATTGAAATACTAGTTACATAAGAAAAATGAAAGTTGCATCATAGATCTCGAAAACAGTACATGGCACAAAAATTCTGGTAACTTCTGGAAATTCTGTGTAAAAAAGTGTCTTAAGAAAGTGCAAACCAAAATAATGTATCGTTTTGCATACGAGAAGCAAAAATATAAAACAGCAAAATTTGCATTTTTGTCTATATCTAGTAACCTAAAGAATTTTTTGGAAAAAACAAAAGATGACTAAACTCGCCTACTAATGAGGCAACTTTCATCTAATTTAACCGAGGTCGTATCTCTAACAGTTCCGGAGATCCCCATGCATACGGAGTTATCTTGGACACTCTGTATATATATATATATATATATATATATATATATATATATATATATATATATATATATATATATATATATATATTATCAATATGTAAAATTAATAATAATTGATTTGTAAATGTGCTTAAAATTATTTATTATAATATTTATTTTTTAACAAAGTAAAATACCATTTAAATTAATTATATTAAATTAAAAGAATGAATAAAGAATGCATATTCGTTCTATTGATATTTGAGATTTCAATTCATTACACATGAGCAATTTATATTGGTCTATAGTTATTTGTTTATAGCTAGCTCGGTTTTTGTCAATGCCTAAATTTATGGCTACCGTTCAGTTTTAAATAAAAATAAAATTGGAGTAATATTACACTTTATAAGTGTAAACTTTTTATTCTTATAAACAATGATTACTATAATAATATAATTAACTAAATAATGTAGAATAGAAAATAAGACAAGCGCAAAAGCGCTCCTGGGCACTTGTGTACGGGGAAACAGGAAAAACCCGTGGCACTCAAACGGTTAAGTGCCAAAATTGAGTTAGGCACCAAAAGCAAATGTACATTAATAGTAATCATTTTTATTGACACAAAAAAATTGATAACTGTAAATATTATATTTCTAATCTAAAAAACTATGACACATTTATTTAGCAACTTTTTTTATTCATTTTAATAATTTCCACTGTTAAATATATGTAAGCCAAAGCTGCATCTAAAACTATTAATTACATAAAAGTAATCAAGATATCCACAACACCGAAAACTGCACGAAAAAATTAATGTTAAAATATTATGGTTTTTTCAATTTTTGTATTGCTAATATTATTGTCATATTAATTAATGAATTTTTAAAATTTTGCAGAATAAATTATTTATCTTTTCCCTTCCTAAACAAGTCTTTAACTATTAGTAATATAAAAAAGGTAGATTATATGTGTATCTGTTAACTTTTTGTGTTTAATTAAATTGTACAAACCAATTTTTAATTCTTCTGTTAGTGATTCGCAAAAAGTGAAAATTGGCTAATTTTTATTTTGTGTTATAACTTATAAGTCTATACAGATTACAACAATTAAAAAAAACGATCATTTATTTGTCATAATTGAGCCGCTGGGTGCAATAATGACTTATGGGCACTTAGGTTGTTTTTCAGGAGAATATAATTTTGGAAAGTACATATCTATGTCTATTCAATCATCAAAACTCCGAGTGATTTGCAATTAAAAATTTGGAAAATACATATCCATTTCTATTTTATATCCATATATTCATTTGTGAGAACTTTGTAACTTTATATATATTTACATGTGTTTAAGTGATTATATGGAAAAATGACCTAATACAAGACATGATAATTTATCTCCTATCCCTAGAGGTTACGTTATACAACCGTTTTGGTTCTCCCCAGACTCTTTTGAGATGTTGGTAATTCATTATGCCAATTATAATATGTACAAGTCCACAAATAGTTACAATATATAAGGATAAAACGTTTACATTAAAAAACATTAGTCCACACAACAACTCAATTAAATTTGTTTTTTTCTGTATTTATTTTTTCTCTAAAATTTAAATAGAAATTCTATTTATTGAAAAGAAATGATCTCTTGAAAGTTGTTATTTGATATTTTAATATATATATATATATATATATATATATATATATATATATATATATATATATATATATATATATATATACCTATACCGGGTGTTCGTTCGTCAAGTTCGTATGGGCGTTTAACATGCAATTTCGATAATTTTGCGATATACTACTTTCTCAAGTTAAATTCGGAGAAATACTTAGAATACTTTTTGATAGACAATAAAAAGTTCTATAAGGTGGTTTTAGTTTTAATTTGCTAGCATGTGCCGTAAGGACGCTAGAATTTTTTTTGGATTTTTTGGTTTTTATTTTTTTTCTCAAAAACTGTGAGGTGTAGGAAAATAAGCATAATATGGAAAAATGCGGAATTATGAGTACTATAATTGAGTGAAGAATGCATCGTTTAATAGAAAAAAAATTAAAAACTGAATTTTTGAAAATCTCTCTAGCACCCTTGGGATTTTTTCAAAATAAGACTTTTTTCAAAATTTGCTCAAAAAAATCTGACAAAATTCAGTAAAATACAGAAAAAAATTAGCTACATAATAGCTAAGTAACTTTTTTCTCAAACTTATGCTGGTTTGGCAGGAAAAATTATTAAAAATTCTAAAAAACATTTTTGACAATTTTATTAAACAACGTACAAAAACATAAATTTATTGGTCTGTGTTTTGTCGTCTAGTTAATGGTATTTTAAGTTAATTTTTTCTTGGTTAAAACTTCAAATTTGTTTACTATCAACGGTTACATTAATGTTTCACAGATGGCTATACGTGTTTTGAACTTAAAATTTTTAAATTATTTCCAGGCGATATGATTGGCGTTTAGATGTTATAACGGATTTTTGCAAAATTTTAATTAATTTTTAAAAATAGTTTGTTCAAATTGGTTACAACTTGATTTGTGACGGTTACTGTTTTAACATAACTAACTTCGATTTTTTTTTAAATTTTAATTATTTATTATTTATTATTTTATTTATTTATTATTTTTTATTCAAGATTAATAGATTATTTTAATTATTGACAGTCTGTGCAATTATATATTTTATTGAAATTTTGACTAATACTTGTGCTTCATGTTTATCTCTAATTATACAACTTTCCAATTATATATACGAACCACGAATGTTAGAATATAATTTTTCGCTAACTATCATTTCATACGTGTGTTTTCACAAAACTTTATTTGATAATGTAAGTCTTCAATTATAATTTATATATTTATATATATATATATATATATATATATATATATATATATATATATAAATTATAAATGAAGACTTACATTGTGTATATATATATATATATATATATATATATATATATATATATATATATATATATATTATTTAGTTTGTGTCAATAGTATGTTCAACAACATAATTTTTAAAAATTGTGTTATCCACCAACGTATTATTCAATTTTGTATTTGTTTTTCAATCGGTTACCATAAAATAAATAATTACAGGTCCTGAAGAAGATGCGATACTGCCATCGAAAGCTTGACAATTAAGCATATATGAGTTTTTGATTTTACACCTACCCGTTTTCTGACTACTTTCCCAAAAATTGATTATTATTTAAAATACTATTAGTCAAAATCCTAAATCTTGATATACCTTTTAGGTTTTTTTTTATTGTTAAAATCGCGCTTAAAATCGTGTAAAATCATTACAACCGCGCTTAAAATCATGTAAAATTGTTAAAATCGCCTGTGTGTGTGTGATGGTGTGTGTGTGATGTTGTGTGTATATGTGTGTGAGATATCGCATTTAAAAATTTAATATATGTATGTTGAATAAACATAGATAGCTATGAAAAAAAAAGAATCTCACTGCGATATTGAAAAATATGTCAAATTGTCAAATTAATATATCGAAATTGATAAAAATACCTTTTATAGAAGAATTCCCCAAGAGAATCTCATCGTGCACCATTTAGCAGGTACGTTTAGCCACAATTTAATATGCGACAACTTAAGATTGGCGCATTTTTACCGCCCGAAATCGCATTTTAATGTCAACCAGCGATAGCTCCCTTGTGTGTAGTTATATATATCCCTATATATCTTTTAAATATTATTATGGACTATTAACAAAAGATGTTGAATAAATAAAACTTTATATTAGCTCATTAAAATGTTTTAAAATTACTAATTATATTAATTAAATAAACAAAAACATCTGATTCCTCCAATATAATTTAGAACTATCGACTTATGTTGCTTAGCCTTCGACAAGCCGACATCGAACGGGACCGCGTAATACAGACAAGGGTATATTATACCAATGTCGGATACGGGAAGCTTAAAAAGCATATATTACACTGTCTGTAATGAAGTTCAATTAACTAATTGAATATCAATTCACAATTAAATATTATTATTTTTAATTTTACTTCGGAAAAGCATAAGTGCGATTTCTCATGTAATGTAAATAATTATTTTTTGGTAGATATATGTTGGTTTTAATTAAGAACATGTACATTAAAAATAATTTATATAACATGTATAAACTGAAAAACATTAAATGAATGATAAGGATGCATGAAAGTATAGTTGTTTCAGCTATTATTATAAAAAAACTGAAATTTTAGCTCAGATAGCCAAGTAAATAGTTACGGTACTTCCGTAATACTCAACCGACGTTGACTTCAATCGTTCAGCAATCTTTCTAATACTGTTTTCAAATACTAAAACATGATTTATTGCATAAATAATAAATAGACATGAATAAATATTAAAAAGTCTCCATAATCGATAATTTGTCGAAAACGATAACACGTTTTCGACTTGAGCGACCTCTAAATGTTAACCGATTTGGCTCAAATCCGGCATACTGCCATTTTTTTATGTATTGTAACATATACTAAAAGAGAGCACAGTCTAATATATATATATATATATATATATATATATATATATATATATATATATATATATATATATATATGCTGATGTCAAAGTGATCTATAGTACTATAGTTCGATTATCGTAGAGTCCGTTCTACGTCATCCAAAAAATAACTAAATCTGTGACATCATTAATGAGCGTGTTTATATAAGCTCATAATAAATCTCTTTTTACAATGTTTTGCAATTATTTCTTATAATTTGAAAATTTTTATAATACATGTTAAATAAATTAAAGATATAATTATAAAATAATTACCAAATTAGTCTTGAAAAAGACTGATTTTTTTTGGATATTTTAAAACTTTAAAAAAATCTACAAACGTCAATAAAAATTGACAACAAAAAAAATGATTATTTTTGTTTTTAATGTAAACGTGCAATTTGGTAAAAATAATAATTGTTGCCAAGTACAACAAATGAAAATACAAGTGTCAAAATATTATTGTATATTATTGGTTTTTATTTGTTTGCAAAAAAAACTTTTTTTTTTAAATATTATTGATAAATAAATTTACTACATTAAATATTCATTTTAAACGATTTATGTACCACCTTATATAAAAATATATGCAAATATGCAAATATATTATATACAGATGCTCTTGTGTTATTAGGTTTGTTACCAACATAATAACATGCAACTGAACTTACGATAATCAGCCCCTGAACGTGAGTTTACCGTATATGCGTATAATCTTATTTCTGTCACAAATTGGTATTAACACAGTTTGTTTTACACTAAGTAGCACTATGGAATATTTGATTTTAGTAAAGATGTTAAATAAAACAACCAGGTTTTAATAGGCCTAAAACTTTTCCATTAAAGACCATTAATGCTTTTTATATATTAGGTGGTTTACAACAATTTAAATACATTAAATAAATAAGTAAGAAAATTCTAGAAATATATAAAATTTATTTAATATATTTTTCTAAATTACTTTACAATAAATACGAGTAAAAAACTTGAATGCTATAAAATTTAAATATAAAAAATATGTAAATATTTTTACGAAAAATAAGAAAAATAATCAAAAAGGTAAAAATGAAATATTGTATTTATATGACTTACATTTATAAACTTTTTTTTTGTATACAATTCTCAGACGCTAAATTTCATATTTTTTTTTAAATAAAATTTGATTTCTGTTTTATGTTAGCAACATACAAACAGATATAAATAATTAATTTTATTATACAAACAGGAAATCATATTTTTCGTATATGTCTGGTTACATGTCAAAAAATGTATAATATTTTTATAGACGCAATACGACGTTATTATAAACGACTCACTCTATTTTATAAAATATGAAACTAACACATATTATAATAACTTATTCATGTATTTGCTTAAGTATAATACCGATAATATTTTAACAAATAAATATACACGCATTTTGTTTTTACAGCTAAAATAACACTGAACTCATACATAAAATTACCAATATATAGTACTCGTAAATTTGAAAAATTTAATATTTTGTAGATATTAAATGGGATGATTAAAGCACCCAGCATATACAGAAACTTTCGAACATAGAATTTTAGTATATAATATCATACTTTGTAATTTTCTGATTCCTTAGTTGTTTAAGGCAAAAACCCTTTCAATATAAGTTTTTAAGACAGGACATGCTTTTGATTTTCAAAATTTTCAAATTAATTGTAACTTTCAATAAATGGTGATGATGGCAATTATTTTTTACTGCCGAAACGTACAAACGATACGAATATTGGGTTTATTTTTGATTCATTTTCGTCTTCTTCCGAAATTAAAATTAATCAACAAGGATCTTCAATTTAATAATAAATTTTAAAGCATCTAAATAAGTTAAATTAATATTTTATACAATTCTAGCTGGCCCGGCAAACGTTATCTTGCTTTTCTTTGAATGAGAATATTAATTTTTTTTTATGAATTTTTTTGTATTACAAAAAAAATCAGTTACATTGTTCATGCTATAATTATTTTCAATATATTTGGAATCATTTTAATTCACACTTTCCAATTTTTTCCTGGGGCTCTGGGAGGGCCCAGGGCCCTAGAAACTATTGCGGTAGTGTACTCAACAACTTTCCAAAGTTTAAAATTTAGTCGTTGTGGTTGACAAATTTTTAATTTAATTTTCAATTAATAATTGATGTTTATTCACTTTAAACTATACTACTATATATATAGCCTTACGGCGTTAAACATTTACTTTAATTATATATTTATACATTGTCTTTGCAACTTAAACGAATAAATATCTAACATCTTTCATACGTATTTATCCAGTATACTAGGCTACAAATTTGCTTAATTGTAATCGTAGCAATATATAAGATGAAGATACAAATTATGAATACTTTATAATGATTGAAAATTGTTAATTATGTCGTTTGCGTCGTTAGCTTAGTGGTAGAGCATCCAACCGGAAACTGATAGGTCCTGGGTTCGATTGCCAGACGATGTAGTTGAAAAATTTTTAATTTAATTTTCAATTAATAATTGATGTTTATTCACTTTAAACTATACTATATAGCTTTACGGCGTTAAACATTTACTTTAATTTATATATATATATATATATATATATATATATATATATATATATATATATATATATACAGAGTGTCCAAGATAACTCCGTATGCATGGGGATCTCCGGAACTGTTAGAGATACGACCTCGGTTAAATTAGATGAAAGTTGCCTCATTAGTAGGCGAGTTTAGTCATCTTTTGTTTTTTCCAAAAAATTCTTTAGGTTACTAGATATAGACAAAAATGCAAATTTTGCTGTTTTATATTTTTGCTTCTCGTATGCAAAACGATACATTATTTTGGTTTGCACTTTCTTAAGACACTTTTTTACACAGAATTTCCAGAAGTTACCAGAATTTTTGTGCCATGTACTGTTTTCGAGATCTATGATGCAACTTTCATTTTTCTTATGTAACTAGTATTTCAATGTAGTGTAATTAAAAAGACCTTTTTTTTATCTTTCCAGTGATATAACATAGTCCTACTTTATTTTAAATAATAACATGGAAAATTGAAAAAAAATCTATTTTGCAAAGTAATAATTCATTTTTTTAGTTGAAAACTAAGTAGGTCATGTTAAAATAAATGAAACATGAGCCCTACCTTATTTTAAACAATAATATAGAATTATAATCCAAAAAAAAAACAATTTATTAAATACTAATGCCATATTTTACATTCGTAATAACTAATAACTATAACAGTAAAATTACATTAAGTGTTCAAATAAACCACCGTTTTCTTGAATGAACATACGTGTTCTCTTAAGCATAGCTTGTGTTAGGTTAGTTTTAGGTATTTAATACCGTACTCAATCAAATTCATGTTTAATATCCTATACATCCCTACACTGGGTTCTGGGTTGCCTTCTTTAAGGATATAAATTTAAATACATTTCCGCGGCTAATACTGCGTTACTTTGACAACGAATGTAACAATAAAGCATTTCAAACTTCTCTAAATTTTCAAACCGCTCTATGAATTAATATTCTTTCAATAAGCACTCCAATAAAACTAACTAACTAACTAAGACAATAATCAGAAGAAAAGCAAAACCAAAAATCTAATAATAAGGAAAACAATGCCTATTTCTCATGTTTCATTTGTTTTGATAACCGAGTAGGTTTTCAACTAAATAAATGAATTATTACTTTGCAAAATAGATTTTTTCAATTTTTCATGTTATTATTTAAAATAAAGTAGGACTATGTCATATCACTGGAAAGCAAAAAAAAAAGATCTTTTTAATGACACTACATTGAAATACTAGTTACATAAGAAAAATCGAAGTTGCATCATAAATCTCGAAAACGGTACATGATAAAAAAATTTTGGTTACTCCTGGAAATTCTGTGTAAAAAAGTGTCTTAAGAAAGTGCAAACCAAAATAATGTATCGTTTTGCATACGAGAGTTATAAGCGAAAATATAAAACAGCAAAATTTGCAAAATTTTTGTCTATATCTAGTAACCTATGGATTTTTTTGGAAAAAACAAAAGATGACTAAACTCGCCTACTAATGAGGCAACTTTCATCTAATTTAACCGAGGTCGTATCTCCAACAGTTCCGGAGATCCCCATGCATACGGAGTTATCTTGGACACTCTGTATATATACGTACTGTAATAAAGCGTAACTTTGTCCCCAATAATTGTTATATTATTGTAATAATTGTAATGTATATTTTGTATTTTATAATTTTTGATAATTTTTTCTAAATCAGCAAGCAACTGGAAATTCATTGTAAACTAAAAATCGAATTTGTAAAACTATATACATATTATAAAAATTAAAATTAAATTTTTTGTGCTGGTATGCTGTGATGGATTTATCCTTATAGCAAACGTTTCGCATACATCGTAGATGACAACCTCAGTACTTGGTGACTCAATAGTAGTTTCGACGCCAAACTATGGTTAAAATTTTGTCATTGCTTTTTTTTGAGAAGTTTCATAAAAATTTTAAAATATAAGCTTTGATAGACTTCCGTTTTTGTAAGATTTTTTTTTTTTTTTTGTAAAAGTAAAATGTCGCTTTCCATGTACGCTCTGTTTATATGATTGCAATCAGAGAAATAGAAAGGAGTGAAAAGAAAGAGAAAATTCACTTAAACTTATGAAATTAAAATTAAGTATAGTTGTTAAAGAAACGATAAAAATATATGTATAAATTTAAATTAGATTAAAAAGCTTAAGCCACGATTCCGGGATATATACACTAGAGATTATTTACCGTAATTGTAGTGGAATTAGCTCAATGTCTAAAAAATATATGCATACATACAAACAACATCAGTGCACATTACTATCTCTGCTTTCGTATAATTAACGGAGGTTACTCCATGGAGGCGATAATAGCTGCGAGAGGACAAATATATTTTGTTTCAGACTTTCTTACAACCCAGCCAGATTCTCTTAGTAGCGTTGTCAGCGCTCGTCTACCGTCTTTCCAGGATTTAAACGCATATTTACTTTGTATTTGTTTGAAACATCGATTAATAGGCTCTAATGCTGCTACATTGCATTTTTCAGCGTTTGAGTAATTTGGACGAAGGCTACAAAGCTTACAAAGTGCTTTTCTTTCAGTGGGTACTATAGTGTTGACAAGAGTGTCCTGAGCGCCACTGAGTGTAATTTGCAAAATAATCGTCTAATGCGAGCATTAAGCATATTCAAAAAAGTTTTGGTTTGTGGATTTCGCGTCGCTTTAAACTCTCGATTTATTCGTTTTTTGTAGTGAATCCATTAAAGTATATGTGATAGAATTAAGTGACGTGCAAGATAGAATAATTTCTGCTTCTCAACCTGGTATATATTCCTGTACCCCACCGACCTCTACGGGTGCTGTTACGCCATTGGCTGTTTCCGACTGACGTTGATAGCCTAACCTTTCCAATCGGTTTGTACCTTCAGCTTTCATTGTTGGTTTTGCCATGCCATTGATATATAAATCAATAGATACAGGCCGTAAAACCTGACGATTACGAAGTTACAATTAGTTTCTCTTTTTTTTTAATTACAACTAAAACCACATAAAATTTTTCTTTGTTAGGAATTGTTCCAACCTACACTTTTCTTGGCGATAGCAGAGAGATTCTGATTGTAATTGGAGTAATCAGTGAGGTTCCAACAATATGCAACTTTATATTTCTTAATAAATTAATATTAACTGATTTTGATAGTAAATTAGATTACAGTCAAACCTGTTTTTGTACGGAAAATGGGACCGAATAAAAAAAAACACACAAAAAAAATATTGGAAAATTTTATAAATACTTATAACAAATAATTTTTTACAACATACTAGAGAAAAAAAGTCCAATCGAGATTGAATGTGCATTGTTGGGAGACTGTTGATATCAAATGAACATAGCGCGTAAAGACGAACAGCGCTTTACAGTGTACATATCACGTACATATGTACACTTATAGAAAACATTACAACATTATAATGCCAACACCGTTGGAATTCAAACCACATAAAAAATATTGCACAAAGTTAGTCCCATAAAAAAAATCGCATAGAAAAGTGTTGGCATTATACTGTTGTAATGTTTTTTATAAGTGTACATAATTATGTACATGATATATATGATGTACATGATGTTCATTTGATATAAACAGTTTCCCGACGTTCCCGATAATGCACATTCAATCTCTATTGGACTTTTTTCTCTAATATATTGTAGAAAATTATTTGTTATAGTTTATGAAATTTTCCAATTTTTTGTGCGGTTTTTTTATACGGTCCCTATCTACCGCACAAAAACATTTTTGACTGTATGTATATATATATATATATATATATATATATATATATATATATATATATATATATATATATATATAATGAAATGATATGAACTTACTACCGTGACGAATATGTAATGAATTGTTACGGGATTACGGTATATGTTATTGATTATTAAAATGCAAAAATCATCATTCAAGCAATTTATTGTTTCGACCAATATTTCGCCAAGAGTTTTTTGGCTTCTTCAGGGTTGACACTGAATATAAGAGAAAATATACAAGAAAATTTACAATAACACAAATTAAAATTACATTGTATGTTTCACAGAAAAATTAATGTATAACTTACATGTATGAAATGAATGTATGATATTGTTGTAAAAATATATAATTTTGGTTTTTATTATTACATGACTATTGCTAACAGTTTGTCTGTAGATAAAATCTTTAAAATAGAAAGTCGTTTCTTTGTAAAATAGTAAAATAATAAATTAACTAGGAAACCTGTGACCCTTAAAGGGTCACGTTTAAAGTCGAAAATAGTAACAAACACAACACAAAGACTCAGTATATAAATATAAAAAAATAAAGGGCGCGCGCATGCGCGCGCCCCGTAGAAAGTATTACGTAAATATAAAATAATAGATTAAAAATTTTTGATTTAAGCTCTTCTTTTTTATCCGACGAAAAATTCGAATATTCCGTCTTCATTCTCTTGGCCTTTTTATTGCCGTTTATTATTTATTTTGCTCGTTTGGGCATGATACAAAATTTTTATAATACAACAATATCAATGAAATGTACCTTTTACTCTTATTTTAATGAAAAAAATGTAAGTAAATGCACCGATATATGTAAAAAAAAAATGTACTTGCAATATATTGTGACAGCTGTTTATTTATTTCATTCATTCATTTTTTTCATAGCTATCTAAGTTTATTTTTGACATTTGCATTATAAACATAGTTTTTCAAATTTTTGAGAACCAAAATGAAATCGTAGAAAGATGAAACTTGCCTATTCTCAAATAGGGAATGAACCAATTTAAATGACACCACTCCCATTAAAATCGGTTCAGGGGCTTAGGAGGAGATGCGGCAGAAACATATATACATACAAACATACATACAAACATACATACAAACATTTGACAATTAGAGAATAGAGAGAAGAGATGAATAACAAAGATTTTAAAAAATTCAGTTTTTAATTTTTTTCTACTAAACGATGCATCGTAGAATAATGGTTTATTCACTAGATTATAGTACTCATTATTCCGCATTTTTCCATATTATGCTTATTTTCGTACACCTCATAGTTTTTCAGAAAAAAAATAAAAACAAAATTCTAGCGCCCAAACGGCACATGCTAACAAATTGAAACTAAAACCAAATTATAGAACTTTTTATTGTCTATCAAAAAGTATTCTAAATATTTCTTCTTCTTCGAATTTTACTCGAGAAAGTAGTATATCGCAATTTATCGAAATTACATGTTAAACGCCCATACAAACTTGACGAACGAACACCCGGTATATATACATATATATATATATATATATATATATATATATATATATATATTAAAATCAATTTTAAAGTTAACGTTAAAAAAATACCGCTTTTATAAATAAAGGTTTCGAAAATAAATTATTAATTACGAAGTTTACATTAACTTTATGCGAGAAAATGAGATTGATAATAAAGTAACAATAATTTAAATAATAATTGCTCTAACAATACAATTGTTCCCGTAAGAGAAATATTGATTTAAATAGATAGAATAATAATAGAACGTTGGACGTCCAACAAAATCTTGCACCGACTAGCAACTCGAATACTGAGGGGGTAAGCATAAAAGATTGATTTTAGTTATTAATTAAAGTGTGCGCCAGGTATTTTAATATAATATTTTTTATATAATACATTTTGATTCTGCATAAAATACCAAATAACGCGATTTGTAAATGAGAAAGAATGTATCAAATATTTTTTGATATATAATTACTTTAAATAATACTTAACATAATTAATAAAAATAACATAATTTTAACAATAATAGTATATTGTAACAGTTGTCAAATAAACAGAACATTCTAGATAATTAGCTTAACCTAATGATGGTGAATAAAAAGGAATTAATGACAATATGAGAAAATCTCGCAAAAATAATTAAAAGACAATTTGGCTTTTCACTATATAACCCACCATGAAATCTAACTTATATCCTCCAATCCGCAGATAACCGAATTGAGTATAAAGCGAAACTATAAATCTCGCTAGAGAACGTGATATATGTACTCTACACGGAACGATAATTACCACGATAGAGGAAACTGCACCAATAAAAGAGAACTTAAACGAGGTACTGCTACTACACTGCCAATGACTCTGCCAATAAAAATCCAAAAAACATACGTAAACTTAAAGTCAATTGATATAAGAGTTAGGTAGGGAAAATTTTTTACTTTATAGGCAATTTCGATAAAAGTAAAAAAATGTGAGACTGATTTCGAGACAATGAAAAGAGTTTGTGCCACACCCTTTTGGGTACATGGCGTGATTGTGTATGTATTGTTACATGTATCTATATATGTATATATGGTGACTTGTAGGGTGACTTGTAGGCCTATATTTCTTTTAAAACACTTTTATTTTAAGTTGTATAGTGAAACTTAATAAATAAAATTAATTTGATAGATCATTGTCTATCTACATACCATATACATTTGTATTTGAGTGTAACAATATGCAACTTTATATCTTTCAATGGAACATCTTATAAATATTAACTGATTTTGATAACAAATTATATTACATTAAAAAAATTATAATAGTTTAAAATTAAAAATTAAAATCATGGTCGCTTAATATTTAGAGTGGTATATTAGACAATTATATAATTAAAACATTTTATTTTGAGGACCATTTGAATCAAAACAATTACCCAGATTTCTTTGCAAATTGAACTTTTTGTTACAAAATATTAAATTTAAGAAATAATTAGTAATAGTCGGAATTCAGTCAATTAAATATTTTTTTATTATTTTATAAGCCAACGTTTTGGCAATCAATATTGCCTTCTTCAGAGCTAGTAAAATATTTTTAATTAATGTTACATGTAACGCAAATATACATTATTTGGTCAGAAAATTAAAAAATAAAATTATTATTGTTATATTAAAAGCATGTCAAAACATCATTTGAATAATAAAATGTCGCATTTTATGGCATTCATTAATATTAAAAAATTTACTCTAAAAAACCAGTAAATATTTATATTAAAAAATATAAAATTGCATATTTATGCGCTCAATGGAGCACTCTATATAAAAATGTATATAGTACTTAGATAGACAATGATATATCAAATAAATTTTAATTAATAAATTTTACTTACTTAAAATAACTTAATATAAACTTATATATATATATATATATATATATATATATATATATATATATATATATATATATATATATATAGCGTGAACTACTCTACTCGACCGATTTAAAGCTCGACACAATAAAAATTAAAAAACAAATTTAATCTTAAAGTCAACTAAAATACGCGTTTCCCAAGGAAATTTCCATAAATACAAAAAGATATGATTTTGAAATTAGATCAATCGTAAATATTTTATCTTTCACTTATATTATAAAATTTTGTAAGCATAAATTATCGTTTCGGATTTTACTGAAAATGATATAAATTTAAAATAAAACACCTAATATATTTTTACTGTACTTGAGGTGGAAACGTGGAACCAGTGACAAAGTGGTTTTAAATATGTCGTATTGAAAATTTTAATAAAAAAAGTTTCTTTATTATCAAATAAAATATACGCGTTCTAGTAAGGGTTTCCTGTAATTTTCTAGCGACCATCCGATAAAAGATAAAATTATGTATTTTATCAAAAATTTTACAAAATTTTATTAATATCATTTATTTTTTTAATATAAAACAATTTTAATGTAACAGACACAAAACACATTGGCCCGTATTCTAACCTCAATTTTTCGTGAAATAGTGCCTTTATCATTATTTTCAAAATAATTTTTTGCTTCTGTTTTTGATCAAATATGAATAATTTTTCTATTTTTGATTA
This sequence comes from Clivina fossor, assembly GCA_963966155.1. Classification (NCBI taxonomy): domain Eukaryota; kingdom Metazoa; phylum Arthropoda; class Insecta; order Coleoptera; family Carabidae; genus Clivina; species Clivina fossor. The sequence continues at coordinate 14,886,129 of OZ014551.1, forward strand.
TTTTTATTATATTTGGTATTATAAAATTTACATAAACTATTATAAAGTGCTTAATAAATAATTTTAAGTAAAAGGCAAAAGCACTTTTGTAACAGGAAATTGATTTCTTTTTTAAATATTGCCTTGATTGTCTCAATAACTACACGTCATTTTAATTTTTTTCTATTTTCAAAGCATAACCCTAGCAAATTTTTAATTTATCCTTTTATAGCACACAGAGAGAACTTAATATGGTCTAATAATAATTTCAATAGAAAAAATTAAATTACATTAAAACAAAAAAGCACAATAAATAAATCGAAATTAATATTTATTATTATTAACAGTGCAAACTTAAATAACCATTCATTATTCAACACGATGTTTTTTTAAAAATTACTGATAAAAATTATTTAAAAATATCTAAAATAAAAACGCTTTATGATTAAGTTCTGTATAAATTTTAATTAAAAATTGATGTTTCGACGTACTTTACGTACATCATCATTAAGAAAAAATATACAAGTGACATATACAATAAATAAAATAGGTAACAAAATAAGTAACTAGATTATATAATTCATAAATTATTAACTAAAGGAAGCAAATTTTATTTATTTTTTTTTTATAAATTTCTATTGCGCCTATTATCAATCTACTTTTATCATTTTTGGATTTTGAAATTATTTTAGTATCTTCAAATTTTACATCTGGAAAATTTTCTAACGTACATTGTGCAATAGCAAATATCTGGATAGTTTAGACTTATTGACTTCTTATGTTCTGTCAATCTAGTAAAAACATTTCTACTTGTCTGTATAACATAAAACATACCGCATTTGCACGGAGTTCTATATTTACCCGAAGATTGAAAAAGAATAATATCTTTTATACTCTTCAATATGAATACCAATTAAATTTGTGGAAAATAGAAAATTTTAATATTCTTCCTGTTTATTTATTGTATATGTCATTTGTATACATTTCTTGCTGATGGCGACTTACGTAGAGCATGTCAAAATGTCGATTTTTAATAATTGAAATTTATAAAGAACTTAATCTTAAAGCCTTTTTATATAATGAGTTCGAAAGATTTTTACTATGTTAGAAGATATGTATTTCATCCAACCGTTCATTCATTATTTCAGATTTATATAGTTATTCATAAAATAATATTTGATTTTTTAAGATAATCGTAATACCTTGGTGTCTAGAAAATGGACACCATAGATAGCTTATGATTTAAAAAAAATTAAAAGTCCTTGTATAATTTTTGTTAAATTCTAGCCTAAATAAGATTGTCCCGTTTATTCTTTTTTAGTAGAATTTTTTTTGCAATAAACGATTATTTAGAGTCAACTTTATTATATAAAATAAAAACTTATTATAAGATATTTTTTTTATTTTCACAAATTTTAATTATTAAAAAGTCGTTATTTTGCGCGCCAATATTTTATCAACATTAGGACATGTCCACTATTCCTATAACACATGCATGTGACAGTTATACACTAGCAAATACTGTTTATATTGTGTATTCATAACCTACAAATTATAATAGTAGAAATAAAAAGAAAGTTTTTATTCTTCTACCACAAAATAGAGATATTAGAAAAGAATGGTTCAATGCAGTAACTGTACGTACCAGAGTTGTTATGAAAAAGCTTTCTATTTGATGGGTGTCGCGTTCGTTAACAGACGAGCAAAAACGCATTCGAATAAACACGTTCCACGAATTTTCAGATTTATTCAAACGCAATTCCGCTGAGTTTCTTTGAAGTTTTAGAACAGTAGATAAAATATAGTTCACCACGACATACCAGAGATAAAACAGCAGTCTAAACAGTGTGTATGGTAGCTGGTGAAAATGTGTCGAAAAAGCGAAAACTGTAGTTGTCTAGGATTCTCGTGACGTGGTTCTTGTCGACTACCCAGAAAAAAACAAGACCATCACCAAAGCATATTATTCTTTACTACTGGACAAACTGAAGGATAAAAATCCACATCTGGTCAAAAAGATACTGCACTTTTACAACGATAAGGCACTTGCACAATTGTTTGGGGTTGTTTCTGCAAAACTCTATAAACTAAGCTCCAAAGTGCTTCCACATGCACCGTATTTGCCGAATTTGGTTTCCAGAAATTAATTTCTTTTCACAAAACTTTAGAAATGGTTCGCAAGACGAAGATCTACTGCAAATGATGCGATCAAAGCTGAGACAATCGTTTATTTTGAAGAATTGGACCAATTGCATTATACTGAAAGTATTAAAATGTTGGACTGTAATTGGTCTAAATATATTGATTTGCAAGGAGACTATATTTAAAAATGAATAAAAAGTAGCAAGAATCTTTTGGTTTCTTCTTTAGGTCAAATTTTTTTAAAAATAAACAAATTACATATTCCCGCAGATATGTATTCATATGTGTATTCAACGTGTTAATATTATTCATACTAATAGAAAACCGTACAAAATATTTTTTCATCATTTTTACTATTATAAATTTTTAGATCAATATTAGTAATATTTTATATAAAATTAATTTAAATATAATTTTAAATTTATTTTATATACAAATATTTGTTTGTTCTGTATAACGCATATATGTGTAATAGTAATTTTTACTTGTACGCAATATATAGTAGTTAGCTGATATATATATATATATATATATATATATATATATATATATATATATATATACATTATAAACCACAATAATTCAAATATTTCATATATTAAATAATTAATTATTTTAATCTCGCATTGATAATAATATTATTCAAACTAATTTATAATTACATCTAGGTTGTTTTGGCAGACAAAAATGTATTATTGTAAAATTTTGTAAACGATAATTATGCCTCTTGAAAGCAACAAATTAATGTTAGACAAATTTGTTTCTTTAAAATATTATCATCAACACACGTGGTTCGACAACTCTAGAAGAACCTTGACTGCAAGTACGAAGTATTTGTTCCGTGATCATTCATCTAGACATTTTTCGAAACTGCAAATTGTGTGTTCACATAGAGCAGCGACTGGTTCCAGCCAGTAATGTAAACTACTAATATTTTAAGACAAGCAATTGATCAAACTGCTCTATTCGATTCTGTTCAATTTTGTTCCTTGTGGAATTTTTCAAATTTTACAACAAACAAAAACGCCAGAAATTGCGATCCATCCATTGATCACAGTATTTTATTCAATAATTTATAATATTATAAAAAACCATTTAGAAAAATAAAATAAAAATAATGAAATTTAAACTAAACATATAATATTGCATTAAATTGTTTTTACTAGACAAAAAATATTAATTTAAATATAATCCAATGTTAATATTTACATTTTTAAATATAAAGTATTTTTTACATCTTTAAAGAATATGTTATCTTCAAGAGAATTAAAACAATTTTTTGTTTCCAAATTTAGTCACGGCGCAATTGTGTTAGCGACTGAAAATGGTCGCAAATCCATCTAGCGAAGTCATAAAATTTTATATAACTTCATATCAAAACAACTCTTTTGTCACAAACGACTAAAGTTAAGCAATTGTTACTACGCAGTTGTTAACGTTTGGTTGACAACTTTTTGGTTTCAAATATAGAAATTAATTGAGAATACATATATAAAAAATAAATGACATGTTACATATTTCATAAAACAAAAAAAAAATAAAAAAATGTGAAAATTTTAATTATTTTTAATTAATGACAGCAACATTGTCCTAAATATTTTATCATTTATATCAAATATTATTACAAATGATATTTAAAAATAAAAAGTAATTAATTATTGATATTAATATATTTTCAAATTATTGCCAACTAAAAAAATTATATCTATTATGTTATTACCAAATAACTGTAGCCAGTCGCTAACTTAAGTTACTAAAAATTGGAATAAGCCCGTGATTGTATATAAAGTTGATTTGGTATTAAAATACGGAACTGCTAATTAGCATAGTATTCGGAAATGGTTTAAAAAATTTAGATCAGAAGATATAAATTTTATAAATAAACTTTCAATTAGGTACAAAATTTTAAAAGCTGATTCACAAACAACAGATCGGACAAACTTGGAGTTTCTATAGCAATAGTTTTTACACACCTATTACTAAAATAGAAAAAATATGTAAATTTTAAATATGAGTTTAGCATGAACTAACAGATTATTTTGCAACACATTTCTCAACTATGCACAACAGAAAATATAAATACAATTAACAGAACTGAATTATAAAATTTCACAACATCCATCACCATCCTGACATTTCCACAGAAAATTTTTATTTTTGCTCAATATTTGAAATTGTTTGCTCAAAATAAAATATTTATTAATTCAAAAAACTAGAATTTTCATTTATCAAAAACACGTTATTTTTTTTACTTATACAGGATAATTTATAAATAGTGTAAATTGGAAAAATATTTCAAATAAAAAATGTCATATGAACATATGTAAAAAGTGAGCTCGTTGAACCAAAATCTAAGCATGACACCGACGAATCAGAGAGTGGTACACGCAAATAATATCAGTATTACGACGAATTTGATTTAATGCTACCATAATTCTAGCCATCAACTGTTCAAGACTGTTTATTTATGCACTGCATACAAGCTGCTTTAAATGTCCCCAAAGATAATAATCCAAAACATTTCAATTTGAGGATTTTGTTGAGTATGCGGCAAGATCTTCACGTCCAATCCATCTATCTGGATAGTTAAAATTTGGCTTGCGGACACTTGTTTTCCATCGTCTTACCACAATTGAATAAATAAACCAAATAAATGCCATGTTTAAACAGTTGAACATAGCTATTTAGTGTTTTATTTTATTTTTCTACGGTAACTTGATATTAAACTCATAAATTTATTAAAATGTTTTAAGTATCTTGAAGATAATATATTCTTTAAAGATATAAAAAATAATATATATTTAAATATTACTACTAATATATGATTATATTTAAATCAATAGTTTTCGTGTAGTAAAAACAATTTAATGAAATTTTAAGTTTAGTTTACATATTTAGTTTATATATTTTTTAATTTTTAAATTGTCTCATTAATAAAACTTTAATTTCTTGTGGTTGCGCAACTAGATAGGATAGTACCTATGTTCATATAACATTTTTCACTCCAAATAACCACCCTAACAAACTGTTAAAGCTCAGTACACTTATTATAAATCTAAATACGATATAATAAATCAAACTGTAAATATAGTGAATTTAATTTTTTTATAAGAAACATTCTAATAAAACCAACTTTAAAATGCTAAAGCCTGTTTTAATAAATTAACTGATTAATTTAAAATGAGTAAGAATAAATCAGTTTTTTAGAGCGATATATTAATTACCTTAGAAATGTCTTTTTATGTTACAGATATGCAAGAAATATCAATTTAAGGTACTTACTTTAAGAATTTATTTAACATTTAAAATAAAAACATAATTTTAATAATTCCATGTTTCAGTATTTATTTGATAACTAGTCAGATTAATGTAAACGAAATTTCTTTTTGAATCTCATATATTTTTATACTTACATACTTTTCTTCTCTAAATCTTGATAGCAGTATATGTATTATGAATAGTAGAAAACGATGATTATTGTGTTGAGGAGCGGTTTTTGTAACCGGGGCTAGCCCGTGGCCAAAAAATCTGTGTAAAAAAACAAATAGAGCTTTATATTCCGAGTGACATTTACGAGTTTTACATCAAATGTTGTAAAAAAAACGAAAATAAAAATAAATAAAAGTACATGCCAAGTAACCTTAACCTTACTAAGAGTTGTAGAGAATATTATGAAAATATATATATATATATATAATTTATATTTGTTATGTGATGTGTGAGAATTAATTTTTCTTTATATATATATATATATATATATATATATATATATATATATATGTATATCGTCTGATATCGTTAGTTTAGCACTCAGCCGAAAACTGGAAGATCCTGAGTTCGATCTCCAGACGATATAATTGACAATAATTTTTTTTATATATATATATATATATATATATATATATATATATATATATATATATTATAGACTGTATTCCACCGCTGAGTGGATTTTTTAAACCTCCTATTGTCTCGAAAAGAAATGAAGTCCCAAAAGGTGTAAAAATCCAATTTTATGTAAATAAAAAGTAGAAAAGTGGACTTCGGCACCCTTAAACCTTAATATTACGCGGAAAAAAATTTACTACAATTTTTTTTTCTTAATTTGTAATCATTTTGAGGGGCGGCCCGATTAAAATTCGATTTCACCCCATTTAAGGTCCACCCTAATATATATATATATATATATATATATATATATATATGTATATATTGATTTAAAAAAGTTAAGGGGAATATAGATGCACTTTTGAATTTATTCTATAATATATTTACGACACACATATAATACCATTTGAGATGGTTTTGTTGAATTTAAATTTAATCCTATTTTTAATTAGAATTTAATTTTGTTATTTATTGTATTTATGTAGGTTTTTTAATTGATTGTGTACAGTAATTTGTTCAAATAACTAAATGTTTTATTTTTTAATATATAATTTTTATAGAATATACAAAGCTTAATGAAAGTTTATGTTTTGTAAATATATATATATATATATATATATATATATATATATATATATATATATATAAGGTGTACAAATAAGTCTCCGCCGTTTGTCAAAATATGGCCCCACCAAAAGGTTATGTTGAAATTGTCAGATGTAAATCGTAATATCGTAAGTTTGGACATCTGGTAACAACATTACGTTAAAGTATTAGTGACTCTGTATCAGCATCACATAATTTTTTGTGTGCGAACATATCAAGTTTTGTTCCGAATAAGCGTCATTTGCGGGAACTTTTGATTTACTTCTTTAATTTGAAGAAATCTGCAGCTGAGGCGCATAGATTGCTTATGGTGAGACTGCTTTAAGTGAAAGAAGTTGTCATGACTGGTTTCAAAAGTTTAAAAACGATGAGTTTGACGTGGAAGACAAAGAACGTAGTGGAAGGCCGAAAGAGGAATTGGAAGCATTACTGGAGGAAGATTCATGCCAAACGCAAAAAGAACTTGCACTTACATTAGAAGTGACTCAACAAGCAATTTTGCATCGTTTAAAATTGTTAAAAAAAAAAAAATAAAAAAAAAAAATTCTTCAACATGATAATGCTCGTCCGCATTTTGCGGCGCCGGTCAAAATCTAATTGGAAACACTTAATTGGGAAGTCCTACCCCACCCGCTGTATTCACCAGACATTGCTTCTTAAGATTATCACTTGTTTCGGTCGATGGCACATGCCCTGTCTAAGCAGCGCTTTACATCATATGAAGATACTAAAAATTGGGTCGATTCGTGGATAGCCTCAAAAGATAAATAATTTTTTCGACGTGGTATTATAATGCTGCCAGAAAGATGGAAAAAAGTAGTGGCTAGTGATGGACAATACTTTGAATAAAAAGTAATGTACGGTTCCTGCACAATAAATTCCTAATTTTTGATAGAAAACGGCGGAGACTTATTTGTATACCCTATATATAAATATATTTATGTAAAAGCAAATCGAGTACATCAAACAAGTAAACTTCATTTAAATACCATAAAGCCAGGTTACATTAAACATTGTTAATTTAATCATTTAGTTGATCAAATTGTGAACTTCTTTCAAACTTTCTCATTGTTGGGTCAGTTTACAAGTTGGAGTTAATTTACAAAAGTTAATTAACAAAAGTTTATATATTGAAATAGACAAATATTTTTTTCTTCAAGCCTATGTAGAAAGAGTTCACTATATTATTAGTAAAAAATGACATTATTATACTGCAGTTAGTTACTGTATACACTGACGGTGACATCACTAAACATAACTACAACTTCAAATGTATTTAGTCTGATATCTTCGGTCATATTGAAAACCATTACATCAAGTTAAGTTAAGTTAATTTACAATTGTATTGCTTATTTTCAATAAATTGTTCAATTGGATTATGGAAAATGTGTGACTAATTGTAAGTTCTAAAAAATACAAAGTGTACTTACCGTCCAGAATGGCCTGAAAATGCATATTTGACAAATTAATCTGGTCAATTTTATTTAATTTAACATCTCCGACAGATACATTAAAAATTACTAAGTCAAGTCAAGAATGTGTGACGAAATACAAAAAAATGCAATATATACCGCTTAGAATGATCAGAAATTGTATATTCGACTAAACAAAAATTAATTCTCACATATCACATAACAAATATAAATTAGATATATATATTCATAATATTTTCTACAACTCTTAGTAAGGTTAAGGTTACTTGGCATGTACTTTTATTTATTTTTATATTCGTTTCTTTTACAACATTTGATGTAAAACTCGTAAATGTCACTCGGAATATAAAGCTCTGTTTGTTTTTTACACAGATTGTTTGGCCACGGGTTAGCCCCGATTACAAAAATCGCTCCTCAACACAATAATCATCGTTTTCTACTATTCATAATATACTGTTATCAAGATTTAGAGAAGAAAAGTATGTAAGTATAAAAATATATGAGATTCAAAAAGAAATTTTGTTTACATAAATCTGACTAGTTATCAAATAAATACTGAAACATGGAATTATTAAAATTATGTTTTTATTTTAAATGTTAAATAAATTCTTAAAGTAAGTACCTTAAATTGATAATTCTTGCATATCTGTAACATAAAAAGCCATTTCTATCAGGTAATTAATATATTGCTCTAAAAAACTGATTTATTCTTACTCATTTTAAATTAATCAGTTAATTTATTAAAACAGGCTTTAGTATTTTAAAGTTGGTTTTATTAGAATGTTTCTTATAAAAAAATTAAATTCACTATATTTACAGTTTGATTTATTATATCGTATTCAGATTTATAATAAGTGTACTGAGCTTTAACAGTTTGTTAGGGTGGTTATTTCGAGTGAAAAATGTTATATGAACATAGGTACTATTCTATCTAGTTGCGCAACTACAAGAAATTAAAGTTTTATTAATGAGACAATTTAAAAATTAAAAAAATATATAATTGTAAACTAAACTTAAAATTGCATTAAATAGTTTTTACTAGACGAAAAATATTGATTTAAATATAATCATATATTAGTAGTAATATTTAAATATATATTATTTTTTACATCTTTAAAGAATATGTTACCTTCAAGAGACTTGAGACACTTTAATAAATTTATGAGTTTAATATCAAGTTACCGTAGAAAAATAAAATAAAACACTAAATAGCTATGTTCAACTGTTTAAACATTGCGTTTATTTTGCTTATTTATTCAATTGAGGTAAGACGATGGAAAACAAGTGTCCGCAAACCAAATTTTAACTATCCAGATAGATGGATTGGACGTGAAGATCTTGCCGCATGGTCAACAAAATCCTCAAATTGAAATCCTTTGGATTATTATCTTTGGGGACATTTAAAGCAGCTTGTATGCAGTGCATAAATAAACAGTCTTGAACAGTTGATGGCTAGAATTATGGTAGCATTAAATCAAATTCGTCGTAATACTGATATGATTTGCGTGTACCACTCTCTAATTCGTCGGTGTCATGCCTATATTTAGGTTCAACGAGCTCACTTTTTACATATGTTCATATGACATTTTTCATTTGAAATATTTTTGCACTTTACATTTGTTATAAATTATCCTGTATAAATAAAAAAATAACGTGTTTTTGATAAATAAAAATCCTAGTTTTTTAAATTAATAATTATTTTATTTTGAACAAACAATTTCAAATATTGAGCAAAAATAAAAATTTTCTGTAGAAATGTCAGGATGGTGATGGATGTTGTGAAATTTTATAATTTAGTTCTATTAATTGTATTTATATTTTCTGTTGTGCATATTTGAGAAATGTGTTGCAAAATAATCTATTAGTTCATGCTAAACTCATATTTAAAATTTACTAATTTTTTCTATTTTAGTAATAGGTGTGTAAAAACTATTGCTATAGAAACTCCAAGTTTATCCGATCTGTTGTTTGAGAATCAGCTTTTAAAATTTTATTTATATATATTTTATTTATATACAATAGATTTGTACCTAATTAAAAGTTTATTTCTAAATGTGAATGAATTTCGCAAATGTGAATGAACGGTCGGCGTAGTGTCCTCAATCGGTGTTTTGTTCAGTCGGCGTTATGTCCAGACATATTTTTTTTAAAACTGATCTTTTTAAAATTATGCACAAAGCCATAATTTCATATTCTGAACAACTTTTCTCAAGAACATTATGCCGTATTATTGACCAAAAAGGCACTTTATCTGAATATAAAATAGTTTTTTACATTTCTCATAGCCGCCTTGATTTTTAAAAAACTAAAAATATCCTTAAAATTGTTTTCAGACAAAGCAGGGCGCAATCCCAAAACATGAAAACGAAATTCTTAAATTTTTTGCCGATTACACCTATAGTGAACTCAATCCGGGGACACACTATATATATATATATATATATATATATATATATATATATATATATATATATATATATATATAACAGAAAAAGAATGTATTGGAAATTTTATTTTATGCATGCAAGATGATTACGTAATTTTTAAGAAAATATAATATATGTTAAATTTTAGAAATTTTTAGCTTCAATGTTTTACTTCCACCACTAATGAATTTTGTTTTAAATTATAAGACATAATTAATTTAAAAAAATTTCATGTAATTATAAGCGTAAACAACGATTTTTCCGCCAAAAATATTTCCAAAAATTGACGTCGGCCTTTTATGACGTTTGCATTACATAACAGAGTTATTTGATATCATCCCAACGTCACCGTTGAAACACGTGCTATGCTTATTATTTTCGCAACGATTTATTCGGGAGGTGTTAGAGTACAGAGGGGGTATTTTTTTTTATATGGATGCTAACATTTTACTATTGTCTTGTTATTTGTACTTGTGTTCTTGTTAGTGTATTAAGCAGCTGGCACAGTAATAAATAATTTTTTACCATTATTAGACTAGTATCTATTGCATGATAAAACTATCAATGCTTTTTTAAACTCATTTTTAAAATGCATAAATAAAAAAAATATTTATAAGAACTATCAATATATTGTTTGACGTACGACAGAATTTAGGTTAATTTTAAAGTAAGTAACAGTAGACAGCTTACTAAATGCGTTCGTTTTGTAAGTTGTATAATTTTTCTCAAAAATAAACTTCTTAAAAATTTATTTAAGGTTTATTTTGTTAATTTAAGTATATTTGTAATTCACTTTATAAATATACTAGCTGGCCCGGCAAACATTGTCTTGCCTTTATTTTAATGTAAATATTATTGTTTTTTATGAATTTTTTTGTATAACAAAAAAACATCACTTACATTTTTTCATTTATCATTTTCTTTCACACTTCTCAATATTTTTCCTGAAACCCCGGGGGTGGGGGGCTAGCCCCCTTCGCAAGAGTGTACTCAACAACTTCCCAAAGTTTCATGGCGATCGGATGAATGGTGTAGTAATGCATAAAGGACAAACAGACAGACAGACAGACACACATTTGATTTTATATACATATATATATATATATATATATATATATATATAGATAATAAAGTATCATATCAAAACATATATTTTTTTAAATGTATATTAGGTGTATTATTTAAAATATATATATATATATATATATATATATATATACCTGAATTTCTTTGAAAATGTAAAATGATTTTTGCATAATTAATTAAAAACTGATTAGAAAACTTCTATTGGTTTTTTTGTTACGAAAAATTATATTTAGTATTCAACTGTCGCTTGTAATATCTTATTTTAAAATTTAATTTTCGTATAATAACCCTATTCAAACATATATTTTAATTATTTATTTATTTGTAATACAAAGGCGTCTAAATATAGTTTAGTTTAATAATTTAATTAAATAATTAAACTAAACTATAATAAGACTTTTTTATATTATAAATAAATAATTTAACATTGCTAAAACATGTTAATATATTAACATTTAACAGCACGATTTGCTTAATTGCGCTTAATTGCGCTTAACCGGTTAATCGCGCTTAACCAATTAATCTCAGTTAACCAAATTAATTGCGCTTAACTGATTATACGTCCTTAATTAATTAATCTCAGTTAACTTATTCATCGCGATTGACCAATTACTTGCAGTTAACCGATTATTCGCGGTTAACCAATTAACCAATTTTTACCTTTGAAAATCATGATATTCGTGTAAACGGTTAATCAGTTAATCGATTTTTTTTGACACCACTAGCAGAACATAAATTATTTGGTAAAATTTACTAGACATTATCTAAACAAGATTAGAAGTATATGGGAAAACCCATATATAGACTACTTTGACATTTCTCGAAAAGTTGGCAACACTGTATTTTAATAATATTATAATTTATGTGGGCACTAGGAGATACTTTTCTGAAAATTTGATCAAAATCGAATAAATAATGTAGCCACAATGATTTTTTAAAAAATTTTGTGTTTTTTTCTCGATAAGTTGGCAACACTGTATTTTGTTAAAATTGCATAATTTATTTAGGCACTAGGAAAAACTTTTATGAAAATTTGATTAAAATCGGTTAAATAAAATGGTCATAATAAATTTTTAAAAATTTTACTAATTTTTTTCTCCGAAAGTTGGCAACACGGTATTTTGTTAAAATTACATAAATTATATGAATACTAGGAGAATCTTTTGTGAAAATTTGAGTAAAATCGGTTGAATAACATGGCCATAATAAAAATTTTAAAATTTTAGTAATTTTTTTCTCGGAAAGTTGGCAACACTGAATATTAATAAAATTATGTAATTAATGGGAGCATTAGGGAAATCTTTCCTGAAAATTTGATCAAAATCGGATAAATAATATAGCCACAATGAATTTTTAAAAACTTTAGTAATTTTTTTCTCGGAAAGTTGGCATTACTGGAAAAATCCAAAACCACATGACCATCTTGGACACTAGACAAATTTATCCTGAAAATTTCATTAAAATCGGTTGAACCGTCTAGGAGGAGTTGCGGCCACAAAATTTTGACTTACGACCGAGCGAGCTGACGACGCACATCCATACACCCACATAAACTAAGTTCAGATTCGTCATCTAGAGGCTATATAAAGGATTTCTATACAATTTTTTTTTTTTTTTTGAAAATGTTACAGACACCGTACCAAACGCTATACTACTTTTCCTTGCAGTCAAAGTAGTAAAAAAATATGAAAAAGAAGAATTTTTGCAATATAACAAAATCGTATTTATAATTAAATACATAGTTATTTCGAAAACATATGTTAAAAATATTCTATAAAATTGTAGCAAAAATTAATTTTAAATTCAAAAACAAATTTGCACTAAAAATTTTCCGATTTATCAAGCAACTTCTGAAAGTTTACTATTAATTTAAAATTAATTTCAAAAAATATATTAATTTACAGTTTTTAACGTTTCAGTTAAAATTTCGTAATATTTATATATGTTAAATTAGGAACTGTTTTCTCACTAACATTAGTTTGTTTATACATTTAATTCTTAACCAGTTATATGCCGTGATACTGAACCGTAATTTTATAACTTAATTTCTACAAGATTTCGAATTAACAAGAATTCAGCTTTTCGCACTCTTCTCGATACAGATTTAGAATTCTACTTCTTTAAAGCAATAAAATTTATGATCTTAAATTTCTATGGCTGTCTTTTCATTTATATGTTTTCGTCTAGTGCAAAAAGTTTTGTTAATATTTATTAATATTTCTTTTATATACAGTGTTTTGACAAACGGAACTAGATATATAATTTATTTTTGCAAATTTATATTATTTGCTTTATTTATTAAACTATTTATATTTACATTATTTATTAAACTATTTTAAGATATTGTGATATTAAAATTATTACAGTAATAGAAGAAAAATTAAAGTTAATATCATTGACTTACTGAAGGAGAAAAGACGTCTTCGTGATTCATTGAATTCCTTTTCAAAGAAAAATTTAAAATTTCCGGTATAATTCAAAAATAGCTAAAGTGAACAAAATTCGAAAGAAATCTAGGAAAAAACTGAATTTTTGTAGAATTAAAATTTTTGTAGAAATTAAAGTTACAAAATGTTTGTCATGCTTTGACTGTCTATTCTTAAAATACATTGAAAAATTTAACATTTATTTTATAAACTATTCTATTATTGTATTATAATATTTGTAGTTACAAACACAATTTAAAATTCGAATTAAGTTTTAAAATACTTATTATATTTGATTACAAACTTAGTCATTATATAAAAGTAATAGCCTGAATGTAACAAATATTTAAACACAAACTTTTTTTAAAATAATATACGTTTCCTTGCCAGTGAACTACAGATATAAAATTTAATACTGAAAATGATAGAAAATTAGGTGATAGCAATATAGTTAAATTTTAAAATCTTTCTTCTTTAAATTTCAATATAAACATATTTCTGAATTAAGAAATCAATACATAAAATTTTCATTTTTCTTTATAATATAAAATATCTTACTATACATATATATATATATATATATATATATATATAAATTTAAATTTTAAATTTTAAAAGAAAAAAAAAAAAGAAAAAAAAATTTTTTTAACTTGTTTTAATTGGAATTTTTCAGTTTTTACTACTTTGACTGCAAGGAAAAGTAGTAAAGCGTTTGGTACGGTGTCTGTAACATTTTCAAAAAAAAAAAAAAATTGTATAGAAATCCTTCATATAGCCTGTAGATGACGAATCTGAACTTAGTTTATGAGGGTGTATGTGTGTGCGTCGTCAGCTCGCTCGCTCGCTCGGTCGTAAGTCAAAATTTTGTGGCCGCAACTCCTCCTAGACGGTTCAACCGATTTTAATGAAATTTTCAGGATAAATTTGTCTAGTACCCAAGATGGTCATGTGGTTTTGTTTTTTTCCAGTGATGCCAACTTTCCGAGAAAAAAATTACTAAAGTTTTTAAAAATTCATATTGGCTACATTATTTATCCGATTTTGATCAAATTTTCAGAAAAGATTTCCCTAATGCTCCCATTAATTACATAATTTTATTAATTTTCAGTGTTGCCAACTTTCCGAGAAAAAAATTACTAAAGTTTTAAAAATTTTATTATGGCCATGTTATTCAACCGATTTTACTCAAATTTTCACAAAAGATTCTCCTAGTATTCATGTAATTTATGTAATTTTAACAAAATACAGTGTTGCCAACTTTCCGAAAAAAAAATTAGTAAAATTTTAAAAAATTTATTTTGACAATTTTATTTAACCGATTTTAATCAAATATTTATAAAAGTTTTTCCTAGTGCCTAAATAAATTATGCAATTTTAACAAAATACAGTGTTGCCAACTTATCGAGAAAAAAAATCACAAAATTTTTAAAAAATTCATTGTGGCTACATTATTTATTCGATTTTGATCAAATTTTCAGAAAAGTATCTCCTATTGCCCACATAAATTATAATATTATTAAAATACAGTGTTACCAACTTTCCGAGAAATGTCAAAGTAGTCTATATATGGGTTTACCCATATACTTCTAATCTTGTTAAATTACATTTATAAATTTTATATTATAACTTATAATAATATTTTTATTTTTATTCTTTTAACGAAATTGACGCTTGTAACTTGTTGAAATATTGTTTGTGTAGTTATTAGTGTTCATTTATTTATTTATTATTGACTATTAATTATTAACAACATAATTATGTTCTACAATGTTTTTTGTTTCAACCACAATTCGTTATACTGTCTCAACATAAAAATCACTAAAAGATCGCCCTGAAGAAGTAGGCAAAATTGCTACGAAAGCTCGGTGGAAATCTTAAATGAGATTTATTAATTAACATCATTCCTACTTATGACTACAACACCCACTATCAATCTTAATCAATAAATTCCTAGTCGTTACAAATAATCATTATATATATATATATATATATATATATATATATATATATATATATATATATATATATATATATATATAAGTTAGAATCGTAGATTCCCACGGAAACTGCTGATAACAGCAGAACCCCGCCACTGCATGATACTTGAATACATAAAATTGTAAAGCAAAACTGCTGATAGTTAATTTTACATTATATACTTTTTTATATGTTTAAGTTAGTTACATTCTGTATTTGAAATTGTTAACATCGATTTGTAAATCATTATCCGTTATAAAAATAAAATAAATTTTTTTAAGTCGAACCATAATCGTTTACTTAACTGGCGCAGTCGGTAGGATTCTCAAACGAAAAAATAAAAAATTTAATTTCGGTACGTTTTTACGTTTTATTGAGAATTCATATAACGGTAGTGTCCGCGAAACGTCGAACGAGAAGCTCTACAGCAGCGAACGAACATCGCAACGCGGAAGATCTTCATCGTACAGCCACAGCCCTGACGAATACAGAGTTGCCGCAACACGACATCGCACCATCGATCGAAGACCAGTCAATCGCTGACCAATCATCGATCACATATTGTTCAACATCAATCCAATCTGTGCATAAGAGAGGAGAGACAAATGGACAAACTGATTGTTATTCTGTAAGTACAATTTAAATGTCATTTAGAGATATCAGACAATCAATAAAAATCGATTCCGACGATTCAGATACAGATTCAGACCAATCCTGTAACTCATTGCAAAGCCTAGAAAAATTAAATAACATAGCGCAAAGTTTAGAAAATTTATGTAACGAAAGTAATAATTTAAATTTTTCAAATATGACTGAAGTTTTAAGACCCGAATATTTAAACATAATTCCCGAATTTAACGGTGAACACAAATTACTTCAAAGATTCATAGAAGCTTGCGAGAAACTTGTTAAGAAATTTTATAATGCTAGCGACGTAACTGCATTTCAGAATAAATATCTGATGTCCAGTATCTTAGCTAAAATTAAGGGCGATGCTGCTATCAATATCGCGAGTTGTACAATCTCAAATTTTTCAGATTTAAAGAAAGCATTATTAGATGCATACGCTGACAAACGTGATTGTTTCACTTTAAATATTGAACTAACCGAACTCAAACAAATTAACGAAACTGCTTTCGAATTTTTTAATAGAGTTCAAGAAATTTTAAATTTACAAATTTCGTATATATCAACACAAATTAAAGCAGAAGATAGTAAAATTTTAATAGCCTATTTTCAATCATACGCTGTTAGAATTCTTTTAAGAGGACTCAAAGAGCCCTTAGGTACACTAATGAGAACTAAAAATCCTCCAGATATGAACACCGCGCTTAATATGTTAACTAATGATTTTCAACTAGAAAGTCAATTAAGTTCACAACAAAATATTAGAGCCAAACAAAATCAAACATTCGCACACACAAACAAAACACATTTATATAAAAATACACAACCACAATTAATCTACAGACCTACACCACAACAATTAAATTATAGACCTACAACACAACAATCCAATTACAGATCTCCACTATTACATAATAATCATTACACAAATAAAAATTCAACGCAAACACAAGAACAAAACGTGTTCCAACCAAATCCCTACAAAAAATTACCTATACCCACGCCTATGAGTGTGAGTACACGACAAACATTTACACCTAAACCTGGCCCTTCCGGCTTTGTTGCTTCGCGTCCTTATCAAAATATGCACGCACAATACAGAGAAACACCAAAATACGTAACAGAAGAACTTTTTAACACAGAAATAAACGACTTAAATTATGAACAAAATAATAGCGAGCAGTATTATAATTATCAAAATTATGACGAGCAAATTTATGACGATAGTAATGTTATTATTTCCGAACCAGACGATCAAAATTATCCGAATAATTTTTTAAAAATAAATTTCAAAACGACACATTTCAAATCACTACAGCTCACGGCACATCAGTAGAAAATTTTAGTATTTTATTGCCAAGTTCAAACTTATTCAAAAATTCTAATACTATTTTAAAATATTATTTATTTGATTTTCATTGTCATTTTGATATTTTACTCGGACTCGATAATTTAAAAATATTAGAAGCTATTATTGATCTCACTCACGACAAAATCATAACACCAAAAACTGAAATAAAAATTCATTTTTACAAACCTATTACACACATGCGTTACACTGCAATCCCTCCAAAAACAGAAAAAATAACAAAATTTCATATTAACAACATAGAAAACGGCGAAGTATTTATTTCAGAAATAAATATTAAAAATGTTAGAATTCCAGAAGGTATTGCAAAAATAAAAAATTATATAACGTATTATCCTGTTATAAACACAAACGATAAAGAATGCATAGTAAACACTTCAAATTTATTACAAGTACAATCATTAAATAATTTTGAAATAAACAATATAAATTTTGAAAACCAAAAATTTCATAATAAATTTGACATTTCACAAATTAGGACAGAACACATGAACACTGAAGAAAAATTAGCAATAAAAAATTTAATTAAACAGTACAGTGACCTTTTCCACACAGATGATAAACCCTTATCTTTTACAAATGAAATTAAACACCGCATACGTACTAAAGACGAGTTGCCTGTTTACACTAAGTCGTACAGATTCCCAGATATACACAGATACAAAGTAAAAAATCAAAATCACAAAAAGAAAGTTAAGTTAGTTTACCAAAATATTAAAACAAAATTAATTAACAAATTAAACCAAAATCAAGAAAATTTACCCGATATACCCGAAAGTCTTTATGTACACAATAAACAAAAGGTTAACAAAACGCGGCAGGCTAATTTTAAAAAGAGAAAAAAAATTAAATCTGTAAATAAGAATTTAAAAACAACGGAAATTAATACTGATAATAACAAAAAACAGTCAAAAATTCATTTATCAAATATAAAACGACCTAGAAAAATCACTCAAAATATTTCCGATATTGCAGGTCCGTCTACATCGCGTTCAACGCGAGATTAGAAATTAAATATTTACAAAAATCTTAAATTATTAGAAAATAATAAAAATAAATTAAATAATCAATTAAAGTATTAATATTCAGTTAACAATCAAACAATCGAAAAGTTCAATAAAAATAATTGAAACAATCAGACAAAATAAATTACAATTAAAAATAAAAAATCGAACAACTGTTATATATTGTTATCAGTGAAGCCAAAATAATTTTATTTAAGAAATTATAATCAACTTAAATTACAATTATTTTAAGTATTCTACAAGTTATAGAAAATTGCACTTTATGCACCCCAGTATTATTAAAATTAATGATCTAAATGATGAGTTAAATAAAATTTATAAATTTTGAATTGTTTCATCTCATATCCATTCCCACTAAGTTTCAGTCTGGATTTGTAACTGTAATCACGAATAATCAATATTTTTTTTAAATCTATTAATGATCAAATAAAATCTCTAAGCGATGTTTGTACTACAGAACCTAATAACTTTCAATGTCCGAATTAAATAAATGAAATCGCCAACAACTCATGCGAACACATTTTATTTTATACAAGAACAACAAAAATTGTCAATATGTGAAAATCAATACAAGAACAAACCACGTCGAGCTAATTGATAAAATTAATCAATATTTGGCAGTTCTTCCATCAACCGAAAACTCTTCACCGAATTCAACAACATTCAAGATCTGAAGATACCAATCAATAAATACGAAGACATCAATGAATACGACATCAACAACGTCACAAATTATTCAATTGCAACTCTGAATATTATTTTATTAATCATTGGCGTTGTAATGTTCACAGTTTTTCTCAGAAAGTTCCTGCAAACGAGATGCAAAAAACCAAACCAGAGTCCATCCGCGGAACAGAAATTATCAAATCTTCAACCCCACGTCAATCTTCCAGGGGATGCCCAATTCTAAGGGGGGAGGAGTTAGAATCGTAGATTCCCACGGAAACTGCTGATAACAGCAGAACCCCGCCACTGCATGATACTTGAATACATAAAATTGTAAAGCAAAACTGCTGATAGTTAATTTTACATTATATACTTTTTTATATGTTTAAGTTAGTTACATTCTGTATTTGAAATTGTTAACATCGATTTGTAAATCATTATCCGTTATAAAAATAAAATAAATTTTTTTAAGTCGAACCATAATCGTTTACTTAACTTATATATATGTTTTTGTATTATTTTTATTACAAGAGGACTTTTCTAAAAACTAAACATAAACTAGTTCACTAAAAGTACACGATGTAATTTAAATTAAACAAAAATTAAAAAAATCAGGTAAACTTACTTTATTTGTAATAATTTTAAAAATGGTTATTTGAAAATAAATATGGAATATACAATTTTTGTTTCCATAATCAAGTTAAATACATATAAGTAAACTAAATGTTTCGAAATGATAATTTTCATTTTCAAAAATTATGAATAAAATTCGGATAAAATATGGATTACTTCTATTTAAACAAATGGCTTTTTTTTTCATTTGATGAATTTTGTTTTTAATATGATACTCGTATATTCTAAAATATATAAAACAACCTTGTATCAACGTGGTAATATTTGTTTATGAAAAATTATTAAATATTTAATAATAACATAGTAAAAAAAAACTGATTAGTTCATCAGTTTTCCTGACGAAAACGGACGTTGAGTTTGTCGAAACATCGATTAATAATAAATATTATTACCGAATTTAAAATTAAAGTTACTTTATTATATTTTACTGTTTCAAAAATTTTAAGTTACAATACCATTAAGCTAGTACTATTATTGTCAAATAATGATTAGATTATTAAAACACATATTTTTTAAATTAGCAAATATTGTCTTTTATTTATAACTTAAAATCTGTGTGAATATTTAAAATATTATTCTAATAACTTGTTATAAATAAAATGAGGTAGTTTGAATTAGTTTCCATAATTATTGTTTATTTTAATTTATATCAGAAATAATATCAGTATAGCCAGCTAGTGTATTACTATATTTTAAGTAAACATATATATATATATATATATGTTTATCTACACAACTGAAATTTTCAGAAAACGCGTGTTAATACTTAGACGATATACACGATATATGTATTTACGCGCGTTTTCCGAAAAATGCAATTGTGTACAGGAACCTGTTATTTTAGCCTTAATGGAAAATATTTATTTTACGGACACTCTAATATATATATATATATATATATATATATATATATATATATATATATATATATATATATATAATTATTATTATTAAAAAAAAAATAATTAAGTTTACAATTTAGAAACTAATATTTAGTATTTCACATTTTTCTCGAATTTTAGACGACAAAAATTGTTTCAAATTTACCTAAAAAAACTGTATCTTAGAATTTGATGTTCATTGGTAATATGTAAAATTGCACTAAAATTCATCGTAAAATTCCGCAGTAATAATTATTAAAAAACAAATAATAAAACTATCGGACCTTATAAATATTTATATATATATACAGGGTGTAACAGAATAACTATTCCTAATTTTAACTGGAGTATCCTGGGCTCAGAATATGAAGATTTAATGCAAATCACTGAGATAAAATGTGGCTCCTTACTGAGCTACAGGGTGTTTTATATAAAAATTTAACAACGATTTTTGCCCAGTACTTTAAAACTATTTGACGTATCCTTATCATACTTGGCAGGAAATGTAGGTACCGTACACCATACTAAATTATGTTAAATAAAAGTTTCTGGCTACTGCCAGTGGCGTACAACAGGGGCAAGTGAGAGGTTGATCCTTCCTAAATTCTACGCCACTGGCGGAATTGTCATTTTAGCACAATTTTTCGATTCTCCAATACTTGCTGTGTAAAAAACATACTCTTTCTTTGTAACGATAAAGTCACTGTTTTTCGAGATATTTAAAGTTAAACATAAGCTGCACCCTGGGGATTTTTTCAAAATTTACTCAAAAAAATCTGAAAAAATTCAGTAAAATAGAGAAAAAAATTAGCTACATAATATCTAAGTAACTTTTTCTCTAACTCATTCTGGTTTGGCTGGAAAAATTATTGAAAATTAATATTTTTTGCATTTTATTTTTTTTATTTTCAATAATTTTTACAGCCAAATTAGAATGAGTTAGAGAAAAAAGTTACTTATTTATTATGTAGCTAATTTTTTTCTCTATTTTACTGAATTTTTCAGATTTTTTTGAGCAAATTTTGAGAAAAATCCCAAGGGTGCAGCTTATGTTTAACTTTAAATATCTCGAAAAACAGTGACTTTATCGTTACAAAGAAAGAGTATGTTTTTTACACAGCAAGTATTGGAGAATCGAAAAATTGTGCTAAAATGACAATTCCGCCAGTGGCGTAGAATTTAGGAAGGATCAACCTCTTACTTGCCCCTGTTGTACGCCACTGGCAGTAGCCAGAAACTTTTATTTAACATAATTTAGTATGGTGTACGGTACCTACATTTCCTGCCAAGTATGATAAGGATACGTCAAATAGTTTTAAAGTAATGGGCAAAAATCGTTTTTAAATTTTTATATAAAACAGCCTGTAGCTCAATAAGGAGCCACATTTTATCTCAGTGATTTGCATGAAATCTTCATATTCTGAGCCCAGGATACTCCAGTTAAAATTAGGAATAGTTATTCTGTTACACCCTGTATATATATATATATATATATATGGGTCATTCCATGTGAAATCGGCCAAAAAAATGTCGACCCCCTCCGATTTGTCTGAAAATGCGCATACTTATTCATTTTCATCTAAAAGTAAGTAAGGAAATATTTATTTGGCTTAATTTACCGTATTTTAATTTTAATTTAATATTTTTATATATGGCTATTTTTTGCCCTCCCCACAGATCCTTCGAAATAAAATTCTATATTAATTCTACAATTATTTCAAGAAAAACAAATGCATTATATTAAGAAATAGCTAACATTAAGCTATTTATTTCAGCTATTGGTAACAATTTTTATCGGAACTGTGGAGAGTTATGCGGGGAAATGTAAAAATCCCCCTTTTTTTTCAAATTTTTTTTTCTCAAATACTCCATCTCAGAATTTGCTCGAATTTTGGCAAACTGAAGAAGAAGAATTATATTTTAAGGCACAAAAACTTTCAGAATGGCTTTTTGAGTTTAAAAAAAGATATTCGACTTTAAATTTGGCTTACGGTTTTTCCAAATGTGGTCGTCATGACCCAAAACAATCTTGTCATTTCATTAATAATTTTGTGGACTTTATAGTTAAAAATATCCCTAAATAAGAGGAAAATGACTAAATTGGTATGGTACCTCAAACTTTGTATAAATTATTTACTTTGTAAATAAAATACGTATATCAATACGCTTTAAAAATTAAAAAAAAAATTGCTCTCAAATATTTGTTCTTTGTAAGCTTTATTTCTAAGTACTTGTTAACTAATTAATTTTTGTCTTTTTTATGTTTATTTGTTTATGGATGAGGCTGTCAATAAATATTAATGTCACGTTTATCAGGTTCGTTAGCAAATATAAACACGCTGATTTATTTAATAATGATTAAATAATAAGTTTATTACAGAAAGTAAATATAATACACAAGAGTATTCTAAATAAAACTACGTTTAAATATATATAGTATATATAATATATAAAATATAACGAAATAAATGGATAATGTATTTAACTTATTCTAATATCAGAATTTATATCACTACCCGCGAATAATTTAAGTAACAGCTGTCTAACAATAAAGCTGAATTCACAACAATGTTCACCCGGTAATCAATTATTCACTGATTGACTAACTCTTCAGCCTTCTTTCTTTTCCTGCTTCTGTAAAAAATATTTAAATCAGAATTTGTAAAATATCTTATTATAAATACTGTTAAATATTTAATTTGTAATCTTACTCAGTTTTCAGTAGTGATATAAATATTATTAATCTTATATTTACTTTCTATAATAAACTTATTATTTAATCATTATTAAATAAATCAGCGTGTTTATATTTGCTAACGAACCTGATAAACGAGACATTAATATTTATTGACAGCCTCATCCATAAACAAATAAACATAAAAAAGACAAAAATTAATTAGTTAACAAGTACTTAGAAATAAAGCTTACAAAGAACAAATATTTGAGAGCAATTTTTTTTTTAATTTTTAAAGCGTATTGATATACGTATTTTATTTACAAAGTAAATAATTTATACAAAGTTTGAGGTACCATACCAATTTAGTCATTTTCCTCTTATTTAGGGATATTTTTAACTATAAAGTCCACAAAATTATTAATGAAATGACAAGATTGTTTTGGGTCATGACGACCACATTTGGAAAAACCGTAAGCCAAATTTAAAGTCGAATATCTTTTTTTAAACTCAAAAAGCCATCCTGAAAGTTTTTGTGCCTTAAAATATAATTCTTCTTCTTCAGTTTGCCAAAATTCGAGCAAATTCTGAGATGGAGTATTTGAGAAAAAAAAATTTGAAAAAAAGGGGGATTTTTACATTTTCCCGCATAACTCTCCACAGTTCCGATAAAAATTGTTACCAATAGCTGAAATAAATAGCTTAATGTTAGCTATTTCATAATATAATGCATTTGTTTTTCTTGAAATAATTGTAGAATTAATATAGAATTTTATTTCGAAGGATCTGTGGGGAGGGCAAAAAATAGCCATATATAAAAATATTAAATTAAAATTAAAATACGGTAAATTAAGCCAAATAAATATTTCCTTACTTACTTTTAGATGAAAATGAATAAGTATGCACATTTTCAGACAAATCGGAGGGGGTCGACATTTTTTTGGCCGATTTCACATGGAATGACCCATATATATATATATATATAAATATAATTATTAAAAAAATAATAATAAAGTTTAAAACTTAGAAACTAATATAAAATAAATAATAGCATTTTGGACGACAAAAATTGTTTCAAATTTACCTTTACAAAAATATATCCTGTAATTTAATTTCACAGGAATTATGTAAAATTGCACTAAACAAACGGTATCGTAGCACTAATATAAAAATCGCCCACGACCACGACGATATTCACAAGTCAAGCGCCATACGAAAACTAAATTCCGGAATCTATGCCAGGCATTTGAATGCGTGCGCTTGTATTGGAGCCTTGTTCGCCGCAGACGCAATCAGGAGTTTACACTGAAAAATGTACTGAACGTTTTCTCAAATATTCGCGCTATTTCAGATGCTTCTTTTTTGAATTCACTTATAACTAACACTCTACCAATTGCTGTTAAATTGCAGTGCTTGCTGCCATAGAGGCAGAGCAATTTGTATTTGTTAAACATATTAAAAAAGTTTTGATGGTAATTTTAATAATATTGATTATAAAAATTTGCATAATTTATGAATAGGACATTTTTTGAAAGTATTACTCTAGCAGCTACATTATTTTCAATACAATTTGAAATCAAAATAAAATATTCAATTTTCTTAAAATACAGAGCATAAATGAATTAAAAAATTTAATGGAGTTTAACAATTCTTGAATAAATAAGAATTGTAGTGGGAGTATTTAGTAGGGAAATAAAAGTATATTATGATAGGAGTAGTAGAAAGCGATGATTATTGTGTTGAACTCAGATATTTGTGACCAAGGCCAAGCAATCGGGGCGAAATACAAAAGAGCTTTCTATTCCGAGTGATATACAGTGCCATATTTTTATCTCTGAACATATGAACTGAACTTTATATAAATTTCCTATGTTCAATTTTAAAAATAACACGTCAATCGCATGGATACATCCCTGACAGTTATGCAACCAATCTTACGTAATATAATGTTTATTTGAATAAAAAATGAAATATTTAACAGAATATGGTCATTTATTGTAAATTGCTGAACACTTAAATTTATAAATAATAATTAATAAATAATACTATAAAAATAAAAATAAGACATTCTATATTTTATAGAGAAAAATATAATTTTTAATTAATAAATTTATTAATTTATAAAAGATGTTCGAAATGTCAGGATATTTAGCAGCAAATGAATCTCTCACATTTCTGAAACTATTCTTGTCGAAATACCAATGCAAAATTTCTAATCTTTCTTCTTTTGTATACATTTTTAAACAAATTTCTTGAAATAATGCGAATAGTTTAATGCTTTCTAAATATTTTGCTGAAAGTAGTTCAGTTTTTTCAAATAACTGTCACATTATGTAAGATTGGTTGCATAAATATCAAGGATGTCTCCATGCAATTGATGTGTTATTTTTAAAATTGAACATAGGAAATTTATATGTAGTTCTGTTCATATGTTCAGAGATAAAAATATCGCACTGTATACGATTTTCTTTTCAAACGTTCTAAATGAAACTAAACTAAAAATAAATAAAACTACATGCCAATTAATTCTAACCAATTACTAGCAGTAATAGTACGTATATATTGTTTATATTTGTTACGTGATTTGTGAGAATTAATTTTTCTTTGGTCTAATACAAAATTTCTGACAAATTTGGCAGTATACATTGAATTTCTTGCACTTCTTCACACATTTTTAATAATAAAATTTAAACTATCAATAAACAATGCAATTACTAATTAACTTAACATGACGCAATAGTTTTCAATATGAACGCCGATGATATCAAATTAAATACACTTGACGTTATAGTTAGGTTTGGTGCTGCCATTATCAGTGTACATAGTAACTAACAGCTGTTTAATAATGTCATTATTGTACTGGTAACATAATGACCTCTTCCTATACAGACAATATGTAACGCAATATTAATATTTTGATACGCTTGAAGGAACATGTAGTTTTTACTTTTTACAATGTACAAAATATTTTTAGTGTTTAAATCAACTTAATTCCCTTAACCGACATTGCCCACATTACGAGGTTTTGCGTCCAGAACGTACACAATTTGTTTATTATATTATGAATAATTTAGTATAATAAAATATTAAACTGTGCGTCGAATTAACTTTGTCTCTATTTTATTTATTACGTTCTTATCCTCGATATTTACAAATCTGTTCGTTATATAAATCGGAACATTAAATATAAATTCGAACAGTCCAGGCACGTTTTGATATGTTTTGTATTCAATGCTTAGGCACAGTAAATATTTGTTTCACTTTTGTTTTATTTAACAAAAGCTTCAGAAATACAGAAATAGCTAAAATTTTAAATTTAATTATTATACGCAGGGTTAAATTAAAAAAGTTTTTTTAACCCTTGTAAAGCTAAGCTAAAAAACTTACATAAACGGCCAAAGAGGTACACACGTACCCCAGCGCTTTTACGGTGTGTATGTATTGTAAGTTAATATGTAGTTAATTTTTTAATAAGTACATGTTCTAATGACTTAAGAAAACAAAGTGTTATTTTGTTCTAATTGTTTAATGATTAAAACATTACAAAAATAAGAAAACACTTACCCTACAACATTTTGACATTCACTACAAACTGTTTGTTTTTTAGAATGCTCTGGACACACAATTTTTTTTTTGTTATAAATAATTAACGAAACAAACTGGAAAATTGCCGTTTTTAGAAAATGTACACATTACTGGAACGATAGCATCTAAAAAAAAATTCTTCTTAAAGAAATACCACAAAACATTCACTTGGGGTGCATTTATACCCCTTTTAGCCTTACGAGGGTTAATTAAGCAAACATTGTGAGTGAAAAATTGAATTGTGTGATCAATGCTACTCCTCTTTCTGATGCATCGTTGATAACGCGTAAATGCGAAAACAAATATTTAGCTTTTCTGTAATTATCATTTGATTCCCATGATACGGGATCTTCGTCAAGAAAATCACAATTAATCTGAAATCAATTCTTCACTCACAAAAAATGAAGAACAAAAGCAATATTTGGTAAAAATTGAAAGCGAACATAGAAGGCTGAAACCAAGTTCCGCTAAATCGAATTTGTAAATATTTTTATGGACTATTAACAAAAAATGTTGAATAAATGAAACTTTATATTAGCTCATTAAAATGTTTTAAAATTACTAATTATATTAACTAAATAAACAAAAACATCAGATTCCTCCAATATAATTTAGAACTATCGACTTATGTTGCTTAGTCTTCGACAAGCCGACATCGAACGGCACCGCGTAATACAGACCAGAATATATTATACCCATGTCGGATACGGGAAGCTTAAAAAGCATATATTACACTGTCTGTAATGAAGTTCAATTAACTAATTAAATATCAATTTACAATTAATTATTATTATTTTTAGTTTTACTTCGGAAAAGCATAGGTGCGATTTCTCAAGTAATGTAAATAATTATTTTTTGGTAGATATATGTTGGTTTTAATTAAGAACATGTACATTAAAAACAATTTATATAACATGTATAAACTGAAAAACATTAAATGAATGATAAGGATGCATGAAAGTATAGTTGTTTCAGCTATTATTATAAAAAAACTGAAACTTTAGCTCAGATAGCCAAGCAAATAGTTACGGTACTTCTGTAATACTCAACCGACGTTGACTTCAATCGTTCAGCAATCTTTCTAATACTGTTTTCGAATACGAAAACATGATTTATTGCATAAATAATAAATAGACGTGAATAAATATTAAAAAGTCTCCATAATCGATAATTTGTCGAAAACGATAACACGTTTTCGACTTGAGCGACTTCTAAATGTTAACCGATTTGGCTCAAATCCGACATACTGCCATGTTTTTATGTATTGTAACATATACTGAAAGAAGAGCGAGAAATAATTTTTTTTTTTTTTTGGCACAGTCTAATATGTATATATATATATATTTATATTATATATCTTATATATATATATATAGTATATATATATATATATATATTTATATTATATATCTTATATATATATATATAGTATATATATATATATATATATTTATATTATATATCTTATATATATATATATATATATATATATATATATATATATATTTATATTATATATCTTATATATATATATATATATATATATATATATTTATATTATATATCTTATATATATATATATATATATATATATATATATATATATATATATATATATGTTAAGTAAACGATTATGGTTCGACTTAAAAAAAATTATTTGATTTTTGCAACGGATAGTGATTTACAGATCGATCTTAACAATTTTAAATACAAAATGTAGCTAATTTAAACATATCAAAATGTATAAAATGTAAAGTTAACAATCAACAGTTTTGTTTTACAATTATATGGATTCAAGTAACATGCAGTGGCGGGGTTCTGCTGTTATATTAATATTATCAATTTTTATACAAAGAGTTCTGAAATATTATTTACTGTATTAAATAGATGTTTGTATATTATTTATTATTCTTAAATGTAAACAGTTATTTTCTGTAATTTTATTACGGAATCTTATAAAAATATGAAATACATATTTTTTATTTTTAGTATTTATTTTATATTTCATTGTATTTTATTTTTTCACAATCGTTTTCATTTATAAAAGATATTATAAATCGATTTTTAGTCATAAAAAGCATATTATGACTTGTAACAAATTAAGATTATTAAATTATTAATTCAGCGCAAGTAGGCAAGTCGTTCTGTATACTCAGAGTAAATGCTTAATTGCTGATCTAGAAATTGCTTGTGCGATTAAATTTATATGCAAAAACAAAACATTGTCACCAACCACCTACTTTTTTTATATAATTGACGCTTTTTTTTTAATAATACAAATCCAAGCAAAAAGAAGAAGTTCTTAAGAACATAAACTAATAAAATGTTAAATCAATGAATTGTTAACAAAATAAATAAATGATAAGTATTTAATGAGAAATGAGTTCATTTTATTTTATTATAATAAGTTTTGAAAGATTCTTTACTACGTTAAAATTAATGAACTTAATGACAATGTAGAAAATTAAAAAAAAAAAAATGCAAAGCGAAACTGAACGTGTAGTTAGAATATAAATGATTCAGTTTATTTGCACAAGTTTAGATGCGTAAATCAATTTGAGCAAATTATTTAAGTGTGTAAACGGGCTTTTCTAACTACTCTGTATTTATCACGTATGTGAAACAGGTAAAAATTTATTTAATTTCTACTTGAAAAATTGAGAGAATTTTGACTGTTATTAATTATTATAATGCAATGATAATAATGTATTCACCCCATCGCTTTTACAACTATAGATTTAAAATTTTTAAATGGCACTATTATTTTTATGATATGCCACTTAAACAATAATTTTTTTACTTACAATTAGTGCCGTTTGCAATTTTAAAATCGATTAAGTTTTATGAGAATTTCTAGCAAAAACAATAGTGTAACAAACTCCAATTTGTAAACATTTATCTTTCTGTTGAAACAATCAACTTTAATTTGTATGAGTTCGTCTTACTATAATTTTAAATTATATTTACTTATAACGATTATTTTTTATAATTTGATTACGGAATATTATTAAGATACAAAAATAAATATAAAAGTATACAATAACAGAAACAACCGTTTAGGTTTTTGTATAATAAAAAAACATCTATTTGTTATTTTTTTCGAACGTAAAAACATTAATAAAATTGATATAAATAATATTTTTATGTGTAATTTTTGTTTTCTAAATTAACAATATATTACAAGTATTAACGACAATAAAATACTAAATTACAGTTATTAGACACATTGTAGTATTTAAGAAAATTAAAATTTACCGCTTTTTCTGTAAATATTTATTTACGCAATACGTATGGCCTAGATTGGAAAATCGTTTAGACGCTCAAGTCAATACACCAATACAAAATATCTAGTAACAGGAGATTTTACTCAGGCCCAACGTTTCGGCTTGTGCAAGTGTTAAACTTTTGTTTCTATTCACCGATTAGCTTGCGCAAATGCGAATGAACGAACGGCACGGCGGCGCCGCAGTGTCCTCGGTCGGCATAGTGTCCTCGGGCGGCGTATGTCTCCAGTCGATATAGTGTTCCTGGTCGGCTTTGTGTCTACGGTCGGCGTTGTGTCCCCGATAAGCTGTCGGCGTTGTTTCCCCGATAAGCGGTCGGCGTTGTGTTCCCGATAAGCGGTCGGCGTTGTGTCCCTGATTAGCGGTCGGCGTTGTGTCCCCGATAAGCGGCCGGCGTAGTGTTCGAGGGAAGTAGTCGGTGTTGTATCCTTGGTCGGCGTTGTATCCTCGTCGGCGTTGTATCCTCGTCGGCGTTGTATCCTCGTCGGCGTTGTGTCCCCAGTCGGCGTTGTGTCTAGACCGCGTTGTGTCCTATGCATGTAGACTATAGACTATAGCGCCATCTATCACGAATTCAAAATAATTGTTTGAATAAAATCTTCATATTTTTTATGTAGAATCCGAATCTACAATGAATCTACGTATTTTTAGACATAGAATCTGAACTTGCAATAAAAACTATGGGTTATTATTTAAGATTTTAAAGATGAAAACTCTCCGCCCACCCACTGAGAGTGGGGGGGTGGAGGGTCTAGTGTGGTATCAGTGGATAGCTTTTTTTAAAAATATAGAAGGCGAATTTTATATTATTTCGATCTGATGTGTATTTCTCAAGATATTTGGATATTTGGCCGTTTCCATACTTTTGCCGCAGCCTGTATATATATATATACTAGCTTTCTCGTCACGTGTTGCTGCATAACTGCGCAAAAAGTCAGTATTTAAAAGATACCCTTCTCGTCGCGCGTTGCTGCGCAACTGCAGCTTTCCCGTTGTGCGTTGTTGCGCAACTAAGCTGTCATTTGACATTTGCAGGTTAACATTAAACATAATTTTTCAAATTTTTGAGAATCAAGATAAAATCGTAGAAAGATAAAACCTGCCTATTCTCAAATAGGGAATGAACCAATTAAAATGACATCACTCCCATCACAATCGGTTCAGGGGTTTAGGAGGAGATACTGCAGAAATATACATACATACATACAAACATTTGTCAATTAGAGAGATAAATTAATATGTATTAACACGCGTTTTTCAAAAATTTCAATTGTGTGGAGGAACCTGTTACTTTCGTAAGAAAAAGAAAAAATTATTACGAAAACTGTGTATGAAGTGAGATACAGCTTATTGCAAGAGAGACAGGAGAACGCTCCCATCCCTACTACGTGCTGTTTACGGGGTGAGAAGTGACACCGATAGACCCCTGGCGGGGATAGTTGATCAAGTGTAATGGGGTTCCGTTTTGCCAAACTCCTTCGCTTGGGAGCAGCATAATAGCAATTTTCGTCGAGCCCAATTTTTCAAATACATTTTAAAAATAAACATTAAAAAAATATTATAAATTTGTTTAAAAGTTATTTAGAAAAAAAAATTATAATACAGTAATACTGTACATGTATAATATTTAAAATACTTACATTTATAATACAGTAATACTGTACCTTTGTTATGATCCAACATTTATAATATTTATGAAAAATTAATTATATATTTAAAAAAATTTTTTTTTTCATAAATAACTTGTAAGCCAATTTATTATATCTTTTTAATCTTTACTTTTAAAATGTATTTGAAAAATTGCGTTCGACGAAACTTGCTATTATGCTGCTCCCAAGCGGAGGAGTTTGTCAAAACGGATCCCCATTGATCAGCTATCGACCGGGGTTAAAAAATATAAAATGCTATTAAAAAATAGGGGTTGGTAGTAGTAGGGTAAAAATTTAGGACTAAATGTATTTTTTAATGACACACCACAAAAAATAACCAAAAAAAAAAATTTGTCCAAAAAATGAAAATTTTTTTTTTAGGGTGAGCTACTCTTAACACTTAGGGGTATAAAAGTTAGTTATAAATCTATTCTCATATCTACTGAATATACATATAAAATTTCATCAAAATCGGTAAAGCCGTTTCGGAGGAGTATAAATACTAAAACTGTGACACAGGAATTTTATATATTAGATATTAAAAAGTAGGGGTTGATGGTAGGAGAGTAAAAATTTAAAACTAAATGTATTTTTTAATAGCACACCACAAAAAAATAACCAAAAAAAAATTTGTTCAAAAAATAAAAAATTTTTTTTTTTAGGGTTAGTTACCCTTATTACTTAGGGGTATAAAAATTAGTTATGAACCTATTCTCATACCTACTAAATACATATATAAAATTTCATCAAAATCGGTCAAGCCGTTTCGGAGGAGTATAAATACGAAAACTGTGACACAGGAATTTTATATATTAGATATTATATATATATATATATATATATATATATATATATATATATATATATATATATAAATATATATATATATATAAATATATATATATATATATATATATATATATATATATATATATATATAAATATATATATATATATAAATATATATAAATATATATATATATATATATATATATATATAACGTGCGATATTTTTATCTCTGAACATATGAACTGACCTACATACAAATTTCCTATGTTCAATTTAAAAAAAAAAACAAGTCAAACGCATGGAGACATCTCTGACAGTTACGCAACCAATCTTACGTAATATGATGTTTATTTGAATAAAAAATGAAATATTTAACAGAATATGGTCATTTATTGTAAATTGCTGAACACTTAAATTTATAAATAATAATTAATAAATAATACTATACATTTTTAAACAGATTTCTTGAAATAATGCGAATAGTTTAATGCTTTCTAAATATTTTGTTAAAAATAATTTATTTTTTTCAAATAACTGTCACATTATGTAAGATTGGTTGCATAACTATCAGGAATGTTTCCATGCGTTTGATGTGTTTTTTTTTAAATTGAACATAGGAAATTTATATGTAATTCAGTTCATATGTTCAGAGATAAAAATATCGCACTATATATATATATATATATATATATATATATATATATATATATTATATATATATATTTTGATATAAATCATTTCTAATAATGATCTTTATATCAAAAAACAAAGCAAGTGTATAAATAAGCGTTCTGATATACATAATTAAAGTATAATATATGATTACTTAATTTCATTAAATAATATAACGCCAACGGGTATTACCTAAAGTTCAGACTTATACATTGGTTTATAATCTTTATGTTTATTTTTTGTTGTTGGGTTGTTTCCAAGGCATATCTGTTTATATTTACTGTCAACACCTTAATATGTTACCATAGCATTTTATTATTTCTATGCACTTGTCATATATTTATGTCATGTATTTATTTTTATAATTTTAACTCTGCCATTTGCCTGATGAAGGAAATAAATTTTTTCCGAAAACTTGCAATTTGAATTGAGTTGTTTTTATTTTTGACTAAAAATCCCACGAAACTAATAATATATAAATATTTACAGTCACTAAAACTAATATATATATATATATATATATATATATATATTTGAATTTAATTTCTTCTCAAACACGGGTGTAGGTCACGATGTTTTTTTTTTAAATAAAACTACTTGAATTTTATTTTACATGCTACTAGTTTCGGTACTACCGCGTACCTTCTTCAGGCAATCTATTTTATTTTGTAAAAAACATAGCAGTGTTAAACATCATACAATCATACATTAATAAATTTCAATGACAATAAAACTTACGTAAAATGTAGATTAAACAAAAACAGTTGACGTTGAATAAGTCGTATCAGAATATATAAGTAAAGAACAGCACACACAGATTTTAACAATTATTTATATTAATACAATATACGTCAGATTTTTTAAAATAATAAATATATAAAACATTAAAACTTATTAAAAAACAAACAATTTCGTTTTTTTTTTTTATATACTACTGACACATTCAAAAACTGCCGATACACTAAATGAATTTCATGTGGATACACGTATTAAGTTATTACTTTTTCATATGTTTTTTGATATGCATCAAAATATTGTCATATGCTTTATTTAAATTATATACATCTTGTTGAATGTTGATGTTATTTTTGTTGATTTTAATATGTACCATCTCTTTGAACAGTCTTTTTCCAAGATGTTTTTCTTTTTCTAAAATTTGTACATTATTAAAATTAAATGTATGATGATTTTCCATACAATGTTTGGAAATTGGTTTTTCCGTTACATTTTTGCAGTCATTGCTATGTTGCTTCATTCTTTTTTTTGACATAATGATGAGTTTGTCCCGTGTATGTACAATTGCAGTTATTACATTTTATTTTATATATAACATCACTTTGTAATTCTTTTTCAATTGGCGATTTTAGTTTTGAAAATAAGTTATTAACTTTTTTATAATATTTAAACGTTATATTTATCTTGTCTGTTTTTAATATTTTTTTTAAATTTTCAGATAAACCCGGAATATATGTTATAAAACAGTAAGGTTTAGTTGCCGCATCATGATTATTAGTACATTTTGAAGTCTGTCATTATCCATAATAGATTTTATTATGGACGTTGGATAATCATTATTACGAAGTATTTGTGAAATTTGTGATTTTATTTCACCTTGATATACATTGCTAGTCACAGCTAATGCTCTTTCTTTTAAGTTATATTCTACGTTAATTTTTTGATATTTTAAATGCAGCGAATTAAAATTTAAAAATCTATCTGACGCTATCGGTTTTTTAAACCACTTAGTTTTGATTTTTCTATCTACTCTAACTAATAGTATGTCTAGAAAGGATAAGCAATTTTTTTCTCAATTTCCAAAGTAAATTGAATGTTACTATTATATGTATTAAAAATATTTAGTGTATCTGCAATTTTTTCTTTAGGGACAACAAGTATTAAATCATCTACGTATTTTTTAATTAATGTTGCTGGTACGGTAACTGAGGAATAATTGTGTCTAATAATTCATTCATTAATAAATTGGCTAAAACCGGACTTACTGGGTTACCCATACTTAGTCCAAATTTCTGTTTATATGTAACACCGTCATATATAAAGTAACTGCTGTCAAAGATAAACGTTATCATGATAATAAAAATGTTTTTGGGAATGAAACTAGCATTTTCAAATAGATTCCATTTTTTATCAATTATTGTTAAAATCAAATCTTTTGGAATGTTAGTGAACAACGACACCTCATCTAAGGATATAATCACTTCACTTTCATCCAATATCGGCAATTTGTCAACGATATCTTTAATTTCTAACGAGTTTTTTACATCATAGTTATAGTTTTTAATTTACATTACTAATAATTTTTACTAAAAATGTTGACAAATTATATATTGGTGAATCAACACACGATACTACCGGCCGTAAAGGATTATCCGGTTTATGATCTTTGACCAGGCCATACATTTTAGGTGCCACACTATTATAAGTTTTAAGAGACCTCTCTACATTTGAATCAATAACATTGTTGTCCCCTAACATTTTAATAATTTCATTGTGCTTAGTTTGTATTATTCCGTTGGATCTTTTTCAATCTTACAATAATATTTTTCATCAGACAGTAAATGTAACATTTTTTTATTATATTCATTTTTGTACATAATAATAGATTTTTTAGATTTGTCTGATTTTAATATTAGTAAATCTTTATTGTTATTTAAAAATTGTTTTGAGTCATTATATGCTTTTATTAATTGTTTATTCTCAAAGGATAGACCTCTACTATGAGACTGACTGTGTATATAATTAGTAATGTAGTTAATTGTCCGACCTTTAACTAATTCATTGTCATAAGTATTATTTTTTGAGTTATTTGTTATGACATTCTCCACATCAGTAACAACATTTAATAATGGAATTTGTTGTGGAGTAAAGGAAACTGAAAATTTTTCTCCTTTACTCAACAATGTTAGTACATTTTCTGGTACCGTTTTATTAGTTAAGTTCGTAATATATAAATTGTTTTCTTTGTTATCCGAATAATCTAAGAGTGTAATTAGTTTTTCAAATTTTTTACATTGTGTAATTTTATACGTTTTGTACCAGAAATCAAATTTATTGTTACTGATAAATGAGAATTCATTATAATAAATACTAGAGAGATTTTCTTTGAGAATATTGTCAATGTATGTTAAATTATTTTGTAATAATCTGTGTTTGTAATGAATACTATTTATTTCTATTTTTAAAATAGATGTTTTAAATGTTATAATAGTATTCTCAATATTTTTTTGAAAATTACTGTTATCTATCAATAAATTATACGTACATTTAAAATTACATTGAATGTGTTTTGGAAATATATTACTCCTATTATTTTTGCATCGGAGTAAAAACTTAATGTGATTTGTGGTTGCTGCATATTTCTTTACAATGCTGAGTTGTTGGTTGCATAGTTGTTTTATATATTTGCCATATAAATTTTGGACATCTGTTAGAAAACCCATCTTGACACGTCGAAACTTTTCCTGACTGAATGATAATGAAAAAAACAACGTGACCTACACCCCTGTTTGAGAAGAAATTAAATTAATATATTCAAAGGTCGTTCAACTCAATTATTATATATATTTGAGTATACACAATGCTGTTTTTAAGTTTGGTTGCAAAAACATAAAAGAAAAGTGATTGCTGTAGAAATAAGATTTTTTGGTGGGGTATGTGGTGTAACTAGAAGAAATTGGGTACAAACTAGATTAGTGTGCGTTGAGTGTAAAATTTAAAAAAAATGTTGTAGAAAAGTTGGTGTTAATCAGTTAAGATGGTTTGACCATCTTGAAGAAATGTCTAATAAACCTTTGGGTAAAGAAATTTATATAAATGATTTATACGTATAAATGATGGTATACGTTTGCGTGGACGTTTGATGAGTAGTTGGAGTGGTATGATTGAAAGGGTTTTGCGTGAGCAAAAGACTCCAGGTAGTTAAAATAGAAGAGTATGTACGAGAGGAATTATAAATGTGGATGAAACTAAGGTTGCGTGCCTGGATAGGTATGTTTGGAGGAAACCGATTTCGGAATAGTGAATATAGTTTGTGCCGCACCCTTTTGGGTACATTTTATCCTATTGAAATTACCAACAATAAATTAATACAAATTCAAAAATTATAGAAATTTATACAAATTATAATCAGAACTAGTTACAGATAGTAAATTGTGTAATACTAAAATTAACTAAAGTGCAAAGAATGTCACTATTAAAAACTAAATATTTTTTTAACTATGTATTTGGAATTGCATATTTATGTAAAAAAACTAAAAATACTTAGTATACGTATGCCTATTTATTTTGTAAATAACAAAATTTTTTACTGAAGATATAATTATTTGAGTATTTATTCTACCAAATAGAATATAAACATAATATAAAATAATATACAAATTATGTTATATACCAATAATCACATATTTTAATTATTAATATATAAAAAGTATGTAAATAAAGAAATTTAATATACCACGTTTTTAACACGGAATAAAACGTATAAAATAATTTCTCCTGGCCCCAGATAGATTTATAACTCCATACAGAAAAACGTGGTGAGCATGCAATAAATAATATTAAAAAGTGTAGGAAGTAGCTGTCGTTGCCTTAAGGAACAAATTTTATTTATAAATATTATACTAATAATACAAATTATAAAAGTAATTTAAAAATTACAAAAATAATTTAAAAATAATGCTTCTGAAAAAATTATAATTTAGTAACATATCGAACTAGTCATGCTGGAAATTAAGAAAACATCATGTTAGGCTGAAAAACGAGAAAAAAATTAACTCTAGAATTGGTATTGAAGAAATAAATCCAAAATAAAACTTGTTACATGTTTTTATTATTTCTGTCCCAAATTATCCTTTAATCCTCAAATCCTGTCATATATTCAGAACCAAACTTCATTTATACCGTCCCGGATTCCTTTGTTCCTAAAAAAAATTAACATTGTGATGAATTTCACTCAAATTTTGTTATTTATGTTGTGTACTTACTTTTTTTTAAAACGAAGTGTCATTTGAATGCTGTTAATATTTATTTTGCGGTTAGAATGGTCGTCACGTGTGTTTGTTTATCTGCATTTGACATTTCAATTTTTTTTATTCAATTTTCGTACCAGTAACGCCATCTCGTGTCAAAATTTAGAACTTCGCTTTTGCAATTAATTTATTTTAGTAATTAAAATTCGCGTATTAATTATATTTAATTATAAACTATTATTGGATTTATTATAATACAATAATCAGCATTTTAAAGAGCACCTTAGATTAGTTCTGTCTCATTTTTGAAAAAGTGGGTGTAACCAAAAATATTTTGAATGCTGTGATTGGTTTTTCCAAAATTGGCCGATTTCCGGAAATTTTGGTTGAACAACAAACTTGGGTTTTGACTGTGTGAACGTGTAGACGTGTAGTTAATTTTGGTGAAAAGTTTCTCATCTCGTGGTTCAAAGTTGTTTTTCGTTTTTCCGAATTTCTGGATTTCCAGGGTTTAAACTTTGACCGCGTTCAGTCATTTCGATATCATCGTAGTGCATTTTTGTGTATGTGTGTATCCATTTTGTGCTGCGTTATATCTTCGCATATTACTGCGGTTTTGGACGTTGAGTAACCGATTCATCAATTCAACTATCATTGAAGTGTGCATCCAGTTTTCCCTCGGATCGCGCCATCCCAAGCGGTCAAGCTTTTTGAATCGCGGTCAGAGCATCTCGTTGTCGCCGAAGCATCCGTTTTCTTGTGAGTTCGTTCCATGTCTGTGTTGTAACTTGTTTTGTGGTCATCGGCGCGTGTGACGTATTACCCCCCCCCCCCCCCCCCGGATCATCATACTCGGAGTGTCGATCCTCGCGCAGCTATTTTATTTCTACACATATTTTGTCTCGTGTTCAAAACATTCATAGTTCCCCCGCCGAGCTTAATTATTGGGATATTTGACAGTCTGAAAATATAATAGACTTTTCAAGAATTCGAATTACAGACATTTCCCGCGTACATTACCTTGTATTTTGGGAAAAACGGCATTAATTCATGAAAGTAATCGGGCATTGCTTTATTTATGTATTTGTAAATTTGATTACAACTTGTAGAAATTTTCGCCTTTTTAACGTTTTCCCAATCGTATATTGTGTTCCGTTATTCATTTGTTTAGTAGTGATTATTTGCTTATAGATTTGCTATCATATACGAAAAAAAATTCAGCGGCAATCCGGTTGATTTGTCGCCTAACCTATAATTGTATTCGAGTCATTCGCAGATCAAATATACCTTATTATTATATTTAATTACTGATATATGAATTTACATACCTCGTCTTTTGTTGTTCAACAATTCAGACGCACGGAGATTGATTGTTTATTTTGAGTTTTGTTTGAAAACGTCACGCATTAATTGAGTCGTTGTTATTGTCAATACATTTGACACTTATCACGTGTTTGTATTACATGCGAAGTGAGGCGAGTATAGATTTTGTTGACAAACGCATTGTACAGAATTTTAGCGCTAAACATTCTTTATTAGGGACATTAATAATTTGTATAATTATCTCTCGCAACAGCATCTATATTATCTATGTATTCATTTATTGCCAATTTGTATGTGACACATCGCATGCGCGTATTTGTTTAAGCTTAGTTAAATTTCCGCTGTCTGAATGGTTTATTTATTTGACGTAAATATGACGTCACCACGATCGTGATTACTTTGTTTAATTATATCTGTAATTTTCTAATTCGAATTAACGAATACTATTTATTTGGTTATAGAATTATTTACAAGTGAATAAACACTACCATCGGTAGTATTTAAATTTAAACTGCGTTATTTCTTTATTTGTTTTTGTATTGTCTAACTGCGCGCGTCACATCAGGAACTTAGCGTTTTAAAAGTTTGGCTACCGAGATTGGCATTATTTAAACTTTTTGGCGCCCTATATAAAAATAAATTGTTTGTCGGCTCATTCATTCGCGACTATTTCAGAACCCTCCCATCTGCGACTTGAGCGGCCGAGGCTCGGGAAAGTTCCAATTTAATTTCCCAACCATTACGCTCAAAAATCCTTTTGAGTGTAATAAGTTGGCGGCCCAACGTGCGAGGCTGGTTTTTTTTGTATCAAATTCGCGCTTTATCGGGACCTGGCGCAGCGTGTATGGTATAACTGTTGCATTTTGAATTATTATTTGTTTTTGTTTGTTTTATTTAATTTAATCTAATTTCTTTATTTCGCTTTAGTAATTTGGTTATTAGTATTTGGTTGGCTATTAGCTTATTAGTATTTTAGTAGGTTATAAATATCTGGTGTTATTCGAATAAAATTACGTTTACAGCAGCGCCTACTTACCTTGTTGCATGTTGTTTCGTGGAATAGTAATAGGAAAAGTAAATTGTTTAGTTGGGAATAATATTAGTTAGAAGAAAATTTATTGAGTTAGTCAGTTAGAGAAATTTTTAAAGTACTGCATGTATATAAAATTCTTTTTCGTATTTCAGTTAATTGTTTTCTTACATATTTAGTTATTTAGTTAAGTTAATTTTTAAGTTATCATGGATCCGAATCGACTACTTGCAGATGAACTGCACTACGAATTACTCTGTCGCGGTATTGTGCCTTTAGAGACCGTAGCACAGAAACGAACACAGTTACGAGACTGTCTGCGCAATAATCTGCCAGTGGATAAACAAACAGCAGCATTCACCCCCGCCACTGAACTGGATATCTGTAACGATAAATTAAAAACATTAGGAGCAGCAGTCGAAGCATTTTCCGAAGAAAATTACATCAACGATCATGCACGCCTCTTCACGCGTCTTACGCATGTAGAACGACGCCTTGGACTCATTTCGACAGAAGAGAAGGAGCAACAAACTAGTATTCAAGCTCAGCTAGACAACTGCAAAAAATTGTTGGTCACACTACAAACGAAATATACTACTATTGCATCCGCTGCATTAGTTAAACTCCACGAAAACTCCGTGCTCGAACCGGAGGAGATACAAACTGACGCAAACGGGGCATCTGGACTGGAGCCACCTCCAGCGACTTCCAGCCCACGTGCGCAACAGGATAACAGCTTCGAAGAGCGAATGGCACGAGCGTTTGACACATTGTCGCTAACAATCGCTGGAACTCGAAGCCGCCATCAATCCACTGCACAAGTTTATAAATGGAATCTTTCTTACGATGGTTCTACAGGATTGTCCAGTTTTCTCGAAAGAGTAGAAGAGTTACGCCAAGCACGAGGAATTTCGAAAGCGGACTTATTTGATGCCGCTGCCGATCTGTTTAGAGGAAGTGCACTCACCTGGTTTAGAGCAAAACGCCATCTATTTAACAACTGGGACGACGTAGTCTCTCAGTTACGCTACGCATTCCTTCCATGTGATTATGATTTTCACCTTTGGGACGAGATTCGCTGTCGGACACAGGGACGTGATGAAAAAGTCACCGTCTATATTGCAAACATGGAAGCTCTCTTCAACCGATTATCTCAACGACCTAGTGAACGTGACCGCACGGTACAAATCCGTCGAAATCTATTGCCGTACCTGCAGGAAGGACTTGGACTACAAAACATTCGGTCTGTGGATGAATTAGACCTTACCTGCCATCATCTTGAGGACATTCGTCTGCGGACACAACAGTTTCGCGCACCTCCCTCAATAAACCAATCGTTGGAACCTGACTTAGCATATCGCAGACCGATGACATCCCCGCGGATTGCTGCACTCGACTCAGAGGAGCCGGTAAGTGTAAACGCTATCGCCACCTCTGACCGAACGAAGTGTTGGAACTGCCAACAGACAGGGCACAGATCTCGAGATTGTCGTGAACCACCACATCGACACTGCTATCGTTGTGGACAGCCAGATGTAACGACAAATACGTGTACTCGGTGCCAGGGAAACGGTCGAGCGGGCCCGTAAAAGGTCGCAAGGATCACCCGCTCTCGTCAGTACCAGCGACCGACATACAGACATCCAATACGATCGCCGTGTTGAATTATATCCTATCAACACTCGGTGAGGATCAGCGTCCATATTTAGAAATAGAGGTATTCGGACACGCACTCTTAGGTTTGTTGGACTCTGGAGCTTCACATTCTATTATCGGAGGGCCCGGCTGGGATGTGATACGCCAGCTACAGCTCAACCTCGACTCCAGACAACAACCAACTTGTACGATAGCCAATGGCCAAGTATGTCCTAGCGTAGGCACGATAACTATTCCAGTGACGTTAATGGAACGTACAAAGCTTATAAAATTTATAGTGGTACCTACGATCTCACATGTAGCCATTCTGGGCATAGATTTTTGGCACACCATGGATATTGTGCCCAATTTAAAACGACGAGAGTGGAGTTTCTCCGCCGATGCCAACGCCGTGATTAGCGCTGCCACCGTTGGACCTACTACACTCACGCCTCAACAACAGCGACTACTTGATGATATGCTGCAGCAGCAATGGTTGCTTATGCCGAATACGCTTGGCTGCGCCACCGGTGTTCACCACCGTATTGAGACTGACGCCGCACCAATAAAACAGCGATACTACCCGGTTTCGCCGGTGATGCAAAAGCATATCGACGCCGAGTTAGATAAGATGCTCGCTGACAACATCATCGAGCGATCCGCAAGCGCCTGGTCGTCACCTATTCTGATGGTGCCCAAGAAAGATGGCAAATATCGTTTTTGCGTTGACTATCGTCAATTAAACAAAGTCACCAAGAAGGACGCCTATCCGATCCCGTACGTATCAGCTATCTTAGATCGTCTCCG
Organism: Clivina fossor; assembly: GCA_963966155.1. NCBI lineage: Eukaryota > Metazoa > Arthropoda > Insecta > Coleoptera > Carabidae > Clivina > Clivina fossor. The sequence goes on from OZ014551.1 coordinate 14,929,727, forward strand.
TGGAGCAAAGTTTCTAAGCTCGATGGATGTTAAGTCGGCTTACTGGCAAGTCCCAGTCGCACCAGAGAGCCGAGAATTCACCGCCTTCACCGTGCCTGGACGTGGCCTCTTCCAGTTTCGGCGCCTACCATTTGGCTTATCTAATTCGCCGGCAACTTGGCAAAGATTAATAGATCGAGTACTTGGTCCAGATCTCGAGCCGCACGTCTTCGTTTACCTAGACGATATCATTATTATTTCCGAGACATTCGAGCATCATATACAGTTACTCACCACCATTTTTGAACGAATTAGAGCGGCTGGATTGACCCTCAGCCGTGAAAAATGTCAATTCTGTCGGCCCGAGCTCCGATATCTAGGCTACGTTGTAGACAAGCATGGATTGCGCGTAGATCCGGAGAAAGTTGCCGCCATCCTGAATATATTGACTCCGGAGAACGTGTCGGCGGTTCGCAGCTTCATTGGCATGGTTTCTTGGTATCGGCGCTTCATTAAAGACTTTGCTTCGATAAGCGCACCGCTCACCGATCTCTTGCGCAAGCGGAAGAAATGGGAGTGGACAGCAAAGTGTGAGGAATCTTTTCAAACACTCCGTGAACATCTTGTCGCTGCTCCGATACTGACGTGTCCTGATTTTAGCCGTCCGTTCACTGTACAGACGGATGCCAGCGCTTTTGGTATTGGAGCCGTACTTTCGCAGGAACATGACGATGGCGAACATGTAATATGCTACCTCAGTCGCTCGCTCACCAAACCGGAGCGAAATTATTCTACAACCGAGAGAGAGTGCCTCGCTGTGGTGTGGGCGTTACAAAAACTGCGCCCGTATTTGGAAGGAACCAAATTCTACGTTGTTACCGATCATCACAGTCTGATTTGGCTGAACAACCTCAAAGACCCTGCTGGACGATTATGCCGGTGGGCAGTCAAGCTGCAACAGTTCGACTTTGAGATCAGTCACCGCAAAGGGAAGGACCATGCAGTACCTGACTGTCTCTCCCGGACGGTGCCAGTGATCGACGTAGTAACGGCAGCAGCAGAAGAACCAAAAGCTACTGACAAGTGGTACACCGCCATGCAGCAGAGGGTCGTCGCTAATCCGGTCAAATACCCACAATGGTGCATCCAGGAGGGTAAGCTGTGGAAACACACAAAGCACCGACACCCCGAACTGGCAGATGAGCCAGGTAACTGGAAGCAGGTCGTACCTAAAAGTCAACAATTGACACTAATGACCGCAGCGCATGAACATCCGACAGCTGGACATACCGGCGTTACGAAAACCTACCGTCGCCTCCAGCAACGTTACTATTGGCCCAAAATGCGAGCAGACGTCACTCGTTACATACGCCGTTGCGTAACATGTCTGGAACATAAAGCCGTACAAAAGGCACCGCCTGGGCTAATGGGAACACGTCCGCGGGTATATCGTCCATTTCAGCTGACGAGCGTGGACATTGTTGGACCGTTACCGGCAACAAGAAAGCAAAATCGGTATATTCTGGTAGTGGCTGATTACTTTAGTAAATTCGTTCTTACCTTTCCGATGCGCTCGGCTAAGACACCACCCGTTATACAGCACATGGAAAACGATTTATTTATGATGTTTGGCGTGCCGCAGTATCTGATCTGTGATAACGGAGTACAATTCCGAAGCGGAGAATTCCGTGAACTATGTGACCGTTACCACGTCAAGATCTTATATAATGCACTATACCACCCGCAGAACAATCCATCGGAGCGTGTCAACAGGGTACTGAAGACGATGTTGGCCTCTTATGTCCGGGAAGATCAACGAACTTGGGATATTCACCTACCAGCAGTCACCTGTGCAATACGCACGGCCGTTCATGACGTTACCGGGTATACTCCGTTTTTCGTCAATTTTGGACGGGAACAAGTAATGTCGGGCGAAGAGTATCGCGACGAGGCACTCCAGCCCGATGGGCAAGTCATCCATGATCGAGCTGCCATCGATACTAGACCCGAAGGATTTAAGAAGGTCTATCGGTCGGTACGAGAACGCTTAGATCTTGCCTACACTCGGACGAGCGCTCAATACAACTTGCGTCGCCGACCGGTCGAATATGCTATTGGTCAGAATGTCTGGCGCCGCAACTTTCGCTTATCCAAAGCGGTGGATTATTTCGCAAGCAAACTCGCGCCAAAATACGTAGGACCATTTCGTGTGACAAAAAAATTATCCCGGGTAACCTACGAACTAGCGGACGTGACAGGAAAACCTTGCGGAACTTGGCATGTAAAAGATCTACGTACAGGAGTACCGGAAGACCCGGAAAATCCTGATGCTTAATATTTGTTCGTGTGCAAGGCACAAAGATCCATAATGACTACTTAAGCTATGAATTTTGGTTTTGATTTTCGGTATTTTCGTTTCTGTAGTACGTTGCGCATGCTAGTGTGAAATACTTTAGTGAAAGTATTTCACAAGAGAGTGAGGGGGATTTGTTACATGTTTTTATTATTTCTGTCCCAAATTATCCTTTAATCCTCAAATCCTGTCATATATTCAGAACCAAACTTCATTTATACCGTCCCGGATTCCTTTGTTCCTAAAAAAATTAACATTGTGATGAATTTCACTCAAATTTTGTTATTTATGTTGTGTACTTACTTTTTTTTAAAACGAAGTGTCATTTGAATGCTGTTAATATTTATTTTGCGGTTAGAATGGTCGTCACGTGTGTTTGTTTATCTGCATTTGACATTTCAATTTTTTTTATTCAATTTTCGTACCAGTAACGCCATCTCGTGTCAAAATTTAGAACTTCGCTTTTGCAATTAATTTATTTTAGTAATTAAAATTCGCGTATTAATTATATTTAATTATAAACTATTATTGGATTTATTATAATACAATAATCAGCATTTTAAAGAGCACCTTAGATTAGTTCTGTCTCATTTTTGAAAAAGTGGGTGTAACCAAAAATATTTTGAATGCTGTGATTGGTTTTTCCAAAATTGGCCGATTTCCGGAAATTTTGGTTGAACAACAAACTTGGGTTTTGACTGTGTGAACGTGTAGACGTGTAGTTAATTTTGGTGAAAAGTTTCTCATCTCGTGGTTCAAAGTTGTTTTTCGTTTTTCCGAATTTCTGGATTTCCAGGGTTTAAACTTTGACCGCGTTCAGTCATTTCGATATCATCGTAGTGCATTTTTGTGTATGTGTGTATCCATTTTGTGCTGCGTTATATCTTCGCATATTACTGCGGTTTTGGACGTTGAGTAACCGATTCATCAATTCAACTATCATTGAAGTGTGCATCCAGTTTTCCCTCGGATCGCGCCATCCCAAGCGGTCAAGCTTTTTGAATCGCCGTCAGAGCATCTCGTTGTCGCCGAAGCATCCGTTTTCTTGTGAGTTCGTTCCATGTCTGTGTTGTAACTTGTTTTGTGGTCATCGGCGCGTGTGACGTATTACCCCCCCCCCCGGATCATCATACTCGGAGTGTCGATCCTCGCGCAGCTATTTTATTTCTACACATATTTTGTCTCGTGTTCAAAACATTCATAGTTCCCCCGCCGAGCTTAATTATTGGGATATTTGACAGTCTGAAAATATAATAGACTTTTCAAGAATTCGAATTACAGACATTTCCCGCGTACATTACCTTATATTTTGGGAAAAACGGCATTAATTCATGAAAGTAATCGGGCATTGCTTTATTTATGTATTTGTAAATTTGATTACGACTTGTAGAAATTTTCGCCTTTTTAACGTTTTCCCAATCGTATATCGTGTTCCGTTATTCATTTGTTTAGTAGTGATTATTTGCTTATAGATTTGCTATCATATACGAAAAAAAATTCAGCGGCAATCCGGTTGATTTGTCGCCTAACCTATAATTGTATTCGAGTCATTCGCAGATCAAATATACCTTATTATTATATTTAATTACTGATATATGAATTTACATACCTCGTCTTTTGTTGTTCAACAATTCAGACGCACGGAGATTGATTGTTTATTTTGAGTTTTGTTTGAAAACGTCACGCATTAATTGAGTCGTTGTTATTGTCAATACATTTGACACTTATCACGTGTTTGTATTACATGCGAAGTGAGGCGAGTATAGATTTTGTTGACAAACGCATTGTACAGAATTTTAGCGCTAAACATTCTTTATTAGGGACATTAATAATTTGTATAATTATCTCTCGCAACAGCATCTATATTATCTATGTATTCATTTATTGCCAATTTGTATGTGACACATCGCATGCGCGTATTTGTTTAAGCTTAGTTAAATTTCCGCTGTCTGAATGGTTTATTTATTTGACGTAAATATGACGTCACCACGATCGTGATTACTTTGTTTAATTATATCTGTAATTTTCTAATTCGAATTAACGAATACTATTTATTTGGTTATAGAATTATTTACAAGTGAATAAACACTACCATCGGTAGTATTTAAATTTAAACTGCGTTATTTCTTTATTTGTTTTTGTATTGTCTAACTGCGCGCGTCACATCAGGAACTTAGCGTTTTAAAAGTTTGGCTACCGAGATTGGCATTATTTAAACTTTTTGGCGCCCTATATAAAAATAAATTGTTTGTCGGCTCATTCATTCGCGACTATTTCAGAACCCTCCCATCTGCGACTTGAGCGGCCGAGGCTCGGGAAAGTTCCAATTTAATTTCCCAACCATTACGCTCAAAAATCCTTTTGAGTGTAATAAACTTCTTTAGGTTAAATTTCTGTATTAATATTTATATATAATCTACGTTTCGGCGAACTCAACGTCCGTCTTCATCAGGAAAAATGATACAAATGAGATTTATTGTCATAATTTTATTTTTGCACAATTTTGTTAACATTAAAAAAAATAGTGTTTTTACAGTATAACATCCCATTGATAAATATATAAAATGGTTTATTAAACAATGAATTTAAATACAATGCGTTTAATTAAAACAAACTAAATTTAAATGAATAAAAACTCATTATTTTATATTTGACAACATCAACTTTAAATATATGTTTTATATGCAAATGAATATTTTTTTTAAATTCAATTTAAATTTTTGTGTACCATATATTTTTAAATTTTTTATATTAAATTACCGACGTGGAAGTGATAATATTTTAAATATTACATTATTCGAAATGTTTTTGTAATATTTATTTTTAATACAATTATATACAAAATAATTCATTTAAAAAAAGGCTTTAGATTAAATATATGTATTATTTTAATTAAAATCATCAGGAAAATAAATACAAATAAAAAGTAAATAAATAAAACACAGAAACAAGTAACTACAGCAATAATTACAATTACAAAAGAAAATACAAAGATAATCTCAATAGTAGATTAATTAAAAAAGTTATAAAAATTTCCAAAAATTAATCAGTGATCAGTTATCCTTATTCTTTACTCTTTATATTTATTTACCAACATAAATAAACTTTAAAGTATGTTGAGCGATAGTAAATTTGTCAGGATGATTTGAAGAGTCGAGTGGATGTAACAAAATGTAAAAACGGAGAAAAAGCGTTTTAAAATTTTCAAAAATAATGTCAAAATTTTCTTATTTTACTTATGGTTTGATTTATTTTAAACTTTGTAAGTTATTAGACTAAAATGATGCATTTACTTTAGCAATAATATAAAATTGATCACATTTACAAAAAACTAAAATTTTGAAAAAAAAAAATGCACTTAACTCCTTTATCCATGCATAGAATTTCCACACAAAATGATTTTTTTTTTGAAGAAAATTATTACAAAATTTTAAAAAAACATACACCTTTAACTTATTTAAAACATTATTATCTGGAATAGTACTAAGCTTTGTCTTCTTGTTCGGCTATAATAACGTTATAAAACCATCTAAATGGTTCTTTGATAAACTGCACTTGGCTATTGCTGTTGGATAAAGGAGGTATCTGCATGTTTCAGCGAATGAATGGGGCAAGTGCAGTTAGTTACCTCCTTCATTCATTACTTATGTTTAAAACGTTGTCACATATCTCCTTTAAGAATTTGGATTTCTCTTTATTTTAAATATTTTGATGCCGCAGTCGGTGCTAAGTGAAAGAATATTACCCCCCTTTATTCATGAAGATAAGTCGATTTAGAACAAAATGTTACATACTTCTTTTATCCACTCGACACTTTATTTATTTTCCATATTTCTTTACTTTTTTACATTAGTGACAAAAGAATCTTCAGTTCTTTCAAACATGTTTTAGTAATACTTACAATATTAGCAGTTTATTGATATATCAATATACATATATATATATACACCAATACCTCGCTTTGCGTCGTTTCGTTTTGCGTTTTTTCGAAGTTGCGTCGCTGCTGAATTAGTACTAATTTTCACTGTGCGTCGTTAGATTTTCGAAGTTGCGTTGTTTTGTTCACCCAATTATAGTACTCATTATTCCTCATTTTTCCATGTCATGTTTATTTTTCTACACCTCATTGTTTTTGAGAAAAAAAATAAAAACCAAAAAATCAAAAAAATTTTTTAGAGCCCACACGGCACATGCTAGCAAATTAAAACTAAAACCAAATTATAGAACTTATTATGCCCTATCGAAAAGTATTCTAAGTATTTCTTCGAATTTTACTCGAAAAAGTAGTATATCGCAATTTCTCGAAATTACATGTTAAAGTCCTATGTTCCGGGGTCGCGGTCAACACACTGTATATCATTGAAAAGAGAAAAAAAATCTCCATTTAACTAAGTCAGAGCCGACTATGACTTGTATTTATAAAAACACAACTTTATGTTATAACCCGAGAATTAACGGAGATTTATAATATCCGTTAAGACCATTTCATTCTACTAAAAAAAGTGCCTTAAGAATGTGAAAATTATTTTCGTCTAATTTAAAAAACCATCGAGATATCGCCATTTATCAAAATACGGAAAAAGCGAACTTTTCGCCATAACTCGAAAACAAAAGACGATAGCTAATTTTTGTTTTCATAATTGAGTTTCTCTCAAAAAAAAAGATCGAGGATGCGCGGTCCATTTTTCCATATCTCTTATAGTTTCCGAGTTCCCCTATGAAAACGTCCAAATTTGCCCACCCTGTACTTGGGTTGGTAATAATTAAATTACATAATTTAAACAATTCAGGCATGCCAAAATAAATTTCACTGTCTAATAAACATTTTTGTAAATCATAAACTGTTTTAGCTAGGTTAATCAAAGATTCTGATCTATATAAAACTCTTAATTCTGATTTTAAACGGACAAAGTCAAATTTAGTACTATAGGAATGTCGTAAACAAAGAAATTTATCTTCAGGAATTATAGATTTTTCGAATAAAATTTTAAAATTTTCATATTTTATTTAAAAAATAAAACTATACGTACTAGCGCGTAAGCTGCGTAGATGGTTGCTTCCGTTTCGTGTGGAGCATTAAATTCGGTAATAGCCAATATAATAATGATATCATTTTTCAATTTACTATGGTATATAAAAAATTTATAGGTTCTCAAACAAACAATGCATAATTTCTTTTTAAATTATATGAAAATATAATATAAAAATAATAGGAGTATATAATATGTTAAATAGGCTTCGTTATTTATTAAATAGCAAAATTATTAAGAATTTATACTTAAAAATATTTAGCAAAATTTGAATAAATTTCTAAATATTTATTTTTGAAAAAAAAAACGTATTTTTTTGTTATTGCTGTACCCGTACGCAGAGATTACTGTTGCTTCCGTTGACTTAAAGGTACAGCAATTTTGAATGTAATAATATCAACATCCTTTTTATTCAATATAATTTTAATACATTAAAAACTCTTTTTATATGTTTCCAAACAAGTAATAAATAACTTTGTTTTAAAAATATAAGCTTAAAGACAAAATAACTTCAAAAATCAAATGTATTAAAAGTGGCATATTAAACTAACAAAATTATTTGATAAATACTAAATACAAAATTATTATTAAATACTTTAATGTAATATATTAAATATTAAAATTAATTTCTTGTTTTAAGTAGTAGTATAAAATTTAACTGCGTGAAACAATTATTGTGGTTTAATTATATTATAAAAAATTAAATTTAAAATATCTTTTATTTTCATAAATGTTAATTACTAAAAAATTAATATTTTCTGCGCCATCAATCTATCGACATTATTAAGTCTCTATTATTCTTATCACATATGCATATAACAGTTGTGTATTTTAACGAATACTGTACAGTCATAGCCTACAAAATATGGTGATCAGATACTCTATCGTGCATAATTGTTCAAATAATTCTTTGCGAAATAAAATCAAAAATTTTTATTTATGTAACACAAAATACAGATATTAGAAAAAAGTTGTTTAATGTAGTAAACATTAATGAAATGTCAAAACTAAAATGGTAGTTATCAACTCGACTGTACGTAACAAGTTTGTTATATTTCAATTTTTACAAGAAACTGATCCATAATTATTATATATTTTATATCTTATTAAATTATTATAATTTATTAGCTTTTGTATCTTAGCATACATACATACATACACAATCATGCCATGTACCCAAAAGGGTGTGGCACAAACTCTTTTCATCATTCCGAAATCAGTCGCCTCCAAACATTCCTATCCAAACAAGCAACTTTCGCTTCATCCACATTCATAATTCCTCTCATACATGCTCTTTTATTCCTTAGCAAAATACATTATTTAAATAAAATAATAATAACAAAAAGTCTTCACTACAAGCAACATCAATATTAATGACAAAAGTTATCAGCAGGTAACGTTAGTTTTATATGTTAGAATTTCAATCGTAAAGACGTTATAGATCTGTATTTTGAATTAGTAGAAACATTTTAATATTTTTTTCTGTAATGAAGCAAAATTAAAAAGTATGCGTTATATATTTGGATTACTTAAAATTTCAGCTTTCAGAAAAAATTAAATAAAAACTATATTGCTAGAAAAAAGGACAACTACATATTGTAAGTAGAAAACAAAAAAAAAAAAAAAAAAACAACAAGAAGGTAGGTCATTTAGATAAATCAAAAACCTGACAACTTTAAAATAAAAATATTTAAATCCAAACAAGTTGCGCAGCCGGAAGAAAGTTGTAAATGTAAAGGATAAAATCGTTTTCTTTTTATCAGAATTAGTGGTAACATAAAATAATGGTACGAAAAACGTGAATCTGTTTGTAATCCATGTATATAGAAAGCACATTGAAATATTAATATAAAACAGTGTTTATTTTGATTACTATTATTTAACATGTAAAATTATATTTAAACAAAAATTATATATATATATATATATATATATATATATAATTAAGATTGATAGTGGGTGTTGTAGTCAATGGTTGGATAAGGTGTTAATTAAAAAATCTCTTTTCAAATTTAAACCGAGTTTTCGTAGCAATTTTGTCTACTTCTTCAGGGCGTTATAATCAACATTTTTATTTATGAACAATATGATAGATGAGTAAGTAAAGACATACAATAACCAGATAAATAAAGAAGACAATTTATTTACTTATCTTATAGCGATTTATATGTTGAAACTAGTAATTAGAATCGTGTTTAGTTCGAAAAAATTGTAAAACATATGTTACTATACAAATAATAATCATAATAACATGTAAATGAATAACTAATAATAACATATGATTATTATTTGTATTTTTTCAATCTAAACACGATTCTAATTACTAGTTTCAACATATAAATCGCTATAAGATAAGTAAGTAAATTGTCTCCTTTATTTATCTGGTTATTGTATGTCTTTACTTATTCATGTATCATATTGTTCATAAATAAAATAATAATTATAAATGATCATTATATATATATATATATATATATTAAATTTTAAATAGAATAAAATATTTTAAACAAATTTATAAATATAATTCTTCTAATTCTATGGTATATATTTTATTTAACTTTACAACACAATTTTTATATAAAAATTGTTTTATTATTATTATTTATTATTTATTTTACTTTTTAATTTAATATTATTATTTTTTATTTAATTTTATTATAATTAAAATAACAGCACATACGTTTGTTGGCAATTAACCATAAGCAAAAAATTAACAAACCATGTATAGTATCATCTCCTAAATAAAAATATTGTCCTTACACTCAAAAATAAAATACGCCTAATAGCGTATAGAAAAATACATAGAATTTGATTTAAAAACTCAATCGATTATTTATATTTATAAAATAACAATAAAATTATGTTTTTATGTTGTATGTTTTTACAAATTTTCATCTTTGAACAAATTGTTGGTCTGAAAGTGAGCTAAAATGACTTTCTTACGTTATTTTGTGATTTGTGATTAGCAAAATATATATAAATAAAATAACGTAAGCAAATAATTTTGCACAAATCTACAAAACATATTCAGAAAACGACTACGTCATTATTCATTTGACTATAAATATTGTGTTTAAGCCGGTGTTGCCACCTGTAAGTATTATTATTTTATTGAAATGAGTGCCTACAATTACAAAAATAATAACTTTATCTTTCTGAATATGTTACAGTAGTAAATACAACGTTTGGATCAAAAAGAAACAAAATTAATATAACAATAACGATTTTTGGCACTTTAAAGAATTTTTTACTCTAGGGAGAGAATGATTTATCATGTTATTACAATGACCGTGTCGGAGGTTATCTTCGAATAAAATATCAGAAGTTGAACCAATTTTGATTAATATAAGATACAGTTTTACTTCAAAAACTAAAAAAAAAGTGCAAAAAAAACTAATTTTTTTAAAAATCTACAACATTACGTAAAGTATACTCTGCCAAAAAAATATACGGTCACCTATAGTTTTGCCAATTACACAGACAGTATTGTACATAAAAAGTGACATTTGCATATAATTATAATTTTATTTAAAGTACTTTGCTCAATTTAAACGATATCGTATTTTTTCAAATAAAAATATAGCTATACATATATACAAAATCACGCCATGTTCCCAAAAGAGTATAGCACAAACTCATTTCACTATAGCAACTATAGCTCCATCTATATTTATGATACTTCTCATACATGTTCTTCTATTCCTACTACTTGAAAACATTCACTCCCGCAAAACACAATCAATCATAACACTCCATCTACTTATCGGACGTCCATACAAATGTCTTCAAAATCATTCTAATATATCTTCTTTTAACCAAACGTTTGTTAGATATTTGCTCAAGATAACCGAGCCTTCTTAAATTACTAACACCAACTTTTACAATATTTTTTTTTCAATTTCATACTCATCATACACTAATCTATTTCCTTCCCGATTCATTCAAGTTACACCACATACGCCACGTAAAAATGCCATTTCTACAACAGTAATTTCAATTTTATATTTTTGCAGCCAAACTTAACATTCACTACCGTACATTAACGTAGGCACCAAAACAGTATTGTAAAATGTACATACTCAAACGGGCTTCTATAGAAACAATTACCTTTCTAGCAAAAGAACTCAAATCACCCAAAACTTTACAATCAGCATTAACACTTCTTTTAGTCTGATAATCATAGTGACCATCCTTAGATAATAAACAAAACCCAAATACACAAATCCATCTATCTGCTTTAAACATACCTGTATATCATCAACAAATACATTACATTTAATCGTCAAATCACTTTTCTCAAAAAAGTATGCACTTAACAATATTCAACACAAGAGTCATATCCTTACCTATAATATTAATTCTATCAATCAATGACTTGTATCTGAATTTTATAACCGAATCTAAACCTCTTTTGAAACCAAACAAAAAACACAATACTCAAACAATATAAATACGACTACTTCTGATGCAAACAATAGTATTTTGCTAAATGTCAATCAAACTTGTTGTTGCATATCAAATTTATTTGTTTGCATTTATAGTTTATTGCCACTCGTCGGAACAGTATTATTTGACCTATTGTATTTTTTGTGTGTATACAAACAAAAGTTCTGCTGTACAATGGAATCCAGACATTGGTTATACAAAACATTCAAAACATAAATTATCTCGTTTTATAAAAAATGAATGAAGAAAACAACCAGAGCAATATAATAAATAACAAAAACAATATACAATATATATATATATATATATATATATATATATATATATATATATATATACATATATAAATAGAAAATAATAAAAATAATAAATTTGTGGGTGTTTACTGTAGTGATTGAAATAAAGGAACGTGATTGCAGATATTAATATTTAATTGAAATAAAAACTTTACTATATATAAAAACAATACAATTGTGACGAGTTACAATTCGTACAATATAAAACATTACAATTGCGACAAGTTACAATTCGTACAATTCGTCGTATGGTGAGCGCGCACTGGTGATGTAGGCACGCACTATTACCACTCACTGTACTCACTTTACTCACTGTGATGAACTGTGATAAACTGTTGTCTGTTGTTGTGTCGGATTTCGCGGTGCTGGTGTTGTTGTATCGGAACTCTCTGACTAACTTCTGATTGATTTCTGACTCTGGTTTCTGACTTCTGACTTGGTTTCTGACTGCTGACTGACTTGGTTTCTGTCTGTTGACTGCTGACTACTGACTGTTGACTGAGTTCTGAATGATGACTGAGTGTTGAATGATTTCTCGTCCACCGAACTGCCTTTTTATATACTCAAAATCTCCCCACTCTCGCGTTCACCCTGGTGACTACTTGTTGTTGAAAGTCGATTTCTCGTGGGAAGAATCTTCGTGGGGAAATTCCAGGGAAAATCCGACGGCCACGTGTAAACTCTGGTAGGTTTTTGTCGGCGCTAGTTTTATTAAACTAGCGGCGCCGGATTTTATTAAATGTTGGCGGCATGCGGATCCAGCCGCGGCGAAAGCTATAATAGCCATAATAGCTAGCCTAACGTCCGGCCGGCGACAGCTATTTACGATAGTCTAATGCCCGGCCGGCGACAACTATTTACGATAGCCTAATGCCCGGCCGGCGACAGCTATTTACGATAGTCTAACGCCTGGCCGGCGACAGCTATTTACGATAGCCTAACGCCAGATTTGTCACGTACTTGTAAACTCAAATAGTCTTGGTGACGCTATGGTAGTACCTTGTGTAAAAGGTCCCTACAAATTATTTAAAAATATATGTTTTGAAAAACTAGCATGAGTTGTCGCAGAGGTAAACACATTATTCTTGAAGAAAACAATTCAGTTATTGGTTAATATAGTTAGTGTGGATAGTTCCAAAGTGGTCGTTACATTACATCACATATCGAAAGGCTATGGCAGTATATAAATACTATTTAAAGTAAATACAAATTTTTTAAAACATTTATGCATGTTAGATTAAAAAATTTGTTAACTTTGCTACTATCAACATTTTCTTTATTGTCTTGATGCAAATTCAACAATTTTAATAGCACATGAGTAACCTATATATCGACCACTTTGACATCATTAGTTGGCAATGCTGTATAACACTAAATTATATTATTTTCATGAGTAATAAAAAAAATATTTTGTAAAAATATTACTAATTTTGGATAAATAATATAGTCATAATTGATTTTTGTAAATATTAGTAATTTTTGGGGAAAGTTGACAACACTGAACTCTAGTGAAATTATTATTATATTATTTATAAAAAAAAAAAACTTATGTGAAAATATAGTTAATTAACAACAAATAATATAGCCATAATAATTTTTTAAAAAATTTTTCAATTTTTTCTAGGAATGTAGGCAACAATGTGTTTTACTAAAATTAAATAATTTATATTGGCACTAGGAGTATTTTTTGGACAATTTGATTAAAATCGGACACATAATGTAGCCATAATAAATTCTTAAAAACAAACAATTTTTTTTTGGAAAGTCTTCTACTAAAATGTTATAATTTATGTGAGTACTAGCAGATAATAATAACAGGAACGTAAACTATGTAGAATTTATGTTTGATGGTTTACCATATTGTAATATTAAAGAAATAACTGAAAATTTTAACACTTACTTTATTGACAGTATTGGTAACATTATAAACTCAATTCCATATAGTAGAAAAATACTGCCAGTTGCGAGGCATGTTGCAAAATTAGAAAATTGTTGAACTTTTAGATAAATCAGATATAATCGATTTAATTCAAAATATTGCAAATAAAAGTAGTCCTGACGAAATTAGTATAGAAATTATAAAACTGAATGTGAATGAACTAGTAAATATAATATTAAACATTATAAACTTATCTTTAGGAAGAGGTGAAGTACCAGCTCAATTGAAAATCTCTACATTAGTTCCAAAAAGAAAAGTGGAAAATTCAAATAATAAAGAGGATTTTAGACCTATAAATATGCTACCTGCATTCTCAAAAATTCTTGAAAAAGCAGTGTTTGAACAAATGTCAGATTTTATAGTAGAAAATAATATATTAAATAAATATGGGACATTCTACGTCAAATCGGTCGACAAACAACTAAACCCCTTCTAATTTGCTTGAAAATCAGCATTTCTGTTAATTTTTCATCTAAATACAATAAATTAGAAAGTAGTTTATTTGCCTGTCGGTTAACAAATAATGTATTTACCTGAAAATATAAAGAGTACAAATGTAAATATTAAAGAATATTACAGTGCAAATAATTAAGTTACGGTTAAATTAATCTCTTGATATATTTTATATTATATATATTTCTTATTACATATATCTCTATTTTATATTTTATATATTGTAAGTTATTCATATTTTGTAGTTCATTTTTATTCCACATATTTTCATTTATTCATTTATTTGTTATTTATATTCATATTTCATTTTTTTATGTGATCATTTATTTTATTTTATATATGTAAAATTTAATTCTCTCTGTAGAATTAATGTACTTATAGCAAATGCTAAATAAAGGCAATTATTATTATTAAAAATAATATAGCCATAATAAATTTTTTTAATCTTTAGTAATTTTTTTGTGAGAATGCTGTGTTTTACTAAAATTATATGATTTATGTGGATACTAGGAGAATCATTTGTGAAAATTCTACGTTGCACGTATGTCAAGCGTGATTTGGATGTGCTCGGGGCTAAAAAAAAAACATCGCGGTCACATTTGTTATAGTAACGGCAGAGATGGGAATTTACGCTTAAAAAAGTATTTTTTTTACGTTTAAGTGTAAAAAATACGTCAAAAAGTTAAATATGTTAAAAACCTAAATAATATGAAGTTTGAATTTTATCATTACGCTACGCGAAGGTTTAGATATATATATATATATATTGCAACGCCACCTCGGTTTCGGTGCCGTTATTTTGGTTCTCCTTTTCATTTCCGGATATCGGGCGCCAATCTCGTACTTCCTGCAACCTGTAATACGGGAAAAAGGGAACGGATTGCAGATAGCTCAATCGCGTTTGTCCGGGGTTCATACACACGTTTAATGGAAGATACACAATTGTATATGTAATTAAAAGAACACAGTTTGAAATACTAACAACACAAATTTTATTTAAAAAAATTATATCAAAAGAAATTATTAAATTATAAATTATAAATTACTCTAATTACAACAGTAACAATCAAGAAATTTCTAACAACAAAGATTTAATAAAATACAGTTCCGTGCTGACCAACTAATATTTTTTTTTAAAGCCAGAAATATAAATCAACACCGTTCTATCTGTCCACGAAACTAGATCCAATCTTAAATTAAAATCCAAAATTAAATTTTATACTGACGGCTGAATTTTCTAAGTCCGCAAAATTGAATTTAATACTGATTGTTAAATTTTCTGTCCGCAAAATTAATTCAGAAATTTTTCTAAGTTCCAAAAAAAAATTTAAAACTGACGACAGAATTTTCTAAGTCCGTAAAATCGTAAATCTGGGGCCGGGAATCAGCCAACGAGTGAGTTCGCTCAGACGCTAAGCGAACTCTCTTTCCCCTGGGACCGGACGCCGGTCGACCAGGAGAAGGTTGTTCAGTCTCGACACAAGACCGAATGTGAATTTTAAGCTACGAATCTTCTCTTTTATAGGCGACAATTCGTTAAGACTGGTTATAACTGCCTGATACGCGCTGTCTCGCTCGTATTGCGAGAGAGCGCGCCAGTTCTTCTTAATATTGTTAAAAACAAAACTCGGCCGGTCGTAACTAAACGCGCAGACAGATGTCTCTACTCATACCATACGATAAAAAAAAATGTTTACTAACAGTTGGCCTTAGCACCAAAAAAAAACATTGAAAATATCGGGCATGATTGATCATCGCTATGAGATAATTCCGTTCTTTTTGTTATATTGTAACAAAATAATTCAAATTTTAATTTATCGAAAAACGTTTAATTGACGAACTTAAAATATAGAAAAATGAAATTTTGACCGTTATTATCTCATAGTGAGTTTTACACTTTTGTACAATTATACAACCTAAATTACATGTTAATCTAAATAAACTTAGACATTTGTGTCGTACGCGAAGCGTTTCGTCACAATATATATATATATATATATATATATATATATATGTTTTGTTTTATAATTCCGCGGACGTTATATGACGTATCTGGTTTCCGGGATTGCTCCGCGTTGTCGGTTGTCGATTTTGATGACGACGTTTCGGCACAGTCTCATGTGCCATCTTCAGGTCTTCTCAGTAGTGCTTTTGCTCTGCTTCGAGTTAGACGTCTAACTCGAAGCAGAGCAAAAGCACTACTGAAAAGACCTGAAGATGGCACATGAGACTGTGCCGAAACATCGTCATCAAAATCGACAACCGACAACGCGGAATTCTAATAATTTTTATATATGTAAAACTAATAAAGTCAGTAGTAGCAATGACTTATTCCATAAAGGATTGCAGGAATATAACCAGTTGCCTCAGTTTATTAAAACATTTAACACAATGGCTAAGTTCAAATTTGAAATAAAAAAATATTTTTTAAGTATCGTAATATAGATGTATAGCAGACTTGATGTAACATTTCAAATTTATGTAAAAATATTTTATGTTTATAATTATCTTTTTTTGTATGATATATAGCTTCAAAAGCTACTAATAAACAATTATTATTATTATTATTATTAAAAATTGCGCTCGACAAAAATTGCTATTATGCTGCTCCCAAGCGAAGGAGTTTGGCAAAACGGAACCCCCTTAACACTTGATCAACTATCCCCGCCAGGGGTCTACCGGTGTCACTTCTCACCTCGTAAACAGCACGGAGTAGGGATGGGAGCGTTCTCCTGTCTCTCTTGCAATAAGCTGTATCTCACTTCTTACACAGTTTTCGTAATAATTTTTTCTTTTTCTTACGAAAGTAACAGGTTCCTCCACACAATTGAAATTTTTGAAAAACGCGTGTTAATACATATTAATTCATCTCTCTAATTGACAAATATTTGTATGTATGTATGTATGTATGTTTCTGCAGCATCTCCTCCTAAACCCCAGAACCGATTTCGATAGGAGTGATGTCATTTTAATTGGTTCATTCCCTATTTGAGAATAGGCAAGTTTCATCTTTCTTCGATTTCATCGTGGTTCTCAAAAATTTGAAAAATTATGTTTAATGCTAACCTGCAAATGTCAAATGACATTGCGCAGCAACGCATAACGGGAAAGCTGCAGTTGCGCAGCAATGCGCGACAAGAAAGTTATCTTTCAAATACTGAATTTTTGCGCAGTTTCGCAGCAACGCGCGACGGGAACGCTACTATATATATATATATATATATATATATATATATATATATATATATATATATATATATTGAAATAATAAAAAAAAAATTATTTTAAAATAAACATTATAATGTATAGGTTATGAAATATAAATTACAGACTAAATGTATTTATATTTTTCGAAACTAATTGTAAGCAACTTCTCAAAAACTAAATGTCATATTATGCTCTGAGCCGTTCCAAACTAAATAAAATTTTCAATCACGTGATCGTCATTCAATAATTTTATCTGTACTCTTAAGGTATTATTTTGGAATGCACCCTAAGCAGATTATAAATATATTATGTATAGGCACCTATTCTTAGGGTACATATCCACATAAACGCATAAACCTAAATATATATTTATATATATATATATATATATATATATATATATATATAGGGTGATTCAGGACTAGTGTAACAAACTTTAACAGCTTATACCTGAGGTCATTTTGAGCCAAAAATGTCATATGAACATAGGTCCTATTCCTTCTAGTTACCAAAATACAAGAGGTTGAAGTTCTATAAATAACACAAAATTTTCTAATTTTTGTAATCAAGATACATTCGGAAAACAAGAGTTTTATTGAAAAGTCATACCTTATTTGTCTTAATTAAAAATTGTTATACTTTTGATTGTATTTTTGTTTCATAATGGATGGTTATAGTACTGCTGAATATGCAGATATGATTTTTATTTATGGATTATGTAAGGTAATGACAAATAAAGTATGACGTTTCAATAAAACTCTTGTTTTCCGAAAGTATTTAGATTACAAAAATTAGAAAATTTCTAGTTATTTATAGAACTTCAACTTCTTGTATTTTGGTAACTAGAAGGAATAGGACCTATGTTTATATGACATTTTTGGCTTAAAATGACCTCAGGAATAAGCTGTTAAAGTTTGTTTCACTAGAAATTAGAAATTAGAAGAAGAAATTAGAAATTAGAAAATTTTGTGTTATTTATAGAACTTCAACCTCTTGTATTTTGGTAACTAGAAGGAATAGGACCTATGTTTATATGACATTTTTGGCTCAAAATGACCTTAGGAATAAGCTGTTAAAGTTTGTTACACTAGTCCTGAATCACCCTGTATATATATATATATATATATATATATATATATATATATATATATATATATATATAAAATATAAATTAAATACGGAAATATAATTATAAGATTACTTGAAAATTAGGTAAGTATTTTTATTATGTATTACATTATCATGTTTTAATAAAGAATAAGAATAAAGAATAACTAACTATTTACCTACCAGGCAGATAGCAAAATAATAAGTATAAAAATATGAACTTGAACATACATACATACATACATACATACATACATACACAATCACGCCATGTACCCAAAAGGGTGTGGCACAAACTCTTTTCATCATCCCGAAAACAGTCGCCTCCAAACACTCCTATCCAAACAGGCAACTTTCTTTCTAAAATGAAATTAATACATAAACTTTGGACACTAGACATTAAGGCATTATGTTGTAAGTGCTATATTCAGACAGGTAGCTCAAATGCAAAACATGTTGAAGTTAATATTGAATTTATTCGTTTAATACAACTTATTTATTGTAACTGACTGTTCTGAAAATTACATAATGAATGTTGAATTAATAATTCAATAATAAATTTAATATTGTTAATTGATTTATATAAAATAAAAAATAGTATATTTTCTAACTGGCTGTATTTTCTACAAAAACGATAATTAATGTACCGAAAAAATACTTGAGATATAATATCCTATGTAGAATAATATATATTTTTTTGAATTTTTTTTATTTTTGGAAAATAAAAAAAAAAAATTTTTTTCCAAAAAAAACATATTTTTTGCTTTTTTTGACTAAATTATAAAATAAAAAAAATTCAAAAAAATATATATTATTCTACATAGGATATTATATCTCAGGTATTTTTTCGGTAAATTAATTATCGTTTTTGTAGAAAATGACGACATGACAGTTAGAAAATATACTATTTTTTATTTTATATAAATCAATTAACAATATTAAATTTATTAATGAATTATTAATTCAACATTCATTATGTAATTTTCAGAACAGTCAGTTACAATAAATAAGTAGTATTAAACGAATAAATTCAATATTAACTTCAACATGTTTTGCATTTGAGCTACCTGTCTGAATATAGCACTTACAACCGTGTGTACTAACGTTAAAACAAAATTTCACCAAGAATTTAAATATACAGGCCCACTACTGCTGATTCTGCATAAATTGTTTTAAATTCACTTTTATGTAAAGATCGTAGATGCCTTTTCAATCTTGATGTATGCAAGCGATTATTTTTATAAAAATCTCGAGTGCGAGAATATCACTAGTCAAAGCTCTCCTAAAACTATCCTACAATGTATGATAATGATAATTTTTGTTGTTTAATATAAACATAAAACAAGATTAGAAGTATATGGGTAAACCCATATATAGACTACTTTGACATTTCTCGGAAAGTTGGCAACACTGTATTTTAATAATATTATAATTTATGTGGGCAATAGGAGATACTTTTCTGAAAATTTGATCAAAATCGAATAAATAATGTAGCCACAATGAATTTTTTAAAAATTTTGTGATTTTTTCTCGATAAGTTGGCAACACTGTATTTTGTTAAAATTGCATAATTTATTTAGGCACTAGGAAAAACTTTTATAAATATTTGATTAAAATCGGTTAAATAAAATGGTCAAAATAAATTTTTAAAAATTTTACTAATTTTTTTTCTCGGAAAGTTGGCAACACTGTATTTTGTTAAAATTACATAAATTATATGAATACTAGGAGAATCTTTTGTGAAAATTTGAGTAAAATCGGTTGAATAACATGGCCATAATAAAATTTTTAAAACTTTAGTAATTTTTTTCTCGGAAAGTTGGCAACACTGAAAATTAATAAAATTATGTAATTAATGGGAGCATTAGAGAAATCTTTTCTGAAAATTTGATCAAAATCGGATAAATAATGTAGCCACAATGAATTTTTAAAAACTTTAGTAATTTTTTTCTCGGAAAGTTGGCATCACTGGAAAAAACCAAAACCACATGACCATCTTGGGCACTAGGCAAATTTATCCTGAAAATTTCATTATAATCGGTTGAACCGTCTAGGAGGAGTTGCGATCACAAAATTTTGTCTGACGACCGAGCGAGCGAGCGAGCGAGCGAGCGAGCGAGCTGACGACGCACATCCATACACCCACATAAACTAAGTTCAGATTCGTCATCTACAGGCTATATGAAGGATTTCTATACAATTTTTTTTTTTTTTTGAAAATGTTACAGACACCGTACCAAACGCTTAACTACTTTTCCTTGCAGTCAAAGTAGTAAAAATTGTTCTGGCAGAAAAAATATTATATGTGGGAAATTTACAAACTATATTTTATTTTTTATTAAAAAAATAGTAAAAAACATAGTAAAAAATGTTTCAAAACTCACTGTATAAAATAAAACGGCTTCAAGTTTAAGTTCTGTAAATGACATTTACAGTAAATAATAGTACATAGAAACCAAAATATGTTCTGTTATTTACTGTAAATATCATTTTTATGTAAATGTTTATTATTATTTAAAGAAAAAAAAAGTGACATACAATCGCAAGCTGAAAATAAATAAGAATAAACAAATAATGTGATATACAATCCAGTTTATTCTAACATAATAATTAAGTTATTTAACAAAATCAAAACGATGAACCGTAAACAAATGAGATGAAATGTGTATGAATGAAATTAACAAATACATGTTATTACAATAAAAAAATAGGGAAAACACGTAAAAATCAGCCCTACAATACCGATGACCTTGCTAACATGGGTAGTGGCGTAGAGATAATTTAAGTTAAGTTGAATTCACAATAATTTTACAATATAGTACTTTACGTACGAATTATATATTATCAAAAAGTGCAGTAAATGTATTATTGAGCATAAAGTTCATTACAATAAATCATTACCGTAATATTCAGCCAGAACTTTAACTGCGATAGTCAACTTCAAAGTACGCCACTGGAATTTCTTCAAAATAATATTCACTAGCGACGTAGCGACCAAGCGCTGTAAACCGATAATGCACGAAAGTAATAGAATCAAGCGAGTTGATAGTTGATACGCGAGGGAAAACAAATAATGTTTTGTATGTTTTGTTCAGTTGTAAGTCATCATAGTTGTGTTTCTTCTGAATTATCATATTAAACTGTAAGTATTTATTTATTTTATTGTATGTGTTACATTGTTTTCGTATATAATTTTATTTATTTATTTTATATACTTACTTTATAATATTTTTAGTATTTAACTTATTTTCAAACAGAAACCCATGTGTGAGGTTATGTTTTACTAAAATGTCTCTAAAAATAGGATAATTTATTTGAGTATTAAACAAAAAACTTTATTTATATTGTCACGTTTCACGTGACGCGAATATGATTTTTGTCATTCCGAAACTTTTGTCCGTATTCCTGCTTGAATTTCCAATCCTAACCACAATTCGCTGAGATTTTGTGTTGCTAAAAGAAAATGAAATAAGTGATTTTAGTTCAGTAAATATCATATAAACAATTATAGAACTTACCCATTTGGCAATTTTGATTGTATTTATTATTAAATAAATTATTTGTGATCAGGTTATGAAATTCGAATGCATCTGTCAACAGCGCTTGACCTTGTTGAAGGCCACGCTATGACAGCTAATGAGATATTTTGATGAGAATTTAAATATAGAAAATAAATTGTTTAATTAATTGCGAAAATTATTTATTTTATTTGATTTAAGTTTCAGTATTTTTAAATTTATTTAATATTGCGAGTTAGAAATTAATTGAAAATTTTTGAATCAAGTGGTGAAGCAGCAGGTCGAGGGGGAAGAGACAGGTTCTCTCTCTCTTGGTGGTGGCGTTTCAACGTGAAATGACGTATTTTTTTTGTGAGATAATTTTTGTTAAGTGTTTTTATCGTTTTTGATTTTTTGAATATTATTTGAATTTTATTCGAAGATTTAAATATCGCATTTCTTGGTAAGCTATATTTTTGAGCATTTAAGAATCATTTAATGTGATTTATTAAGGTTTGATTTGGCCAGCAGACCACGTGTCTGTCAAATTTTCATTTACGCATGTTGGTGTAATATTTTAAAGTAATTTGGGTTTTCTGGGTGCCAAAGCAAGCCCTAATAATTTATTTAGATAAATTTAAGTTTCGCGGAAGTCCCACCAAGGCTGTGTAATTATTTGTGCTGTTGGTACAGTGTCGTATTTTGTTACAAGGCTAGTCTACTTCGTGTAATCTTCCTTGCATGTTCCTGAGTGGATATTCGAGATTTTATGTTTTCAGTTGGATTATTTCCGCTTTGATACTGGTTCACTTGTGAGTTTTCACTGTGTCATAAGCGACCGTTTAATTTTTGGTTTTTCTTGAGTTTACGAGGTCGCAGGCAAATTTGAAACTTCAGGTTGCATGAAATTGAGTCGATCGCCACGTCGATTGATCCGAACAGGAATCCAAGGTCGTTCACAGGTATTCTCGCCTTCGTCCAGCCATCGAGTCGTAAGAAGAGTAACTAGTCATTTTGTTAAAAGTATTTGCCGTATTTATAATTGTAAATTAGCTTCATTAATTTTGTATGTCTGCTATTTGATGCCGTTAGTATTTTATTGTATGTTAGCTTCAATAATCTTTAATTATTTATTTTGTTATAATTTTTATAATTCATAATTATTTGTGTTGCATAATAAGTTACATTAAATTTCATTAATTAGAAAAAACAATCTTTAATTATTTATTTTATTATAATTTTTATAATTCATAATTATTTGTGTTGCATAATTAGTTACAGTAAATTTCATTAATTAGATTTATGTAAATTTTCTAAGATTCCTTGCTTCCTTTTTAGAAGTAGTTGTTAGATTCGCTTCCACCCCTTTGATTCAATCTAGCTGGCGCCCACCAGAATTTATTTTTTTCTTTTACAACATAATTGTTCAAATTTAACTTGAATTCGATTTCCAACAATCTTTAAGAACGAACCTACCCATCCCAGCTCTCCCACAACCCCATCGCGGGCCGAGGCACCCCCAATTTGTTTCAGGTGTGTACGGTAAGTACTTTGAAATATTTAACATCCGATTTTCTCCGTCACAATATATATAATAAACGTGTATTTGATATACACTACAATGTCATATCGGTTCCTCAGACAAAAAATGTTATCAATAATGAACGTCAAATACATGTTACATATTGAAGATTAATGCGGGCCTTACACAAGTTGTCCAGTGTACGGGAGAAGCGTGAAAATCGGGAATTGTACGGAAATTTTATTTGTCGATGAAATGTACGGGAATTGTACGGAATTTTCATAATGTACGGGAAATTTGATTTTGAGGTTAAACCAAAAATATTTACTTATTTTATATATGCATTCATTTACTGCGTTTAAATTATCCTGCGCGTATGTTTGTGTCGAAACAGAGCCAAGCCGCGTAGTGCGACGCCACCCGTCATTTAGTAGTTTACACTATTGGTTGCTGGTTGCTGTTATATTTGTGTTAAAAAACTATACGGGAATTGTAATAGGATGTACGGGAAATGTACGGAAATTGTACGAGAATTTTTTTCTCACTTTGTTAAACACCTTGTTAAACGGTCAATCAGGAACGACAGTCTGACTAGAAAATTAGACTGTCATTCCTGACTTCAATTACGATGCCCCTACACTTATCAGTTAAACTGACAGTCTGAGATGAACTGGGACATACTATGGGATACTGGGATATTACTATGAACAAAAATTTTTTTAACAAGTTGATTACTATGCTGACACCATATTTATCCAGAGTAAATACAGTTATGAGAGACAGTTATAAATACGGTTCGTGAGAGAGACTATATATATATATATATATATATATATATATATATATATATATGTGTGGGGCCGGTCCGGTCCTGATGCATTGGTAAAGCGCGCGCGACAGAGTGAAGAGTACGAGCAGAGTGTCGATGACGAGAAGACGTGTGCAAGACGAAATTGTTTTATTATATTGTATTATATTATATATCATCATATTACTAATAATATTGTTTAACTTTATTTAATCGTTTAAATTAAAATATATTCAATTATTCACCATACCTGGAGTTTCGTATTTAATTAAAAAACCCACAAAAATGGGGGTTCAAACGGGATAATAATAATTAAATCAAAATTAACGGTGCGGTGACAAAAAGTTTAAAAGAGTGACAATAAAAATAAACGTGTTTTGTGACCAAAAAGTAATTACTGTAAATGAAAAATAAAACAAGTGAATAAGTGTATTGTATTGTGAAATCACATAAGAAACGGACATTTGTAAGTAAAGAAATTTATTATACGCAAATTAAATTAAAATATTAAATATTAGAATAAAAGACGTTGAAAAATAATTTTGTGCGAAGTAAAAATATCACAGAAACTAAACGTTATCGCGCGCGAGAGATAAGCTATCATATTCACAATACATTACGCACCGATTACGCACGTAAGATTCGGAGAATCACAGACGACGAAAGAATGCAGTACACTCATTAGTAAAAGTTTGCAAAGACGAATTATAGAAGAAAAGACGATAATTAATTTAAGACGAACAAAAGACGAATTAAAGAAGAAACGAAGACGAATTACAGAAGAAAAGACGATAATTAATTAAAGAAAAATAAAAGAAGAACAGAAGACGACCCAAAGAAGAAAAGGCGACGATTACACAAATAAGAAGACTTTAACTAAGGAAGAAAAGAAGAAAGAATATTCAACGAATAAGAAATTATAGTACGACGCCAACAAAAATATAATCACGATGACAGCATTAGAACAAATCCCTACTATTGCTCGAAACATAAACGATGCTCCTTTCAAGACAATTAAAAAATTCTACAATTTACTATTCGAAACAGATGCTCATAGAACAAGTCGAAAATATGTACGACAATTTACGGGATTTAACTTCAACGCTGACTCAGATGAGTATACAAATAAAGTAGAATATATTAACAATACTTTCTCTTTGACAGATCTGAAGTTATTTGCAAATCTGCTTAACATTAGTGACGACGGCACTCAAGATGAAATAACGACAAATATCTGTAGTTCACTCATGGACTTGTCAGCTCTGGCGGAGAGCAATGAAGAAGACGAAGAAGAAGAAGAAGAAGAAGAAGAAGACGAAGAAAACGAAGTAGAAGAAGAAAATGATGAATCCAACGAAGAAGAAGCAGAAAGAAAAAATGTTAGAGAAGATAAATCTACGGTCAATCAAAAAAGAAATCTAAGAACTGAATCCTTTACTTTAACGTTTCGTGACGTAGAAGATGCTATTCGAAGATTCGGTGGAAAAGATGGATATCCAGTGGACAAATGGATTGCCGATTTTGAAGAACTAGCTCATCTAATGAACTGGAACGACCTTCAAAAATTAATCTATGCCAAGAAATCTCTAGATGATCTTGCAAAAATATTAGTCAACGCTGAAAGAGGCATCACGTCGTGGGCATTGTTGAAGAGTTTATTAAGGAAAGAATTTAAAGTAACAATAAACAGCGCCGATGTACATAAGAAGCTTATGTCCCGTAAGAAAAGAAGAGAAGAATCGCTACAAGAATATGTCTTAGTAATGCGAGAAATAGCAAGCCAGACGGACATCGAAGTAGAAGTCGTCATACAATACATCATCGATGGAATAATTGACGATACCAGTAATAAACTTATTTTATACGGTGCCAAAACGTTTCACGAATTTAAAGAAAAAACGAAGATGTACGATCAAATTAAGAATAAAACTTCATATTCAGAGAATAAAACAAGAGAAAATTACAGAACAAACTCAAGAAACGTTCAAGAAAATAAAAAGAGGAACATTGATGTACGATGCTACAATTGCGGCGACAAAGGCCATCGCACGCTGGATTGTCCATCAAGAAATAAAGGCATCAAGTGTTTTTCGTGTAACCAGTTTGGACACAAGGCAAGCGATTGCAAAACAAATACAAAGAAGAGTGAATCCAAGTCACTATTAAATGTGAAACATAAGAAAAATCCCGCTATAAGAACGATTAAAATAGGCAACACCGATCTAGACACCCTATTAGATACAGGAAGCGACGTTAATCTAATTCGATTAAATGAATTTATTTCGCTCGGACTGCCAGCGCTTGAAGAAGATATCATTCAGTTGACCGGAATTGGAAACACTAAAGTGAATACTTTAGGTAGTTTTGAAAGTGATGTTACTATAGACGACGTAACCATTTTGACAAAATTACATGTTGTCTCAAATGATAGTATAAAGGTGCCAACGATATTGGGTTACGATTTCCTGAAAGAAGCTAGAGCCGTAATTGACAAAGATGGAGTAAAATTTACAAACAAGAACATCAAAGAAAACGATGAAACCAATGTCGCAAACAATGAAATTAATGACCAAGATGAAGTTCAACAATTATTGAATATTGAGCATGAAGATCCCGAGTTAGAATTGAACCATGTAGAAGATCCCAAATTAAGAAAACAAATTCAACAATTATGTGAAGAATACGATTCGGAAAATAAAAAGACACAAACGACACAACTAAAAACAAAAATAATTTTGAAAGATGATACTCCGATCTACCAAAGACCGAGAAGGCTATCACACATGGAAAAAATGGAAGTAGACCGCCAAATGGAAATATGGTTAAAAGATGGGATAATTCGTCCAAGCGTGTCTGAATTTGCCAGTCCGATAGTCCTCGTGAAGAAGAAAAATGGCGAAATAAGAATCTGCCAAGACTACAGAAAGTTGAACAGTCAAATTGTAAAAGACCGATATCCTCTGCCACTAATAGAAGACCAATTGGATCGACTTCAAGGAGCAAAGATATTTAGTACTTTAGATCTTAAAAACGGATTTTTCCACGTACCAGTTGACGAAGAAAGTAGAAAATATACAGCATTTGTAACTCCAACTGCACAGTATGAATTTTTGAAAACACCATTCGGGATGTGTAACTCACCTGCAATTTTTCAAAGATTTGTGAACGATGTTTTCAAAGAGCATATCCGAAATGGCATTGTCTTAATTTATATGGACGACATTGTCATAATAGCCAAAACAGAAAATGAAGCTGTAGAAAATCTTGCGAAATTACTTAAAACAGCAGAAGAATATGGTCTGATTATTCAGTGGAAGAAATGTCAATTTCTGAAAAGAAACATAGATTATCTTGGACATCACATAGAAGATGGAAAAATCAAACCGTCGAAGGAAAAAACCAATGCCGTGGTACAATTTCCAAAGCCGCAAACAACTAAACAGATTCAAAGCTTCCTAGGACTAACAGGTTACTTTAGAAAATTTATTAATAACTACGCCCGAATCGCAAGACCACTCAGCGATCTTCTGAAGAAAGATGTACCATTTGTTTTTGAAGAAAGAAAAGAAAAAGCTTTTCAAAAATTGAAAACAATACTAACAGAAGCACCCGTACTTGGAATATATTCAGTAGACGCAAAAACCGAATTACATACCGACGCCTCACAAGATGGACTTGGAGCAGTATTGTTACAACAAGACGAAGATGGAAATTTTCATCCTATACATTATATGAGCAAAAAAACAACACCTGCAGAGCGTAAATATTGTAGTTATGAATTGGAAGTACTAGCTATTGTACATGCGCTCAAGAAATTCCGACATTACTTGCTTGGAATCAGATTCAAGATTGTGACTGATTGTGCCGCTTTCACGCAAACGATGAAGAAAAAAGAATTAGCTACACGTGTCGCAAGATGGGCTCTCCTCTTGGAAGAATTCGATTACTCAATTGAACATCGTGCCGGTGATCGAATGAAACATACAGATGCGCTATCTCGAAATAGTGTAATGGCTCTCATTCAGAACGAATTTATTGATTCTATTAAAGCAGCTCAGAAAGAAGACGAAGGTTTACAAACAATTATGAAATTATTAACTGAAGGACATCCACACAAAGAATATTTTATGAAAAACAATTTATTGTACAATTTGCATGATGGAAAAGAATTATTAGTCGTCCCACAACAGATGCAACACGAATTAATTAGAAAAACTCACGAAAACAACGGACATTTTGTTGTCCGAAAGACCGAAGAAATAATCTTGAGAGAATTTTGGATCCAACGATTACGCGAAAAGATTGAAGCTGTTATAAGAAATTGCATTCCATGCATTCTTGTAGAAAGAAAGAATGGAAAAGGCGAAGGTTTTCTAAACCCCATCAAGAAGGACGATCTGCCATTAACAACGTTTCATATAGACCATTTAGGTCCTTTAGCTACGACAAAGAAGGGTTACAAGTATTTGTTGGTTATAGTCGATGGATTTACGAAATTTACATGGCTTTATCCAACCAAAACAATTACTACGGATGAAGTAATTGACAAACTAGAAAACCAGAAAGCAATATTTGGCAACCCAAAACGTATAATTTCCGACCGAGGAACCGCATTCACGTCAACTCGATTTAAAGAATATTGCGCAGCCGAAAATATCGATTTGATACATATTACGACCGGAGTACCACGAGCTAACGGGCAAGTGGAAAGAATCAACCGCATAATAATTCCTGTTCTGTCGAAATTAACAATGGAGAACGAAGAGAAATGGTTTAAGTACATAAACAAAGTACAGAGATCAATAAACAATAGCCACCAAAGAAGCGTGAATTCATCACCCTTTAAATTGCTATTCGGAACGAATATGACTGAAGCAGAAGATACAAATATACAAGAATTACTTGAGATCGAATTCGAAAAATCTTTCATCGATGAACGAGACGCACTAAGAAAAGAAGCCAAGCAACAAATCTTGAAGGTGCAAGAAGAAAATCGGAAGAATTACGATAAACGTAGAAAAACTGCCATGAAATACAATGTTGGCGATTTGGTCGCCATAAAACGAACTCAGTTTGTTAACCTAGGTAAGTTAAAAAGTAAATTTCTTGGACCATATCGTGTTACAGCTGTCAACCGGTATGACCGATACCAAGTCGAACGAGTAGGCTCACATGAAGGTCCCAAACAAACCTCAACCGCTGCCGACTACATGAAGCCATGGCGCACTATCGAACACGAAGATTCCGAAATTGAGGACAAATTCGAAGTCAGAAATGGCCGAGATGTGGGGCCGGTCCGGTCCTGATGCATTGGTAAAGCGCGCGCGACAGAGTGAAGAGTACGAGCAGAGTGTCGATGACGAGAAGACGTGTGCAAGACGAAATTGTTTTATTATATTGTATTATATTATATATCATCATATTACTAATAATATTGTTTAACTTTATTTAATCGTTTAAATTAAAATATATTCAATTATTCACCATACCTGGAGTATCGTATTTAATTAAAAAACCCACATATATATATATATATATATATATATATATATATATATATATACATATATATATATACATATATATATATATATATATATATACATATATATATACATATATATATATATATATATATATATATATATATATATATATACATATATATACATATATATATATATATATATATATATATATATATATATGTATATATATATATATAATAATTCACGAATTCTGTGCATTCGTAAATTTAGTATTTTTTTTAAATACAGAAACTACAGAAAACAACTACGGAAAATACAGAACCCACACACACAAGACCAAAAGCATAAAATTATTATTGAAATAAAAGAATTTTTTTTTAATATACCGCGCTTTTAAAACTGACTAAAAAGTATAAAATAAATTCTCCTAGCTCCATACAAATTTTTTAAACCCATCCAGAAAAAGTGGAGCAACGACAGCTACTCCCTACACTCCTTACTATTATTTAATTTTTTATTTAATAATTATTTTAAAAATAAGTTAATTTTTCCCCATTTAATTATATTGTTACCAAAAATTAGCGGTAATGTTTCTCACTCGTGCAAATGATCTATTGAATGGAAATCATATATCAATATTAATTATATATTATTATAATATATATATATATATATATATATATATATATAAATATATAAAAGTTCAAAATAACGGGATAACGGTACGTGGTATTTATTGAATATCCAATATTTTGCCAACATTTTTTATTTTATCAGGTAAAACCAATGAAGATATAAATTAAATTAATGTAAGTATACAAACTTACATGTATGTTTAGTAATAAATAGTATTGTTAAGAATCTTAAAACAACTTTAAATAATTCTATAACACATTATTGCACACAAAATATAATTAAGGATTTGAAGCAGTATATTATTATTAAATTAATATTTAAAACGTATGTAAGTAAAAATTTAATAATAATAAATAAAATAATATATGTCAAAAAATAAAATTATTTTTGTTGATAAATTTAAAATAGGAAAACTTTTTTCAGATTTTTAATTAAAGTCAATAAATTAAAAAGAAATTATAACCGCATACACAATAAATTATAATATTATAATTTTGTGAAAATTGATAAAAATGTGCAAATCAAGTATTTCATAATTTAAAAATAGCACTGGGGAAAGATTTTTATTCCGGCTAAGAAAAATAATTATTGATTGCAGTAAATTTATCCATTTTAATTATATTGGCATAATTAGTAAATCATTTGGAATAATTGTTTTGTACATCGAATATTTTCGGATTATCGTAGTCAGTTTGATTTCATTAATTTAATCTAATTACCGTTATTTTTCAAACTTAATTATCAATACAATAGTTAACTTTATTCATATATATATATATATATATATATATATATATATATATATATATGTTTATATATGTATATATATATATATATATATATATATATATATATATATATATGTGTGTATATATGTGTATATATTTATATATATATATATATATATATATATATATATATATATATCATTCGTCATAAAGTAGTTAAAAATAGTAAAAAATATTCAGCTTTGTGTCTGAAATGTGGACCAGCAATAAGAAGATATTATTAATATTATATAAGATATTCTTATTTTTTTTTGCACAATAATAATTGTATTTGATTTTATATTTTTGTACTTTTGACAGAGATAAATGTAATTCAAATATAAATATCCTTTTTTTTACATATTATACATTTTTACGTAAAAAGTGATGTATAATACATGACGTATTATACGTGCCCATTACTGACCAACGGACGTAAACAAGTGTAATTTCTCACATTAATATCGACTGTCAAATAAGATATATGATCGCATTTTCGTTTAGAATCATAACCCATGTTATACGAACATCAAAAGTCAATCACTGCTGCTATAAATAGAACATGAAATATTAAGTTATGTCAATAAAAACAAAACTATTATCGCAAGACAACAAATAAATTTATGATTTTTTTTATTTACAAACATAATATAGGCAATCATATAAGATTTTTACAATAGTACAAAATACTTACCTAATTTTATATTACTGGTTTGGTGCTAAATAGCACATACTAATTACAATATGATTTTATCTTTAATAATTACACTTTAAAAGGTCAATTTGATAAGAAGAACTCAGCAACATTTAAGTTGACAATAACAAACCCCATGTTCCTATTTCTAGTACCAATGTAATACTATAGCAAATATTATAATTGAGGTATCTGCACGTGTTAAAACGAGGCCGATATTCGCAGATTTGCATTTATTTTTAAAAAGAGTTATTTTATTAATTTGATATGTTACTATTTAATATTATTTTTTATGTCATTTTATTTCGATAAAAATGGCGCAAAGTGTACCTAATTGTTTACGAATATTTTGAAACCAGATATAGTACATTAAATATTATAAGTGGTAACTCTATATTATTACCTACTGAAACTATTGCACTTCTAAAAAGATAGTCTATTATGGTTTGCTATACTAATTGATATTTTGCAAACAAATATTGAACAATAGTTAAAGTTTTAAATGATGTTGAGAACTTAAATATATTGTATATTCGTTATGTCGAGTTGTGCGCATGTACAGAACCAGGCATTGGCTGGCAAAAGCAGAACGAGATATTTCAGTGTTCATATGGAATTTATAGAGTACGGACGTGCTACATTGCTTGTCTTTGCATACGCACAGCTACTAATGTGTAATCAGAATTTGTAACAAAACAATCACTTTGTCAAATATTATCAAATACAAACATTGGTCACATCGAGACGGATATTATAAGATAAAATCAAGATATAGTTAAAACAATCAAGGTCCTTCGAAAAATCAACAAATTATAGAAGATTCAAATCGTTGTCACAAAGTCAACAAGCAACCACGCGCAGAATTCAGCTGAGTAACTACAGTCTATAGCCGAGTAGCAAACAAGGCAAACGGCGTTTCAACTGGAATTTCACAACACAACGCAATTGACGCAGGTCTATCAAAGCGGCGCGATTCAACAGTCAAAACAACATTATCGCATAATCAAATGCAAATCCACCGACACTGGTGAACCGTAATTTGTATTTTCGATCTGTACAAAATGTCGGAAGAATACAAAAAACTTACTAGAGATCACGGTCACTTGAAGACACAATTATACGTTATTCGTTAAATACGTAAATAGCTTAGATGATACACAATTAGACGATAGTACAATAAAGAACAATAAAGTACAATAAAGAAACAAAGCGTTTAGATATCATTGAACAATTACTAAACAATTTTAACGAAATGCAAAACGAAATTGATAATCTAGAGATAGATCAAGAAACTAACTTGAACGAACGCGAGCTATTTCAAAATTCGTATTTTGCAATCGTATCCAAAGCTAGTAACATAATTGAAAAATTCAATCAGCAAAGCGGTAAAAGTAGTAGTAAATCGGTCAGTCAATATAGTGTAAAAAATAACGTGTCAGACACATCTGCTCATGTTCAGTCAAAAATAATAAACAATGTAAAGTTACCTCGTATAGATTTACCAAATTTTGATGGAACAGTAACAAAATGGCGCGAATATAAAGATAATTTTATAGCAATGATATATAACAATATCGAATTGTCTGATTGTCAAAAATTCTGTTATTTGCGAGTAACGGTAAAAAATAAACCATCAAACATGATACGATACTTGGAAACAACAAATTCCAATTATAGTATTGCATGTGGCAATTTATGCAAACGTTACGATAATAAACATAAAATAATTAACAATCACGTTAATGCTATCTTAAATTTTAACAATATATCTAAAGAATCACATGTCAAATTGCGGGAATTTATATAAAATCACTCGGGCAGCAAATCGAATTCTGGTACGCGATTCTCATTCCAATTATTTTAAATAAGTTTGATTTACAAACATACATAGAATGGGAAAAATTGACCCATTTGGGACTTTGTGCTAAATAAACCGTTTTAGGTTAAATATGATGTATAATTCATACTGTATTGAATAGTATTAAAAATAATTGAAGTTGTTTACGCACAAAAAATATTTATTATATTAATTCACAATAATATAATTAATGTTTGCAATTATCACAGATAATAAATGAATGTTTCGGACAAACGTATTTTTTGCAAATATGACATACTGTAAAAACAAGTGCCTACAGCCGTGTCCATCCAAATTATGACATACTGTCTTATATTTATTGTCACTTTTGATGCACTGCACACATCTACCTTTTTTATTTGACGATGTATGTGCAGCGCTTGTAGTAGCAATGTTGTCAATGGCTTGTATATGTTGCACTATTGCAGCGGAAATTAGGTTTCTAGGTTTTTGCCACTCTTCTTCCAATTTCTCAATTGATGAGGCTTTTTTCAAGTTCTTCAATGTATAGTCGTCGTTTATACAATTTATGTTTGTTCCAATCTGGATTGATTTTACCCCATACAACAAAAGCGTTGTACGCTGATATATCTAGCATATTGTAAAATAATATCATTGACCAACGATGACTCATTCTTTTTGTAGTGTAAGTCGCTAAAAACTTGTCTAAGATATCTATAGCACCTTCT
Organism: Clivina fossor; assembly: GCA_963966155.1. NCBI lineage: Eukaryota > Metazoa > Arthropoda > Insecta > Coleoptera > Carabidae > Clivina > Clivina fossor. The sequence goes on from OZ014551.1 coordinate 14,964,497, forward strand.
AGAGCAGGGGTGGGCAAACTTTTTCAGGATACGGGCCACTTCTAATTTTTTCAAGGTGTTGCGGTCCACCCAGTGGCGTAAGTGTGGTAAGCTAAAAAAAAAGTCTACAATATTTATTATAACTTAATAATAAATACGGAATATGTACTTATCTACATAACTACAATAGAAAAAACTTACTATTTTAAAACTGCGTTTAAAACAAAACGCAAGATACAAACAATATAATAATATCAAATGATGCTTTATCAAACAATTTAAAATACATAAAACATAAATCACTTTTATCTAAAGTTAGTTCTCGTATTTATAGTTAGTAGAAGACTTAGTCTGCATACTGTCCGCCAATCTTGAATATCTCGGTATATAATTACTAACTGCTAATCTTGCACTGGATTCTAGTGGTCGTCTGTAAAACGGGAACGATATGTTGTCTTAATTATATTCATCGTTAAAAATGTAGATTCACACAGGTAGGTAGAGCCAAAAAACGATGTTAAATGAAATGCAACTTTTTTTTAAAATTAGCATCTTAGCGTCTTAGTTAAAGGCGGTCACCCCAAAATGTCTTGGCGGTCTACCGGTCGATCGCGATCGACTTAATGCCCACCCCTGTTCTAGAGCATTATAATCTAGAATTGCTTGTGGTTTCTTATCGTTTCTCTCTGTAATTTCTTTAGTTGTGTGAAGTGTACTCATGAGTAAAACAACTTTATTTTTTTTGGTATGACGACACGTGTCTTTCGTAAATGCAAATTTGAACGAATAACCCTCAACCTTCTTACAATCAGCTATTCCAAAGGTAACTCGGATTTATTCTTTCAAACGGTACCTAACATAGTCATATTTCGTTTCAATAAAAGCTGTCCCAATTGATAAGATGTAAGGAAATTATCGCAAGTTAAATTTCTTCCTTGTAAGTTTTGCGCCAAATCGCTAACTACTCGACAACCCTGATTTTTTTCGGGTTGTTTTCCTGATAATTTACCCGTATAGACTTGCATATTCCGGCATCTGCCACGAAAACCTACCAATTGCTCATTCACAGTAACGTTTACTCCAGGATTATAACATTTCGGCAAGTTGTCTACCCAATTATCCCAAACTACTCATATCGCAGTTAATTTATCCTTTATTCTACGGCGTCATCACAGTTATCAAATCTTTTATCATATATATATATATATATATATATATATATATATATATATATATTGTGACAAAAACACTTTTTGTCACGAGTCAAATTTTGTATAAAAAATGATATTTTTATAGAGTATTTATTTTTTAGTAAATTGGCAATATTGACTAAACTGTGTAAAATTAGCAGGCACATAAATACCGCTTGTACCGGTGAAATATCTCTCTCTCCCGTGAGCCACTGTCCGAGCAAGCAGCTCTCTTGCGTGAATTACCGAGCTGAGCAGACTTCTACTGGTTTTGTCTTCGTTATATCGGTGATGAGTTGAAGGTTAATTTACCATGCGGCCTGATAAGTTTTTGTATTCAATATGGAATTGGTTCGTTTGGATTTGAAACGATGTAAGTTGACAATTTATTTATTTTGTATTATGTTTGAATTGTTATTCATGAGATTTTTTGATGTTTGGATTATTTTAGTATCGTAAATTTTCGCTCTCGTGAATACAATGATGGTCAACTTACATTTGATTTCGTTTTGTATTTTTTTGTAAAGCCAATTTCTTTCTTGAATAATTTTGTAAGTTATTTTGTTTTGAATGATAATTTCTAGAGTTCAATTTATTAGAGTTTGTATCGTTATAGTTTATTTGATGATTAGTAATTTTAATTTGACAAATTAACCTTGAAGCAGCACAGATTCCCGTTCCAATCCTCATTTCTTTCTTTTGTAAATGCTAGTAGATTTTCCTTCCCGTTTTCCGTTTGTGAAAGTCTTTAGTGCGTATCATTGTCTGTATTTGTAAATTTCGAGCCCTTGCTAGAGCGCGTTATGATCTTCAAGTTTTTTTGTGCCGTGCTGCGAGCACGGATTTGATAATTTTATTCGCGTTTAAAACGACGGACGTTTTAATGTTTGAACTTTTGTAGAGTTCGGGATTGTTGCAATACGAGTTATTTTGAGGCCACGCGCCATTGTTCGTGTTGCGATGATTTTTTGCTTTATCGTATCGTATATTTTTGCTATTATCACAGCACTTAAATTTTAGGCTGAAGAAGCTGTATCGGCTGTGATGATATTTTGTTTGAGTATATTTTTTGGTGGCCACGTCGTAATTCTCGGTGAAATACCCTATGTTTTCGTGGGCTACTCCTATAAGATCAGAATGCGTTCATTGGCTTCCGGATTTACAAATTACGGGAAAGACATTCGGTCTAGATCGGCTAAAGTACTTTCGTGTTTTGTCTCTCCTGCGCACGCGACCCCCCCTCTGTTCCATGTTCTATGTTCCCTCTTCGCGATCCCTTTTCTTTGTTGTATGAATGACGTGTAGAAAATCGTAAGTAGCAAATCATCACTTTATTTGTATTATTTTTGTATTGAAGATTTTGTCGTGAGCAAGTAACTTTAACTTATTTAGCTAGAAAATATTGTTGAGTCATTTTATTGTAGTATTGTTGAATTTTCTTTGAGTTACGTATTTTTGTTTCTAGTTAAATATTTTAATTTTGCTTGTATCATTTTTTGAACTATGCTATTTTCACTTAGCTTTTGTATCTTGCGATTATACTGTTGTTACCTATTTTGTTTGCTAAGTGAACTATGCAATTATCGTTTAACTTTTCTATTATGAGATTATTCTGCTGTAACCATTTTGTTTGCTAATTGAATTTTGTTATCGCTTAAATTTTGTATTCTGATATTTATTTTGATCGCTGAATTTATTAACGTTGCTTGAGTTGATTTATGATTTGTGTAATTTAAATTGTAAATTGTAAATTATTCTGATTTTGCATTAATATGTTATATTGATGATATTGTATGAAAATATTGCTTATCGTTGAATTTCGATTGTATCGACCTTTATTTCAAGTTCGATTGTTTGATTTTATCATGTTTATTATTGTGGATAAATCTGCTGTGCCCCCTCATGTTTAGATGAACAGGCTGTCGTTTTCAACGGTGTCCGAGCGAGATTCAGATGTATAGCGGCACCAGTTAATTGTGGAAACCGAATTTGGATCAACAAATGAAAGATATCGACCATACTCTAAATCGAGCATTAATTATGGATTGGATGATGATGTTTATGACGTACTAAAGCCCGCGGGGCGTATTCCGATTTCGAGGGCGATCATTTTCATGATGTCTCCTTCCATGATCACGCCGCTTTGTTGCGCTGTGCATTCTGACATCTCCTCGGCGCTGACGAAAACGCAGAAGAAGATCTTCTTTAGCTAGACCACCCGCTAACCAGCAGACATCAAACAAACGACGTACGTACTCTGTATTTGGAATATCATGCAATATAACATCTCGAATTACAAAATTGTAAGTAATTTTTTATTTAATTATTTATCGCATTTCCGAAACAAATTCTCGAAAAATGAAATAAATCCCTATCCCGTTAAGTTCCTTTTTGAGATTTGTCAAAGCTTCTCAATTTTGCGTCAACATTCCGCTTTGACTGGCGCCCACCTAATTTACCAACATCACAAAATAAAGTTCCTACCAACCCCACCTACGACCTAGCTCTCCTCCAAACAACTGACGCCGTGCCCATTATGGGTGACAGGTAGGATAAAAATGAGATGAATAAAATATTTCAAATTTTGAACACTTTGATAAAATTTAAAATTTAACATCTAATATTTTGCTTCATCTAAATGTCACACATAATTTTGGCGCCCAACGTGGGGCTTTGATTGATTTTTTGTCTTCGAATTAGACCATTCCTTCCTTTCACTTTTCCGAGAATTTGAGTTCGAAAATTTATGTAGTTCTGATTATTTTTTGTAATTGCTACTTACATTTCATGTTTAGTTATGATGATTATTTATTATTTGTATTATGTTATATTTGCTACTTACTCTTTTGATTTATTATGTTGTGCTATATTATTTTGTATCTGATTGAGTAATGATTTATATTTTGTTTAGTGCACTGAGTGAGATAGATTTCACCGTTTTTGATTGATTAGTTTTTCTTTGATTTGAGTATTTTATTGAGTTACGAATATTTCCTTGTTGGAAAGTTTAAAAATTTTTTGTGTAAATGAAAAAAAATTTTTTTTTTTGGTGGAAGGGCTGTGTGACAAAAACACTTTTTGTCACGAGTCAAATTTTGTATAAAAAATGATATTTTTATAGAGTATTTATTTTTTAGTAAATTGGCAATATTGACTAAACTGTGTAAAATTAGCAGGCACATAAATACCGCTTGTACCGGTGAAATATCTCTCTCTCCCGTGAGCCACTGCCCGAGCAAGCAGCTCTCTTGCGTGAATTACCGAGCTGAGCAGACTTCTACTGGTTTTGTCTTCGTTATATCGGTGATGAGTTGAAGGTTAATTTACCATGCGGCCTGATAAGTTTTTGTATTCAATATGGAATTGGTTCGTTTGGATTTGAAACGATGTAAGTTGACAATTTATTTATTTTGTATTATGTTTGAATTGTTATTCATGAGATTTTTTGATGTTTGGATTATTTTAGTATCGTAAATTTTCGCTCTCGTGAATACAATGATGGTCAACTTACATTTGATTTCGTTTTGTATTTTTTTGTAAAGCCAATTTCTTTCTTGAATAATTTTGTAAGTTATTTTGTTTTGAATGATAATTTCTTGAGTTCAATTTATTAGAGTTTGTATCGTTATAGTTTATTTGATGATTAGTAATTTTAATTTGACAAATTAACCTTGAAGCAGCACAGATTCCCGTTCCAATCCTCATTTCTTTCTTTTGTAAATGCTAGTAGATTTTCCTTCCCGTTTTCCGTTTGTGAAAGTCTTTAGTGCGTATCATTGTCTGTATTTGTAAATTTCGAGCCCTTGCTAGAGCCCGTTATGATCTTCAAGTTTTTTTGTGCCGTGCTGCGAGCACGGATTTGATAATTTTATTCGCGTTTAAAACGACGGACGTTTTAATGTTTGAACTTTTGTAGAGTTCGGGATTGTTGCAATACGAGTTATTTTGAGGCCACGCGCCATTGTTCGTGTTGCGATGATTTTTTGCTTTATCGTATCGTATATTTTTGCTATTATCACAGCACTTAAATTTTAGGCTGAAGAAGCTGTATCGGCTGTGATGATATTTTGTTTGAGTATATTTTTTGGTGGCCACGTCGTAATTCTCGGTGAAATACCCTATGTTTTCGTGGGCTACTCCTATAAGATCAGAATGCGTTCATTGGCTTCCGGATTTACAAATTACGGGAAAGACATTCGGTCTAGATCGGCTAAAGTACTTTCGTGTTTTGTCTCTCCTGCGCACGCGACCCCCCCTCTGTTCCATGTTCTATGTTCCCTCTTCGCGATCCCTTTTCTTTGTTGTATGAATGACGTGTAGAAAATCGTAAGTAGCAAATCATCACTTTATTTGTATTATTTTTGTATTGAAGATTTTGTCGTGAGCAAGTAACTTTAACTTATTTAGCTAGAAAATATTGTTGAGTCATTTTATTGTAGTATTGTTGAATTTTCTTTGAGTTACGTATTTTTGTTTCTAGTTAAATATTTTAATTTTGCTTGTATCATTTTTTGAACTATGCTATTTTCACTTAGCTTTTGTATCTTGCGATTATACTGTTGTTACCTATTTTGTTTGCTAAGTGAACTATGCAATTATCGTTTAACTTTTCTATTATGAGATTATTCTGCTGTAACCATTTTGTTTGCTAATTGAATTTTGTTATCGCTTAAATTTTGTATTCTGATATTTATTTTGATCGCTGAATTTATTAACGTTGCTTGAGTTGATTTATGATTTGTGTAATTTAAATTGTAAATTGTAAATTATTCTGATTTTGCATTAATATGTTATATTGATGATATTGTATGAAAATATTGCTTATCGTTGAATTTCGATTGTATCGACCTTTATTTCAAGTTCGATTGTTTGATTTTATCATGTTTATTATTGTGGATAAATCTGCTGTGCCCCCTCATGTTTAGATGAACAGGCTGTCGTTTTCAACGGTGTCCGAGCGAGATTCAGATGTATAGCGGCACCAGTTAATTGTGGAAACCGAATTTGGATCAACAAATGAAAGATATCGACCATACTCTAAATCGAGCATTAATTATGGATTGGATGATGATGTTTATGACGTACTAAAGCCCGCGGGGCGTATTCCGATTTCGAGGGCGATCATTTTCATGATGTCTCCTTCCATGATCACGCCGCTTTGTTGCGCTGTGCATTCTGACATCTCCTCGGCGCTGACGAAAACGCAGAAGAAGATCTTCTTTAGCTAGACCACCCGCTAACCAGCAGACATCAAACAAACGACGTACGTACTCTGTATTTGGAATATCATGCAATATAACATCTCGAATTACAAAATTGTAAGTAATTTTTTATTTAATTATTTATCGCATTTCCGAAACAAATTCTCGAAAAATGAAATAAATCCCTATCCCGTTAAGTTCCTTTTTGAGATTTGTCAAAGCTTCTCAATTTTGCGTCAACATTCCGCTTTGACTGGCGCCCACCTAATTTACCAACATCACAAAATAAAGTTCCTACCAACCCCACCTACGACCTAGCTCTCCTCCAAACAACTGACGCCGTGCCCATTATGGGTGACAGGTAGGATAAAAATGAGATGAATAAAATATTTCAAATTTTGAACACTTTGATAAAATTTAAAATTTAACATCTAATATTTTGCTTCATCTAAATGTCACAATATATATATATATATTATATATTTAATTTAAAATATATATATTTTATTTAATTTAGTAAGTTTGGTAATTTGATATTGTACTTTTACAAAACGTAGAGTACCAGCGTTTTATACGATTTGTCGATATATAGTGTAGAGTGACAGCATTGTAATTGAACTGTCGTTATGAATTATAGAGTGACAGCGTTGTAATTAAACTGTATTGTTTAGGTAAAAATCAAGGGTTTCTTATGCTCAATTATCTCTTTGCTTACCGCAGATAAGGGTTAAGTTTAATAACAACTTATTTCTGAGAAAATTCTGTAATTACGTAAAACCGATAGTCGAACAAAATACAGCATGTCAATATTTCATTAATTTTAAATAATTAGTATTTTAAAAATAATAAATATAAACATAATGTAATTAAAATCTTTTTAACACGTTTTTATTAACTTTTTTCCTGTCTGTTTGTTTGTTGGTTTGTTCCGTACAAATTTTGCAATCAATTTCAAACTAATTTCCGATGAGCTAGAAACTTGGAACTTTAAACATAGTTCAGAATTGAATGATAATGCAATATTAACTAATTAATTAATAATATTTGAAAATTAAATTAAATTAACTTAATTAATAATAATTATAATTAATTAAATTTATTAATTAGGTTAAAGTTAAAGTTAATTAAAACTAAAAAGCAGAAAATAATTATTTAAATAAAAAAAATACATATATATATATATATATATATATATATATAAAAGGTTTTTAATACGGATTATAAATCGGAGTTATAAATTTGTATGGGGCTAGGAGAAATTATTTTATACTTTTTAGCCTGTATTAAAAACGTGACATATTAATTTAGTACATATATTTTAGAATGCACTATCTTTTCAAGAAACAAAACTTTCTTTTCTTAAAAATGACGACCGATAAATTATGTTTCCGAAGTCTTCATATCAAGAGGCTGTACAAGATATCAACAAGTTGTTGTTAGCGGTGTTACATGTATAATGTGTGGTACAATTACACAGAATAGTTGTGCATCTATATTAATTGAGAAAAACATTGTAAACTGCTGTTTTTCAAATAAAGACAATGACAAAAGTAACTTTGATAGTTGTTCATTCATTAGCACAACCAGCAATCACGATACTGTAAGTGTAAAAAAAATTACAAATAAAACATATTTTTTAAAAACATATTAAAAGAAAAGAACGCGCTACAGAAAAACCACCAAGATCTTATATATGCTTTAAAAGATCAAGTACTTTTATTAAAAAATAAAAATTCACAAAATTATTTCAATTATAAAATCAAAAATGACGCTACGTGTACAAGCACAAAGACTAACGTTAAATTAAAAAAAAAATGACGCTGTACAACCTGAAAAACATGCGAAATACATGGACAAAAATAATAAGAAGAAAGCAACTAATTATTCCACTGCTTATGGAAATAACGTCAGAAGACCTTTAGTTTTAACAAAAGGATAATTTGATTGAACGTGTATTTTCAAATGTGAACAATAAATTTTCAAAAGATGTAGTTATGTCAAGTAACAAAATCAAAACAATCAACGTTTCTGCAAGTTCAAAAAACAGTGATAAAGTGAATATCTCAACAGAAAATACGAAAATACCAAACACGACCACAGGTAATTTGCTATCATATTTAAAAATTATTTTCCTGAAATAATTTGTGAACATGTTACTTCGAAATACCATCAAATTTAAAAATTATTTTCCTGAAATAATTTGTGAACATGTTACTTCGAAATACCTTCAATACTATAAGTCTTTAAGGTTACGATCAATTTATATAATATGATGGATATGTATCTAAGTTTATTCACAAAAGCGGATAAAAAAGAATACCATAAATTGTAATATAAGAGTCTCTAGAAATTCATTTGAAATTATTCAAAATAAATGAAATTGTGTCTTTACGCTATACGTTTTACTGAACATTAATTTAACACTCCTGGGACACAGATATTTAATGTATGTAGAAAAAAACAGAGAGAAGTTAACGATATATCGTGTGGGGACTTTAACAGCTACTTTGTATCGATAGTTAAACGAATTATGACAACATTAAATTTACATAAAAATAAGGAAAATTGTAGTAGTAATATATTTACAGAAAAAAGATCTTTTACTATTGATGAATTAACTTATAACGAAGTTAGATATATCATCAATAAATTATACAATAAAAACAGCAAAGACTATTTAGATATAAATACAGTAATAATTAAATATATCAAAGATTTCATAACAATACCTCTAACAAAACTAATAAATGAACAAACATTTCAGTTAAAATCACTCGCGTGGTACCTATATTTAAAAAGTGTGATCTGTCAGATTTATTAAATTATGGACCAGTATTTATAATACCAATTTTAAGCAAAATTTTTGAAATTGTCCTAAGAGAAAAAAAATAGTATCTTTTTTTTAAAAAAATAACTTGTTTGACAACCAGTATAGTTTTAGACCTAAACCTAGTAAAACCAGAATGTCAGCTTTGATTCAATTAATTGAGAAAATTCACAATAACTTAAAGTAGGGCTTATTTATACCTGCATCAAATTTCGATTGCGTACCACATTACATGTTAGAAAATTAATCTTGTATATCTTTTATTCTAAGTTCTTGAATTTCTTTCAATCTTATCTATTAGACAGACATTAGTTTGTTGAAAACAAAAGTTGTTGGTCTAAATTGAAACCAATAACTTATGGTGTAATGCAAAGCTCGGTTCTTGGACTAGTGTTTTACACAATGAATTATGTTTAAAATTCAATAACATAGTATAATATTATATACAAATGACACAACAGTTTTAAATATGGAATATTGATAACTTACATCAGTGTAATAACAAATTTTTAAGTACTCCACAAAAGTGGTTTGGATGTAATAAACTAAAACTAAATGAGTCTAAAACAAAACAAATAATTTTTAGTAATAAATATGTAAATAAAAAAAAACAATTTAACGAGTGCAAAATTATTGGGATTGCATTTAGATTCAAAGCTAACATGGCATTCACACTGTGACGTTATTGCAGGTAAACTAAGTTCTCATATTTACTTATTTAGAAACTTAGTGAACACTGTAAGGTTCGATACATTCAATCAAGTTTCTGATGGATTAATTTAATCTATAGTGAGTTATGGTCTACTCGTATAGGGTCACTGAGCATTTGCCAAGAGAATTTTAGTTTGCAAAGAAAAGTTATCATTGTCATATGCAAAAAAAAGATATTAAGAAGATATAAAATCAATGTTTAAAACTAAATTTTGAGCTGTCTGCGCTCTATGTATTACAATGCTTATTGCATGTGAGAAATAATATTTATTTGTATAACAATGTTAAAAGTAAACATAAACATAATACACGAAATTGTGATAATTTGTATATCCCTTTGAGTTTTATAACCGATTATTACATAAATCAAATTGCCTGATTATTTCTCAACAGAAAGTGAAAATTAAATTTTTTTTTGTCGGAATGGCATTATTCGACTTTCACTATTTTAAGTTGAACATAAATTTTATAACACGATTTTTATTTATATATATATTATAACGACCAAGTCGTAGTATTGTTTGAATTTTTAAAATACTTTATTTCAAAACACCTACCTTGGTAGCTATATGTGCAACGGCTGCTTTTTTACTTATAGTCGGAGAGAATGCACGGCAAATACACACCTAGTTTCTTTAACACTGGTAGGAACTGAGAGGCTTTTTTTTTTAAATAAGAAAAGGGCGCCACAAAGTTTTTATTTAGTATTTATATATTTAATATCAATCTTTATGTCTCATATAAAAAAACTTTGAAAAATATATATATTACAATTAAATAATACTTAAACACAGTATTTAAATAATATAATTAAACAAAATAATCGAAAATCAAATGTTCAATTCAAAACTAAACTATTTAAACATATTCAGTCAATAATACTTAAACAAAGTATTTAAATAATATAATTAAACAAAATAATCGAAAATCAAATGTTTAATTCAAAACTAGACTATTTAAACATATTCAGTCTTACGTTAATATTTAAATGGAACGACAATCTTTGATTTAACAACGGTTACCTATTTAATCGATGGAACGTAGACCACTGGGCTTACAAATTGGTTGTTTGGTGCGAGACAATTCTAGCTAGTTCTTCCGTGCGATTGCTTCAAGTGCGGGGGGCGCCGAAATCGACAATGCTTCCTCACGAAATCCGAACAGTGAATAGCAATTGGATACGAACGTTGTCTGAACACGCGGTGCTCTTCGAAACTATTTAATCTGGCAGAAGTGGAATTAATACGGCTGTAATAATGGTAGCCTACACGAAGTCCACAGCTTAAAACGATGCCATCCACGACAGTAGTTGTGAGCTTTTCCCCGCGGTCCGTCAGCTGATCCAATCTTCAATGGTCGCCTCTGCACCACACTTGAACAACCGCACCTAAGGCCCTAGTTGCACCTGAAAATTGATTTTTACCCAACAGTTACTGTTCCAAAACAAAACGGAGACAAATTGTGTGCTCCAAACAAAATGGTAGCTCGTTAAAATTGCAAACGGTAGCTAACCGTTATTAAAACAGATATTTTACTTTATACAGTACTATTTACTGATAATTATTTATTTTAATTAAGTAATCAAAAATTTTACTATTTGAAATGAGAAGAAAACGGAAGAAAAGAAGAAAGAAGAAAATAGTTGATGAAGAAAAGATGATCTGACACTAAAGACGATCACAACTGGGAGTTTAGGATAAAAGTAATTACTGGAAGTTTCGGTGGTGTGTGGTTGATAATTCCATAAACGTTCGCAGGCCAATATTAAACAATCCAATTTCTAGGCGGCCCTAACGAAAACTAAACAACTATTTAAATAATACTACTTATTATTTAAATACAACACTCGACAATTTAAATAATTCAACTCTATTTAAATTCTTAACCGAGGTGTTTATGCAATTATCTTCCAGATTCGCAAACGCGCGTATTTTTCACACACTCTCTTCACTAACACTACTATTGCCCCAAGACTCTCACATTGATCTCATTCAGTCTACTGTTAAATCAGGCTTCTCATAAAACATTCATTAAATTTCGTAGAGCGCTTGCTATTCGTCGCATTACGTTACAACCTTGTTGTGAACGCCAAAATTACCCACGACCCAAATTAAATCCTTACCCCAACCCTTTTTGGTTCTGAAATTACCCCAAAATTCAAAAATATTTATATATAAATCTACTTTACTTTAAGTTAAACAAAATACAACAACCCCGCGACCTCGAACATGAGCGGTGTGTCCCCGCATGCCAATCACATTGTTTACACAACCAATAAATTCACTAAAAATTCCAAAAATATTAACAATAACTCGCGTTATTACAACTGCAAATCTCAGATTTGACTAAATTACTTTAATTCAGCGATTCTACTACTCGATGATTACAGATTAAAATTTAACTGAACGCATGGCCGTTCGAACGAAAAAAATCTCCACGCTTCGTACTCTAAAAATCAACGTATCGATAAAGTAATCTTAATAAAAACTTACCCAGGACAGAGTCCAAGACGCTGAGGTTGATTTATCTTCGTCAATACCATTAATATTTAATTTGAATCAAAATCATCAACCAAACTAATATCTTTAAAATGTGTAAACAATGCGAGTTGCAAACGCAAACACAACCGTCTCGTGTCGAACCGCGCTACCAAGAGAACGTCGCTTCTAAAAAATTCTCGAGTTCTGACCGCTCTACCGACCGAGCTAGCCGGGCCGATAAGACAATACACGCATGACTAATAAAAGTCAAGCGCGCCAATTATCAATTTTACGAACCGTCACACTGCCTCTTTTCCTCTCAAAAAAATTTAATGATTTGCTTACCAAACTAGCTAAACTTGCTAACCTACAAAACGAGCAATCGCCAAATCATTACAATTTTTTTTCAGTCTGATCTAGAGACGGTGAGCTACGAAGATCTTTCACATGCCAACGCCCAAGACTATGTCCTTGCATGTCTTCAAGTTCGTAAACTAACGGTGAACATTTAGCTTTCACACGACAACGCAAAAATTTTGGTGCTAACTTTGAAGAATAATAAGCAGCAGCATCCGATAAAGTATAGTTACGTTTATATATTATATCGCCCGGATTAAATTTTACTTCGCGGCGTCGCAGATTATAATGCTTAGCATTTCGAACATAAGCGGTAGTTAGTTTATTTTCTACATTCCTAAATATTTCTGTCAATTCGGACAGCTTTTCAGCATAAGGCTTACGATCAATCGGTTCGACATTTTCATCTAATTGTAGGTAATAATTACCAGATACGGGAACATGACGACCAAAATTTAAAAACGACGGCGGATAACCGGTAACTTCGTGAACAGCTGTGCGGATTGCTTGACTAAGACGTTGAAGTTCAACATCCCACTCACGTTGATTTTCTTTCAAGTAACAACGGATGGCAGTCTTAATAACTCTATTCGCTCGTTCTACAAAATTTACTTGCGGGTGGTACTTCGCGTTATACCAGATTCTTGGTATATCATACTTTTTCATTAATTCTACAAAACGTTTACTGCGAAACTGAACACCATTATCAGCCATAATAATTTGCGGTACTCCGAAAATAAGAAACACGTCATTTTCCAAGATTTGACATATTCGCGGTATCGTAGCTTGACGTAAAGCATAAGTTAAAGTAAATTTACTAAACCAGTCCGAAACTACTAATATATATGAGTGACCGGATTTTGATCTAGGATAAGGGCCCATCAAATCCACAGATACAATCTGCCAAGGCATCTTAGCCTTCTTTTGTGCCCCCATTAGACCAGGAGTAGAAAGTTGAGGAACTTTCTGTTCTAAGCACGTATGACAACGAGTTACATATCGATAAACATAGGTTTTTAATCGCGGCCAATAATAAAACTCAGCGATTCTTCGATATGTCTTAAAAACGCCTAAATGTGCAGCTAATGGATCGTCGTGAAAACGTTTTAAAATCGATGATCTTTGCTCTCTCGGAACTACTATTTTCCACGGATCTACATTGAGCGGCAAGTCATGATCTTGCGGAACTAACTTGTATAAGATATCATTTTCTACACGCCAGTCTGGGTAAGACAGTGGCTCATTGAGCACTGATTCGCGCATTTTGACATACCAAGGATCGTCGGAGTTAGCGACAGTATCTAAAATACAAATATCAACAGGAGATCGCGACAGAGCGTCGGGAACTATATTCAATTTGCCGGGTCGGGGTACTAAAGTATAATCAAACTGTTGTAAGCGTACAGACCAACGTGCAAGTCGCCCGGATGGTTCTTGCATCCGTTGCAACCAAAGTAACGAGTGATGATCCGTGATCACCGTGAAATGTACGCCTTCAACATAAGGACGAAATTTTTCTAACGCAAACACGACGCTCAAACATTCCCGTTCGGTAACTGAATAATTCCGCTCGGCTGCGTTCAGTGTTCGACTAACATAAGCTATCGCGTGCTCCTCGCCTTTAATTGTCTGTGTTAACACAGCTCCAACACCGTAATTCGACGCATCAGTTTGAATGACAAATGGCTCGCTAAAATCAGGACTAGCCAGCACTGGTGCCGAGACAAGACAATCTTTCAGCTGCCGAAATGAATCGATGGCTTCCATGGACCATTCCAATTCGTTGCGCTTCCGTTTGCCCTTGCTCAAGGCATTGATCGGTGCGGCTATACTAGAGAAATTCGGCACAAAACGCCGATACCATGACGCCATTCCCATAAAACGTTTCAACTCAGTCACAGTCTTCGGACGGGGAAACTCAACGATCGCTGCAACCTTACTCGGATCTGTACGCAAACCAAAACGATCAACAACAAAACCTAAATACTGTAGGCTAGGACGACAAAACTCGCATTTTTTCGCATTTACAGTTAAACCAGCTTTACGCAATCTGTCTAAAATTATTTGTAACAGTTCTACATGTTTTTCAAAAGATGCAGTTACAACAATAATATCGTCAAGATATACAAACACGTGTGGTTCAAGCGCAGGACCAAATAATCGATCCATCAATCGCTGTTGTGTCTGCGGCGCGTTGCATAAGCCAAACGGAGTTCTAGTAAATTCAAATAAACCACGACCTGGAACTGTAAAAGCTGTCTTCTCACAGGAACTGTCATCTAACGGAATTTGCCAAAATGCATGCTTAAGATCAATCGATGAAATATAGACAGCATCACGCAACTTATCTAAAATAGACGAAACAAAAGGCAATGGATATGCATCCTTCTTCGTTACTGCATTTAATTTACGACCATCGAAGCATAGTCGATGTTCACCTGATGCCTTCTTCACCAATAACACAGGCGAGGACCAAGGACTAGTAGACGGACGAACCACGCCTAGTTGTAGCATTTTATCAAGTTCACTATCTAACAATTTACGTATTGCAGGCGACAAAGGATAATGTCGCTGTTTTATCGGAAGCGTCTCACCGGTATCAATCACATGTTGCACTACATGGGTACGACCTAAACCTTTTTGACCAAGTTCACTAAACTTTTCTACTACATTATTCATTACTAATTGTTGTCGGCTGGTTAAAGCTTCATAGCCACGTATCGTATTAACGGCTGCTACTTCTGGTTTGAAAACATGCCATTGGTTTGACTCAAAATCTAACACCATGCGAAATGCACGCAGAAAATCCACTCCTAAAATCAAACGATGCTTCAACGAAGGCACTACTAAAACTTCAATACTCTGCACTACATTTTGCAGAACCATTTTGACTTGTAAACTACCTAAAATTTTATGAGTGGCACCATCAGCTGTTTTCACATCCAATTGGCTAGACGGAAATACCTGTAAATTTTCACTAGACAACAAATCGAGGCCCTGGCCTCCAATAACAGTACGATTCGCCCCTGAATCAATCATTCCGATCAGTGCGCGTCCTGCTACTTGAATTTGAATAAATGGACGATCATCATTCGGCCGATTAATCATTAAATGAGCCACGGAAGGCGAGCTACTACAGAAATTATGAACAACATTTAACCAGTTGACCCAGTGGACTTTGTCAGCTGCTTGGAACTGCCGGCGACGTGTTTGGCTGACGATTGCACGTCGGCGTTGCCGTTTTTTGACTGTCTACATTTCGGACAATTTACTCGAGTAAAATTTGGGGTTTTGCACGTATAACAATACACGCTACGACGAGGCTGAGAACAATTCTTGGCTACGTGCCCTTTAACGTGACAATTCCAGCATTTAATATTTGTAAAAGAAACTGCAGAAGGTGCTTCAACCGAGTGTATTGACGTCGGGTTACTAGCATAGGCTAAATCTGGCTCTAAGAGTGTAGTTGACCGATTCGGTGGTGGTTTTATAGAGGTTATACGAAGCTGTGTATCTTCGATGAGTCTGCACGTATACAAGAGGTCTAGAATGGTTCGAGGTGGCTGCACGGCCATTGCTGCCTGAAAATGAGGTAATAGATTTCGAGAAATCAAACCCACTCTTGTCTGCTCACTGGGATACTCCGACAACCTAGCAAACATATTGTCCATAGTGGCAATGTATAATTCCACCCGTTCAGATAACCCTTGAGTGCGCGCTCGAATTTCTTCCCACAGATGAAAATCATAATCAGCTGGTAGAAAAGCAAGGCGGAGCCTATTAACAAGATCCGTCCAAGTGCGTACGGTAGTCCTGATAAAACGAAACCAAACTAATGCTTGACCCGTGAATAGATCGCTAGCCTGTTGATACAGCTGTTCCGAACTAATGTTGCGCGACGCGGCTTTTTCTTCGATTCGTTCTATGAAAGAGTTAACTCCCGTTGTACCATCAAACGTAATATTCCAGCGACTAATCTCGTAAATTCTACTTGACGAAGTAATGTTCGCTTCCGGCAACATAGTACTCGACGGATGCGCGTAAAGAGAATTAAAAGTAGGTACTTGAGACACGAAAGGATTAAAAGATACAGACTGTGCGCATAACTGAGGTCTTGTACTATCGTTTGCAGTAGTAGCAGGAATTGGGGTTGCAATACTTTCTCTATTGGGCACCGGAGCCTCATTTATACCAGACTGCGCGCCAAGAGTACTTGCAGAAGGTGGCTGTGGTGCTGGCAGTGAAGCTGCAGCATTTTTGCTGTGTAACAAGACTAAACACAAACTCAGCTTTTCCTTCAACAAATTCTTTTGCTGCGAATCAGGTATCCTATCGATCCTGCCACGTACATGCAATAATCTAGTCTGATGACTACTAAATTCTTTATTTGACAACAAAGTAACTGTGTTCAACTTACCCTGAATGCCTTTTATTTTCTGTTCGCATTCTGTAATCTCAGTGTCTGCATTGATGTCTAGCGTTGGATAAGTGAAAGACGAATTTAATCTGTCCAGTGCTATTAGACCAAGTAGAATCTGACGTCTGTGTGTTACGTTTCCCATCGGCGTTGCTCCACGTATTCTCAACTCATAGTTCAACTCATCCGATCTCAGAAGATTCACATCCCAGTGTTCCATCATGAAATAATTTTATTAGAGGTTAAAGTAAAGGAAATAGTTTATAGAAAATAGAGTTTAGAATAGACAAGAATAAGAAATCGACTCGTCAATCCTATCAGTGTTAATAATACTTTACACAAATACAAAAATTATTTTTCAACTTAAAATTTCAAAAAAAAATACAATCTTTATATTCTCCAAGCTGTGTATTAGCCGTTTGTGGGTGCGTTAATGTACAAATCAAGCCCCAGAACGTTGGGTGCCATACGTATAACGACCAAGTCGTAGTATTGTTTGAATTTTTAAAATACTTTATTTCAAAACACCTACCTTGGTAGCTATATGTGCAACGGCTGCTTTTTTACTTATAGTCGGAGAGAATGCACGGCAAATACACACCTAGTTTCTTTAACACTGGTAGGAACTGAGAGGCTTTTTTTTTTAAATAAGAAAAGGGCGCCACAAAGTTTTTATTTAGTATTTATATATTTAATATCAATCTTTATGTCTCATATAAAAAAACTTTGAAAAATATATATATTACAATTAAATAATACTTAAACACAGTATTTAAATAATATAATTAAACAAAATAATCGAAAATCAAATGTTCAATTCAAAACTAAACTATTTAAACATATTCAGTCAATAATACTTAAACAAAGTATTTAAATAATATAATTAAACAAAATAATCGAAAATCAAATGTTTAATTCAAAACTAGACTATTTAAACATATTCAGTCTTACGTTAATATTTAAATGGAACGACAATCTTTGATTTAACAACGGTTACCTATTTAATCGATGGAACGTAGACCACTGGGCTTACAAATTGGTTGTTTGGTGCGAGACAATTCTAGCTAGTTCTTCCGTGCGATTGCTTCAAGTGCGGGGGGCGCCGAAATCGACAATGCTTCCTCACGAAATCCGAACAGTGAATAGCAATTGGATACGAACGTTGTCTGAACACGCGGTGCTCTTCGAAACTATTTAATCTGGCAGAAGTGGAATTAATACGGCTGTAATAATGGTAGCCTACACGAAGTCCACAGCTTAAAACGATGCCATCCACGACAGTAGTTGTGAGCTTTTCCCCGCGGTCCGTCAGCTGATCCAATCTTCAATGGTCGCCTCTGCACCACACTTGAACAACCGCACCTAAGGCCCTAGTTGCACCTGAAAATTGATTTTTACCCAACAGTTACTGTTCCAAAACAAAACGGAGACAAATTGTGTGCTCCAAACAAAATGGTAGCTCGTTAAAATTGCAAACGGTAGCTAACCGTTATTAAAACAGATATTTTACTTTATACAGTACTATTTACTGATAATTATTTATTTTAATTAAGTAATCAAAAATTTTACTATTTGAAATGAGAAGAAAACGGAAGAAAAGAAGAAAGAAGAAAATAGTTGATGAAGAAAAGATGATCTGACACTAAAGACGATCACAACTGGGAGTTTAGGATAAAAGTAATTACTGGAAGTTTCGGTGGTGTGTGGTTGATAATTCCATAAACGTTCGCAGGCCAATATTAAACAATCCAATTTCTAGGCGGCCCTAACGAAAACTAAACAACTATTTAAATAATACTACTTATTATTTAAATACAACACTCGACAATTTAAATAATTCAACTCTATTTAAATTCTTAACCGAGGTGTTTATGCAATTATCTTCCAGATTCGCAAACGCGCGTATTTTTCACACACTCTCTTCACTAACACTACTATTGCCCCAAGACTCTCACATTGATCTCATTCAGTCTACTGTTAAATCAGGCTTCTCATAAAACATTCATTAAATTTCGTAGAGCGCTTGCTATTCGTCGCATTACGTTACAACCTTGTTGTGAACGCCAAAATTACCCACGACCCAAATTAAATCCTTACCCCAACCCTTTTTGGTTCTGAAATTACCCCAAAATTCAAAAATATTTATATATAAATCTACTTTACTTTAAGTTAAACAAAATACAACAACCCCGCGACCTCGAACATGAGCGGTGTGTCCCCGCATGCCAATCACATTGTTTACACAACCAATAAATTCACTAAAAATTCCAAAAATATTAACAATAACTCGCGTTATTACAACTGCAAATCTCAGATTTGACTAAATTACTTTAATTCAGCGATTCTACTACTCGATGATTACAGATTAAAATTTAACTGAACGCATGGCCGTTCGAACGAAAAAAATCTCCACGCTTCGTACTCTAAAAATCAACGTATCGATAAAGTAATCTTAATAAAAACTTACCCAGGACAGAGTCCAAGACGCTGAGGTTGATTTATCTTCGTCAATACCATTAATATTTAATTTGAATCAAAATCATCAACCAAACTAATATCTTTAAAATGTGTAAACAATGCGAGTTGCAAACGCAAACACAACCGTCTCGTGTCGAACCGCGCTACCAAGAGAACGTCGCTTCTAAAAAATTCTCGAGTTCTGACCGCTCTACCGACCGAGCTAGCCGGGCCGATAAGACAATACACGCATGACTAATAAAAGTCAAGCGCGCCAATTATCAATTTTACGAACCGTCACAATATATATACATATATATATATATATATATATATACATATATATATATATATATATATATATATATATATATATATATATATACATATATATATATATATATATACATATATATATATTGTTATATTTAGGGTCCTTCTGACGTATGCAATTGATAATTTCATTGTAACATTAATAATAATTATAAATAAATAATAAATAAATAAACACCACAAACACACTTAAATTCATATAGTTTTCAAATATTTGTCATTATTGTACTTATAAGCAAATTTATATTATTTATTCCTTTCTACTGCAAAATTTTTTTAAAAAGTTATTTAAGAGTTTTTTACCACTCATACTTAGTATACATTATAAAATAACGCGGCGTAATTGACATTTGAATTTATTTATTCCTTGATTTTAGGACCAAATTACGTTATACAAGTAAACAATAAAATTTGGAATAACCACAGCGTACTTTAAAAGTTACCGAAATGCTAAATAGAAAAAAATTGAAGTAAAATTCACAAACAGTTTAATTGTTGCCCATTTATTTAACTATTTTAAATATTTAATATTTTTCTGTATTTTCATTGCAACATTTTGACGGATCATCAGTTTAATTGCACTTTTGTGAGCAAATTATAAATTTAATATAAAACTCTAATAACAACGTAATTTAAAGAATTATTTATTATACTTTAAAAAGTGTTGTGTGACGACAAGTCGTAATGAGGTGTTGGGTATTTACTCGATAAGTAAACTGTTACCAAGATGCAGTAACGATCAAGATCTCGTGTTAAGATATTAATTCAGCTTTATAGTAAGAAGCATGATAAAGAATTCGTATCTAATATGCCGAAAGATTCTATAAATTTATCCAACGAGGTACCAAATCCAACGTAAAATAATAATTAATTAATTGCTAAATAATAGGTAATTTTATATGTGTAAGTGCAAATGTGTAGTTGGACAACAAGGAGTAAAAATATTGGATAATTGATACGTGATCGTCCAGTGCCGAGTAAACTCAGGGGTCGGGTGGGTGTCTCGCATGGGCTATAGCTACTTTAACCAGACGCGGATCGTTTGGACGTTGAAACGAACGACGCAGCAGCGAATATACTCCGGCAGCGTGTGGTGTGCCAGCGGTCACGAACAACTTATGTAAACAGTACATCACAATGAACTTTTACTGTTGGTGATGTTACGCCTGGCAGCTTCTACGACTAAGGTGGTCGACAAAACTAAACCACTAAACTACGACCAGAAGCTGGAAGTGACTACCCTGATCTCCAGCATGAGAACTTAAGCAGTAGTCTATGTGGACATAAAAACAAAAGCTGCATATATAAAATCATCAGTGTAAAAACGATCTGCAATATCAGCACAACAAGATATAACATTTAACCAATAAAATTACAATGTTGTTACCTTTGCTAAAAACACTGACTGGAAATAAAATCATAATTTTCTATTTCATATTAACTAAAAAATATTATCTTATAAATAATTGTCCTGTAATGATTACACTGAAAAAAAAGGTTACAAAAAAAAACCATAGTAAAAATACATATTATTTAAGCAAAATGATGGTATAGATAAATTTTATGAAAAGTAATGTAATTTTATTATTTTAAATAAAATAATTAATTTACCTAATTATATGTTTTTATCGTAAAATTAAATAAAGTTACATAAAATATACGTATTTTATATTTATATAATATAGAAACTTTCCTGTTATGTCTGTAAATTATCATATTAAACTGGCATAAATCAGTTGCCCCAGATTTTTATGTAAAGTTGGCAACACTGGATAATAGTAAAATTATATAATTAATGTAAGACGCAGGGAAATCTTTTCTGAAAATTTCATCAAAGTCGTATAAATAATGTAGCCACAATAAATTTTTAAAAAATTTTGAAATTCTTTTCTCGGAAAGTTGACATTACTGGAAAATACCAAAACCACATAACTACCTTGGGCTCTAGACATATTTATCCTAAAAATTTCAGTAAAATCGGTTGAACCGTCTAGAAGAAGTAGCAATCACAAAATTTTGACTGACGACCAATCGAGGGAGAGAGCGAGCGAGCTGATGACGCACATCCATACACCCCATAAACTAAGTTCATATTTGTCATCTATAGGCTATACAAAAATTTTTTTTTTTAAATGTTACAGACAACGTACCAAACGCTATACCACTTTTCCTTGCAGTAAAAGTGGTAAAAAATACCCTAAAAGTTGTCTTTCAATGTTATAATCTATGTTGTATATTTTTATTGAAATTGGCCACTTTTTGTTTATTTTGGTTGAATATTTAACCAAAATAACAATAACAATTTTTACAGAAAATTCTAATCCTTTTAATTTAATTACACCAAATTTAACCAATTTATTGCTTAGAAACAGAAATAGATTGATTTTTTTTGTGTATGCACAAATAATCTAAGGTAAATTTCTTTAAAATATTTACATTTGTATTCTGTATTATAAGAAATATATTACATGTAAAATTGTAAACGTATCGTCACCCGAATGATTTCATTTTCATTCAATTATTTTTCTCATTCTGGTTTCGCAGGAAAAATTATTGAAAATTCTAAAATGTTTTTTAGAATTTTCAATAATTTTTCCTGCAAAATCAGTATGAATTAGAGAAAAAAGTTACTTATCTATTATATAGCTAAATTTTGTCTCTATTTTACTGAATTTTTTCAGATTTTTTTGAACAAATTTTGAAAAAAGTCAAATTTTCAAAAATTCAGTTTTTAATTTTTTTTCTACTAAACGATGCATTGTAGAATAATGGTTTCTTCACTAAAATATCGTACTCAATTTTCCGCATTTTTCCATGTCATGCTTATTTTCCGACACCTCATAGTTTTTGAGAAAAAAATAAAAATCAAATCAAATCAAAAAAAAAATTTTAGCGCCCAAACGACACATGCTAGCAAATTAAAACTAAAACCAAATAATATAACCTTTTATGCACTATCGAAAAATATTCTAAGTATTTCTTCGAATTTTACTCGAAAAAGTAGTATATTGCAATTTATCGAAATTACATGTTAAACGACCATACGAACTTGTCGAACGAACACCCGGTATATATATAGGTATATATATATATATATATATATATATATATATATATATATATATATATATATAAAATTATATTTTATGTACTTACGATTAGTAGAATGTTTTGGATTTGGAATAGGTTACTAATGTCACTTGTATTAAAAATGTCAGGTACACAGTAAAATTCAAGAAATATCAGTTAATTTATTTTTCATAATATACTGCTTTATATTCAAATAAAAATGATTTAAAATCAAATTACCTTTTGTCAATATGGAACATTTTATTATGAATATAATTATAATTCTGTCACACACAATTTTACTACATATATAGCAAAATAAAGATATAACATTTTCGTTTTAAATTCAAAAAACTCACCAACTTACTAAAGTATACTAAAAATAAATAAAAAAACATATCGAGCAACCTTAATCTTAATAGAAGTTGAATAATAATGTGTATTATATAGTATATAGTATATATATATATTATATAGGTATATATATATATATATATATATATATATATATATATATTATATAGGTATATATATATATATATATATATATATATATATATATATATATATATATATATATTTGTTACGTGAGTTGTGAGAAATATTGTTTGTTTAGTCAAATATGCAATTTCTAACAAATCTGGTGTTGTACATTGCATTTTTAAACATTTTCAAGAATAAAATTCAAATTCAAGTAAAAATAAGCAATGCCACTATCAATTAACTTTACTTAATAAATTTTAATATGACTACCAAAGATGTAATTTTAAATACACTTGAGCGTAAAGTCAAGTTTGATATATATATATATATATATATATATATATATATACATTTAGTAGCTAATTACCGTATAATAATGGTACATTATTGTATAAGTAACATAATAATTTTATTAACATAATTTAACATAGCACAAAATCTTTCAGAACTTATTAAATTAAAATAAAACGGCTTTAGGTTAAAGTTCTGTATTAATATTTATTAAAAATCGACGTATCGACGAATTCAACGTCCGCCTTTATCAGGAAAACTGACACAAATGCAATTTACATTAAATAAACAGAACATAGAAACAAGTTACTAGATAAAAAAATAAGTACTAGATCATATAAATTTTACAAATTTTTAATTTATGTAAGCTAAATTTTATTGAACTCGGTGTCTTCAAAGTGACTGATATTATCTTTTTCTTTATAAATATCTATTGCTTCTCTCATTAATCTGTTTTTAATATTGATTGGTCTTGCAATTATTGTAGTATCTTCGAATTTTATATCATAAAGATAATCTAACGCATGTTGAGCAATAGCAGATTTATTTGGATGATTTTGGTGTATTTATCTTTTGTGTTCTGTGAAAGAAACATATATATATATATATATATATATATATATATATATATATATCTACCTGTCTGTCCAACATAAACCTTACAGCATTTACACGACATTTTATATATACTCGGAAGATTGAAGAGGAATAATATCTCTTACACTCTTCCATAACATGCGCTGCAATTTTATGTGTGGAAAATAGGAAACTTTAGTATTCGTTCTTGTTAAAATTCAGCCTATTTTATAGGTATTTTTCACAAAGGGCAAAGATTAAAAATCTATAAATATTTTATGATCTACTTATTTATTTTGTTACCTGGTTTGCAAATGCCATTTGTATCAGTTTTCCTGATGAACAAGGAAATTAAGTTCGTTAAATACATCATTTTAAATAAATATTAATAAAGAACTATAACTTAATGCAGTTTTATTTAAAAAAATTAATTTATTTAATTTTTTTATTACTTCTTAACCCTTTAACTACGGCTGTCGTCAAAAGACGACAAAACGGAACTTTTGTGAGACACAGCTGTCGTAAATAAGCGATTTGATGAATTATGCTGGGGGAACGAGTGTCGCTCATTAACGGTTCTATTTACTATTAACATTGGGGTACGACTTTTTCAATTTTTGTTTTGTTTTGCGTTTAGACAGACAGTTTTGTAAATATATCCGTAGCTAAAGGATAAATTTGACCTAGATAGAAATTAGTATCAGTACTTCCTGTTAGTGTACTTTCAGTTTTAAGACAAGCACCAAAAAGTCTTGTAATATATATATATATATATATATATATATATATATATATATATATATATATATATATATAGCTATTGATCATAATATTGCATAAATAACATAACAGCATTGTTGCACATCTCGACTTGCTGAAACAAACAAAAAATATAATAAAGTTTACATATAAATAATGACAATCATACATACAGGGCAGGCGCGGATCCAGGGGGGGGGGTCATGGGGGTCATGACCCCCCCCCCAGCATTTGCTTTTATTTAATTTTGGCCCTAATAGTTAAGGTGATGCCTCAAGTCTGTTGCAATGGAGTTATTGTCGAAATTTTTCAAAGTTCAATTTCGATGATAATAATCGAAATTTTTTTTATGATCAGAAAATGGGAAATACCCCCCTCCCAATACAAATTTCGCTCCATGACCCCCCCCCTAATTCGAAGTCTGGATCCGCCCCTGATACAGGGTAGCAGCAGAAGTCTGGAAACGATCGAATAACTCTATAAAAACATATACAATCGAAAAACAAACAAAAATACGTGTCTCATGATTTTGAAAAACTTGATCATCCAACTCTGATAATATTAAATGGGAACACCAAATTTTGATTACAGATTCGAATTTAGTACCCCGAATATGTAGGTTTTATCTGAATTTTTTTTAGTTTGTTATAGATGGTGCTGTAATCGCAAAAATAAGATTTTTCGCAAATTTTGGGAAATTTTAATATCGGTATTTAAAAATAAAATCAGCCCTTTTTAGAGCTAATCACGACAATGTAACATTCTCCAAAATTTGTAAAAAATCTTAATTTCTGCGATTACAGCGACATCTACCACAAACTAAAAAAATTGTTTCAGACAAAACCTACATAATTTGGGGTGTAGAATCCGAATCTGCCATAAAAATTAGTTGTTCTCATTTAATATTGAGAAGTTGGTACCCGCGCTCCCCCCTTATGGAATCAGGGGAATGGGCGTCAAGTTTGGTATCATTAAATAGCTTTTTTGAAAACATGAAACAGTTAATTTTTTGTTTGTCAATGGTACGTGTATTTTTAGAGTTATTTGACCGTGTCCAGACTAGGTATTGCAAAAGCCTGTATAATAATACATGTAATAAAGGAAATAAATTTTATATAACAAAAATCTCTGGCCTGTATCCCCACTTCTTTTGTTTATGAAAAAGTGATTTTATTTTTTGCTTTAAAATACATTTTTACTTCTACCACTTATCAAATATAGGTATTATTTCTATTTTTGATATACAATTTTTTATATCTAATATCTGAAAATTCAAATGAACTAATTAATATTGCTTAATTAATTTTAGGTAAAAGTCAAATGTACTTTTGCCAAAAATCACTTTTAAAATTGAGGTGAAATATGGACTAATATTTTAATATTAGAATATATTTTTAATTTTTTTAACTCAATAAATTTATTTCTACCACGTTTACTAGTAAAAATAAATTGAGTGCTAATATTCAATTTTGGTTCTAATTGTCTGGATATGTAAAACAGTATCATATTTGTTACTCCTTATATTTTATAATTTCATGACGTAATTTTTTTTCTGTAATACAATATTAAATAATTTATGCTTGTTTGGATAGGCATGTTTGGAGGCGACTGATTTCGGAATGATGAAAAGAGTTTGCGCCACACCCTTTTGGGTACATGGCGTGATTGTGTATTGATGTATGAATGTATGTATGTATGTAAATAAATTAGAAAAGAACACGCATATAAACGTTACAAAAAACGATTAATATAGTACGTTCATACAAAAAATAAGCATACGTGTGCAGTATTCTAGACGTAAATGTAAGCATTGTCGTTTCTTATTTCATATAATATACCGCTCTAAGATATTAACGCACCATTAAAAATAACTCTTAAATGGAATTACTGACCCGATTTAACTGCAACTTTATTTATTAAGAAGGCCCATGTTTTGAGAATATTTCAAACAATTTAAATAATTTTTAATAATAATTATAATTATTTGACAAAACGTTGTTTTTCCAAAACGGTTTTGTGGTGGTCAATCCCCTCCCCCTCTGACGGTTTTAATCTGAAATAATTTTTGAACTCATGAGTCTATTCAAGAATAAATAAACATTTTTTTATCGATCCAGATTTTAGATGTGGTTTTTTTTTGTAAAAAATGGCGGCCACTTAAATACAAAGGTAAAATTTTAAGCCTTTTTTAAATTTAATAATAAACAAAAGTATATTAAAATTTAAAAAATGGAAAAACTGGATTGTCACAAAAAGGATAAAATATCAAGTAAAATGCAGACAACATTTGAAGTAAATTGGTTTAGAAATAAGCGAAATATGATGTCCATTGATTTTGAAAACATAGTTTTTTTCAATTAATAATAACTTTTATTAAGTATTATTTAAATTGTTTGCACAGCACTGGAGACGAAATGTAGCCGAAACATGAACCTTTTTAATAAACAAAATTATATTCAAATCGGCTCAGTAGTTTTTCTTCAATCCACCATGGAGAATAACTAAAGTCTTTGCGATTATATGCATGTACTTTTGGCACAGATACATCAAAAATTTCACAAAATATTATATAGAATTTATCACAAGCAATATTAATATCATTTATTTTAATAAATTTATTTCATTTTGAGTTCAATAATAATTGATAAAGTAACGGAATGTTAGCTTTTCTAAAATACTAACTTCAACAATTACAGTTATATCATAATTTATAAAAATAAATTGTTAAATTTAGATCAACAAAATATTATTCCTCTTTATTAACAACACAATTATTAACATCAGAAATAACTAAATCCAACGTACTATTTTAATAATTGCAAACGGTGTTAAGTTAGTAATTTTTAGACTTTCACCGTCTGTATTTATTGAATTTATAGGATTTTCCTGGCTTATTATGCCGTGGTCTATTTAGTCTTGTTGCATACGTTTCGTCATATATCGTAGACGACATTCTCAGTGCTTGGTGACTGAATGATAGTTTCTATTTTGCAGTCTGGTATATATATATATATATATATATATATATATATATATATATATATATATACCGGGTGTTTGTTTGTCAAGTTCGTATGGGCGTTTAACATGTAATTTCGATAAATTGCGATATACTACTTTCTCGAGTAAAATTCGAAGAAATACTTAGAATACTTTTCGATAGGGCATAAAAGGTTCTATTATTTGGTTTTAGTTTTAATTTGTTAGCATGTGCCGTTTGGGCGCTAGATTTTTTTTTAGATTTTTTGGTTTTTATTTTTTTTCTCAAAAACTTCGAGGTGTAGGAAAATAAGCATGACATGGAAAAATGCGGAATAATAAGTAGGATAATTGAGTGAAGAAACCATTATTCTACGATGCATCGTTTAGTAGAAAAAAATTAAAAACTGACTTTTTGAAAATTTGACAAGGGGCCCTCGGGATTTTTTCAAAATAAGACTTTTTTCAAAATTTGCTCAAAAAATTCTGAAAAAATTCAGTAAAATAGAAAAAAAATTTAACTATATAATAGCTAAGTAACTTTTTTTTTTAATTTATACTGATTTTGCAGGAAAAATTATTGAAAATTCTAAAAAACATTTTAGAATTTTCAATAATTTTTCCTGCCAAACCAGAATGAGGTAGAGAAAAAAGTTACTTAGCTATTATGTAGCTAATTTTTTTCTCCCGGTATATATATATATATATATATATATATATATATATACCTTCAGTTTCTCCTGTAGGTTTTTCGACGCCATTAATAGATTCTGATTGGTATATCTCCTATACCGTCGTAATAATAGTTTCCACACGCTGTACTATTTCTTGTGTATTCATCTCTGTTCAAATTTCTGTATGAGAAATACTGTGTGAAGATTGCCCCAAAATCTACATAGGTCAAACTGTGGCAACGAGGAAGAAAGAACACGAGCGTTGCATCCGTCTACAACAGCCCAACACCTTTGCTGTTGCTGAAAAATCATTGCATTCAGCTGCAAAAAAGTGTTGGTTAAAACCACGGGTTTTTCAATTTAGCCAGCAAGGAGGTATTGGAAATTCTTCAACAACCAAGAAATTTCAACAGTGATATAGGCACAAGAATTAATTAATATAGCGTGGAAATTATTACCGCGAAACAAACAGTCTACGTAATTAAAGACGGTGGAGGAAATGAATCAAGCAGAATCGATCAACAGCGTGGCCAAATTGTTACTTTTTTTTGTATCTATTTTATTTCTAAATAATTGTGGAATTGTAATCTATTCGAGGTCGTTTGTATCGACATTTGGTTTGCTTCAAATGATAGCAGTGCGTAGCGCGAGCTATGCGCATAGCACGGACTAACGGAAGTTGGAGAAAAAGCCGCCATTACGAGTACTTACTATTTTACTATCAAAATTGAAAATTGCCAAGTATTAGTTTTTGAGGTGGGTGACTTGATAACTGAATGTAATGTATCTGCTAATGGTGCACGTTTGGAGCAGGTAGATGAATTTGTGTATTTGGGTACCTCATTATCTAAGGATGGTCGTTTTGTTTGCAAAAGTTATCAAGTAGTAGGAATAGAAGAACATGTATGAGAGGTATAATATGTGTGAATGAAATTAAAGTATTTTGTCTGAATAGGAATGTTTGGAGAAAACTGATTTCGGAATAGTGGAAAGAGTTTATGCCATACCCTTTTGGATACATGGCATAATTGTGTATGTGTGTGTGTGTGTGTGTTTGTGTGTGTGTGTGAAACACGTCAATGATATAATTGAAAATAGTAATTACTTTAATGCTCGTGTTCTTGAAGTATTTCTGTAAAATTTTCTAGAATAAACATTTAGATTTTTACAATATAACTTTTTCTTTATCGGTTTGTAATTTTGGAATGAATAAACTTAGAATCATGCGACTTTTACAGTTTAATTTATAATTTAATATAGAATTCTGCGTTAGAAAAATATACGGGTACGTCATTTAAAACAATATTTTGCTACATTACTTACAAATAAATGACTGTATATTTGAAAATGTATTTCAAATTTGTAGTTCACGTTATTAACTAAAACTTTTATTTATAACCTTTTCTTGTAAACGAGAAAACGAGATATTGTCACGTTATTTTAACTTTCTGGACACTCTATATAAGTATACATGTACGTAACAGTGCCTAGTTAACTAACTAGTTCTGGTGTATTAACATGGATTTTAAATCGTAAACATTAGTCGGTATTACTCATATTCTAGTAAGGTTTTCAAATGAAATGATATCTTAATATATAAATTTACCTCTAAAAGAAAAGACGGAACTACTTCAATAATGCTATAGATTTTAAGTTGCACATCAGTATGTAGCGATTGGAATAGTAAAGTATTTTTCTGAAAAAAAAAATCAAAATTTGGACCAAAAACAGCTCTAAAAAAAATAGCCAAAAGAAAAAGAATATTTTCTAAAAGCTGGTTTATGCACGCTGTAAACTTATGCCTTAACCTTAACCTTACCATTGCAATAGCAATGGTAAGGTTAAGGTTAGTGCATAATAATGCACTAGCATAGGCATAGGACACAACGTCGACCGTGGACACAACGCCGACTGTTTACCTTGGACATTACGCTGACCGTGGAAACAACGCTGACCGCTTACTAGGAACACTACGCCGAACGTAAATATAACGCCGACTGGAGACAGCACATCGACAGTTTATTTGCATTTGTACAAGCTAATCGTTGAATATAAACAAAAAGTTCAAGCCTTGCACAAGCAAAAACGTTGGATTTAAGTAAAATTTGTTGCTGTTTGCATGAGATTGGTATATTGTCAGATTTTACTCAAGCCCAAGGTTTTGGCTTGTGCCAGGCGTCAACCTATTGTTTATATTAACCGATTAGCTTGCACAAATACGAATAAACGGTCGGTGTTGTGTTTACGGTGGACGTAGTGTTCCTAGTAGGCAGTGGACGTTGTGTCCACGGTCTGCGTAGTGTCCGAGGTAAGCAGTCGGCGTTGTGTCCACGGTCGGTGCCTTTGAGCTCAGTGCACAGTGCCACTGATAAGTTTACAAGCGCATGTGCCTGCACTAGTACCGTAGCACGTATTTATTATTGATACATTATTTATCCGATTAACAAAATTTATACAAAAGTTTTTTTTTTTTAATGCCAACATAAATTATACAATTTTACTTCTGGACTGCGTCACCAACTTTCTAAAAAAATATTAGCAAAATTTTCAGAACGTTATTTTTCCTCTACTATTTATCCGAGGTGAATCAAATTTTTAGGAATAATTTGTATAGTAACATAGTAAAAAATCTTTCAGAACTCATTATATTAAATTAAAACGGCTTTAGGTTATAGTTCTGTATTAATATTAATTAATAATCGACGTTCGATGAGGTTAGAGTGGTATGATTGAAAGTGTTTTGAGTGAGCGGCAGTGGTAGGAATAGAAGAGCATGTATGAGAGAAATTATGAATGTGAATGAAGCTAAAGTTGCTTGTTTGGATAGAATTGTTTGGAGGAGGCGGATTTCGGGATAGTGGAAAGAGTTTGTGTCACACCATTTCGGGTATATGGCGTGATTGTGTATATATGTTTGTATGTTTCGACAAACTCAATGTCCGTCTTTATCCGGAAAGATGATACAAATTATATATGCAGTAAATAAACAGAAAATAGAAACAAGTTACTAGGTAACAAAATAAGTAAATAAATAGATAGGTAAACATTTTTCTATTAGATTGACAGAACATACGATAAATCTGTTATTGCTCAACATGCGTTAAAATATCTTTATGATGTGAAATTCGAAGATATTGTAATAATTGCAAGATCAATATTAACAGCAGATTGATAAAAGAAGCATTAAAAATTTATAAAGAAAAAATAACATCAATCACTGTGAAGACACTGTGTTAAATAAAATTTGTAACCCATTAATTAAAAATTCTATAAATTTTATGATCTAATTACTTATTTTGTTACCTACTAACTTGTTTCTATGTTCTGTGTATTTTTTATAAATATCATTTATAATATTTTCTCTAATGAAGACGGACGTTGAGTTCATCGAAATGTCGATTATCAATAAATATTAATACAGAACTGTCACGTAAAGCCGTTTAATTTTAACATAATGAGTTCTGAAATATTTTTTATTTTATATTAACAAATTCCAATATTATACATACAAATACAAATAATATATACTGAAATAGATTTCCTTTGTCCAAAAGCAGAGTGTTAGTAGTATTTAATGCAATAGTTTTGTAAAATTTTATTAATTATTAATTATAATATGTGAGATAGATGCATACTAGTGATGGGGATAACTCAATGATTTTAATAGTCAAATGATATGAAATTCGAATAAATATCATAATTGAAAGATGTCATTTAATTGATATAATTTATTATGATAGTCTTTCCAATACTGATCATTCTATTATGCCAATCACTACTTATAATGATGAGGCCTTATATACTGCAGCCCAACGTGCTCCAGAGCCTTCCACAATATTCTACCCCTTTCTAGAACAGAATGTAGGTTTACTTCCAGCGCGCGTGCGTTGGTAAACTGGTAATTTGGTAATGATGATAGGAGTAAATATAGTACTACTAGAACGAACAATTGTAACTATTTGTCAGTAATATCATATAAAAACCGCTGGATGTATCAGAATTGCAACGTCTTACATAACAATATTTAAATGCATTTTTTAATAACTGAATATAATAATAATAAAAACATTAATTTTAAATTTCTATTGTGTGAAATAAATTAATATATTAATTTATTTATTAAATGAAGTCAAAAGTATTAAAGTAACTGGTACAATAAATCTTACTAAAATTACAGTATTTAACTAAATTATTGTTACTTTTCGTTATATTAGAAATTAAAGCTGAATTTAAATATTTATAAGTTATTTTTTTTTTCTCCCCTCTTTAAGTGTTTCCATTTATCAGTCAAATTAGCTTTCCTATTATTCATATATTTCCAATGGTTATTTGCTACTTGGTTAGGTTAACTGGCACTGATTTTGTATAATTAAAAAATTCTTAGCGTTAAGATTGTCTTTCAAAGTTATAATCTATTTCGCATATGTTTTTAATTTAATTCGTGATTCCTCGAATGATTTTCATAATCAAATGATAGATTATTTTGCATTCGAATTATCCCATCACTAGTACATACCATTATTTTACTTTTTAGTTACCATGGATGGTATGTGTAGGAAGCATATGAACAGTACTAATGCTATCTAGTGGTATTAAATTATTGCATGAAAACCTTCATAATAATAAAATCGGGGATCAAAAATTGTCCAAATCTTATAATAATATTATTACCTTAACTGCTGCAGCGTGATCGAAATAATATATGTTTAAAATGCCTAATGTTGTTGTTAAATTAGTGAACTGAAAATTAAAAATTTGTTCATTATAAAGTGTATTTTAGTGTCAAATTAGATTTCTATTATAAAGCAAAAGTATTATCTATTACGTTACTACTATTATGTACAATAATGCCATTATTTTACTAGTAATACAATAATAAATAAAATATATGTTCTTACTGTGGCGAAAATTTAAATAAAGTAAATTAATTTTCCTTAAACCACAAAATAATTTATAAACGCTATATACGTATTTTGAAAGCTAAGCGTTCATCATCGGTAGCTGAAGTTAAAAAAGATTAAAACGGAAATCTTACCAGTGATCCAGAACACTTTCCGGTTACGTTTAGTGTTTGTGGGGTCTTGGATCACTGGTAAGATTTTAGTTTTAATATTTTTTAACTGTAGCTACTGATAATGAAAGCTTCCTTTTCAAAATACTTATTTAGCGTTTATAAAATATTTTGTGGTTTAAGGGAAATTATTTAATTTATTTAGTAATATAATGTCTTCATTTTACTTAATAAGTATTGTAGACTTAGATAAATATTTTAATAAGTTTGAGTAAAATACTACAATATGTAAAAAGCAATTTTATTGCCTTGAGCCCGAATATTTGCAGCCAAGGAATAGTCGAAGCCATGCATTCTGGATAAAACACAGATAGTATATTATGTTACGAGACGTAGAAAGCTATGATTATTGAGTTGAGTCTAGATATTTGTGGTCAAAACAAAGCCAAGGCCAAGTAATCTGAGCGAAACCCAATAAAGATCGCTTTCTATTCCGAGTGATATATACATTTTTGCTTCTAGCTTTCTAAACAAGAAATTAACCTAAAAATAAACAAAAATGCATACCAAATTACCTTAACCTTATTAACAGTTGTACATTAGTATGCATATGTGTGTATTATTTATATTTGTTACGTGGTTTGTGAGAATTAATGTTTCTCTTGTCGAATATATAATTTCTGACAAATTTGACAATGCAGATTGAATTTCTTGCACTTCTTCACACATCTTCAATAATCAAATTCAAATTCAAGCAAAAATATACAATGCAATTTTCAATTAACTTAACTTGACGTAATAACTTTTAATATAACCATTTTTGTTTGATCAAATGTGCAGTTTCTGATAAATTTTTCGGTGCAAATTGCATTTCTTGCACTGCTTGAAACATTTTCAACAATCAAATGTCAATTCAAGCCAAAATAAATAATGCAATTGCCAATCAACTAAATATAACTTGACGTAATAGTATTTCAGTGTGACTGCCGAAGCTGCCAGATTAAGTGCATTTGACGTTGTAATTATGATGCGTGCTGCTACCAGAGGTGTATATAGTAACTAATTGCTGTATAATAATGTCACTATTGTACTAGTAACATAATGAACTCTTTCTACATAGGCAATATGGTAACATAATATAAATATTATGATGCGCTTGAAGAAAGAAGAATTTTATAGCCAGTGTCATATTCAATTTTTTTCAAATAATAAATTAGGTACACATAAAATATATACTAAGTTACTTTACTAACAGTTGTAGAATGGTAAGTATATAATTATATTATTTATATTTGTTACGTAATTTGTAAAAATTATTTTAGGAAAATATGCAAATTTTTACAAATATGGCAGTGTGTGTGTATCCTCCCTACATTCCCATTATTCAAATTCAAAATTAGAAAAATGAACAATTTATTTATCAAAATAACTTAATAATTTTCATGGCTTCCAAAGATGCAGTGCCATAAATTTGACGATGTACACTGCTTTTCTTGCACTTCTCTACATATTTTCGAAAATAAAATTCAAATTCAAATAAAAACAGACAATGCAACTATCAATTAACTTAACTTAGTACACCAGATAATATGCACTTGACCTTGCAGTCACGTTTTGCTTTGCCATCGGTAGTGTATATATATATATATATATATATATATATATATATATATATATCAATATTTTAATTTTTTTGAAGAAGAAAAATGTTACTGTATATCAACAGTAATCTGATAACTATAATAACTATATAACTATAGTAATTAACTAGTGTATATTAATGTGCAATATTAGCTTCAAATACATAGTTAATTTAGTAACGTAATATCACTGTTTTAGTTTGTTTGAAAAAGCAAAATATTACTGTACCTCCACAGTAGTCTGATAACTGTAATATAGCAATATAGCTGTTTGCATATTCATCCACAGAAATTGGCTGAAGAGAACATATTTAGAAAACTCACCAACTTCGTTCATGTAGAAATAGATAAACATGCTTATGTAATTTATGGTATTTGGTATAAGATTTAAAAATAAACAAACTGAAAGCTCGTCATTGATAAATTGTAAAGACGATACCAACTCCATTTGCAGTTGAGTAACTTGTTCAATCACAAATTCTGGACTTATAGTATCTATCTTACGTTTATCAACATCAATTAGACATTGCTCTAATAGCTGAAATTTCTCTTTGAACGAAATTATCACCGCAAAAATTAGTGTGATTGATCCCATTCGTACATATAATGCATAATGTAGTGAATACAAATCTAGTAGACCCATATTTTTATTATCAAAATTGAAAAATACGCAAGCGGACGTAATAAAAGCAGTTGAGAGTTGCATTACGAAGTGTCTGTATTGAGTTTTATAAGTAACGTGTAGTTTTAGTATATTTCTCATTTTTTTGTCGACATCATCAAAAAGATTTAAACAATGAACAATCTGTTCGTTTTTAATACCACCAACACACAAACACAATAAAGCCAGGCTCATATTGCAGAAAAAATAGCATGTCGATACGTAAAATCCGAGACCTTCTGTTGTCATTGCAGAGTAACGGTGATAATGCATAACAGTTATAAATATCCAAAACACTAGAAAAAAATATACAAATTTTAAAACACGAAATAGTCTAGTGTATAAAAATTGTGAAATTACAAAAAAAATGTAAGTAAGTTATAGATAAGAGATAACGGAATTGTGACCCCCCTAACCAAACTTAATATGGCCTCTCCAACAGATAGCGTTACTGAACCCAACAAGATCTCCCCTAAGCCAACTCAACCTTAATTTCTCCTCCCCTTTAATAGATGGCGTAACAGAATTTAGCTGATCTAACCCAGTATTATCTACCCTTAGACCCAACCCTTTAGGAATCACATCTAAAAAAACTGGTGTAAACAACTCCCCTATTCAGAAAATTAATATCGAATTCGTAATCTAATGGGTGAATTTAGTAGAAATTAATACAACATGCAAAAGTTATAAAAGTTATTGTAAATACGGTAAATTGGTTTGGTCATCTTGGGCAAATGTATGATAATCGTTTGGACGCAAGAATAAATTTGAATGATATAGAAAATATACATTCCCGTGGACGACCGATGAGTAGCTGGGGTATGCAATCATTCTCTTTACCCAAATAGGTGCGGCACGAACTCTTTCCACTATTCAGAAATCAGTTTTCGCCAAACATTCCTATTCAAACCAGCAACTCTAGTTTAATCCAACATTCATGATACCTTTTATACATGCTTTTCTGTTCTTACCACTTGTAAATATTTGCTCAGGCAAAACATTCTCGATTATTGCACCCCTTTCCTCCCCAACCCAGCTACTCATCGGTCGTCCACGGGAATGTATATTTTTTATAGTATTTAAATTATATATATATTATATATATATATATATATATATATATATATATATATATATATATTAGGATGTTCCTTATTTTGCAAAGTCGAAAATTTTTTTCTCCCACCCGCCAAAATTACTCCAAATAAATAAAAAAACATGTCCATACACTTCCCAGATCTGTCAGATGATATTAACCCGTGCCTGTTGAAGGCTCAAAATTTGCATTTAGCTTAAATGGGGAATCGCCTTTTTAGACATTTTGGGATATTACTTTTACTGTATTTACTTTAAAAATATTTCAAAATAATCACCAACAAGCTAATGAAATATTCTTTTCAGTAGTCCAAAATTCATGCCATTCCGATGATTATTAACAAAGTGGTGTGAATTTGAAAAATATGATTTCTGACTCAGAAAAAAGCTATAACGCTTTGCATGCATTATAATTATATAATTATAATGCATTATAATGCATTATTGCTTTTTTAAATGGAAAGAAGTGTCAAACACGAC
Source organism: Clivina fossor (assembly GCA_963966155.1). NCBI lineage: Eukaryota > Metazoa > Arthropoda > Insecta > Coleoptera > Carabidae > Clivina > Clivina fossor. The sequence goes on from OZ014551.1 coordinate 15,002,167, forward strand.
ACACTTCTAAAGCCTTTTAATTTGCTTTTTAACAGTCTTTTTATTTTCAAATCCGATCACTAATTCCAGAGAAACATCGTTTAAAAAAGTTAAATAATTCAATCGGAGACTTCAACTATAGATCAAGCGAAGCATACCAAACAAGTAGATAAAAATTGAATCAGTTTAAAGTATGGTTGGAACGCTAATTTTACACTGTACAAAACCTTTATCATTGTATGGAAGTTAGTGGTAGTCATTTCGACCTTTTCATAAACTGATATTTGAGTTTCTGTCTGTACTTTTGGACACTTAATAAATTTTGTTTTAAAAGTTTTATCTCTGGAATTAATGATTGGATTTGAAAAATAAAAAGACTATTAAAAAGCAAATTGAAAAGCCTTTAGAACTGTGTCGTGCTTGACCCCTTTTTCTATTTAAAATTTTTGGGGTGCAATCCATGCTCCTCTTATGGTTGAAGTTAGGAAAATAGTACTAATCGATTCAAATATTTCCTTTTATACTAAAATTGATGTGTTCGAGCGTTTTTCGCAAAAATGATGTTAATTGGCCAAAACTTGCGTATACTGTTTTTAGTGGGCCACTCTATGCAAATTTTGGCCACTTAACATCATTTTTGCGAATAACGCTCGAACACGTCAATTTTAGTATGAAGGGGGATATCTGAATCGATTAGTAGTATGGTCCTAACTTTAACCCTAAGAGGAGGATGGATTGCACCCCAAAAATTTTAAATGGAAAGGGGTGTCAAACACGACACAGTTATAAAGGTCTTTCAATTCGCTTTTTAACAGTCTTTTTATTTTTCAAATCCAATCATTAATTCCAGAGAAAAATCGTTTAAAGAAAATTAAGTAATTCAATCGGAGACTTCAACTATAGGTCAAGCGAAGTATACCAAACAGGTATATAAATTTTGTTTTAAGCGATTTTTCTCTGGAATTAATGATCGGATTTGAAAAATAAAAAGACTGTTAAAAAGCGAATTGAAAGGCCTTTAGAACGGTATCATCTTTGATACCCCTTTCGATTTAAAATTTTTGGGGTGCAATCCCTCCTCCTCTTAGGGTTGATGTTAGGAAAATAGTACTAATTGATTCAGATATCCCCCTTCATATTAAAATTGACGTGTTCGAGCGTTTTTCGCAAAAAATGATGTTAAATAGCCAAAATTTGCATTTACTGTTTTCATTGGGCCACTCTGTATATATATATATACATAGGGTGATTTATTAGTAATTGGAAATATTTTAACTGGAGTATTATCCTGGGCTCAGAATATGAAGATTTAACGCAAATCACTTACATAAAATGTGGCTCCTTACTGAGCTACAGAGTGTTTTATTTAAAAATTTAAAAACGATTTTTGCCCAGTATTTAAAAACTATTTGACGTATCCTTGGCGTATCAAACTTGGCAGGAAGTGTAGGTACCGTACGCCATACTAAATTATGTTCAATTAAAGTTTCTGGCTACTGCCAGGGGCGTACAACAGGGGCAAATGAGAGGTTGATCCTCCCTATATTCTACTCCACTGGCAAAATTGTCATTTTAGCACAATTTTTCAATTCTCCAATACTTTCTGTGTAAAAAACATGCTCTTCCTTCGTAACGATAACGTCACTATTTTTCAAGATATTTAAAGTTAAACTTAAGCTGCACCCTTGGGATTTTTTCAAAATTTGCTCAAAAAATTTTTAAAAATTTAGTAAAAATTAGCTACATAATAACTAAGTCACTTTTTTTCTAACTCATTATGGTTTGGCAGAAAAAATTATTGAAAATTAATATTTTTTGCATTTTATTTCGAAAAAAAACTTTCTTCAAAATTTGCTCAAAAAAATCTGAAAAAATTCAGTAAAATTGAGAAAAAAATTAGCTACATAATAGCTAAGTAACTTTTTTCTCTAACACATATTGATTTAGCAGGAAAAATTATTAAAAATTCTAAAAAACATATAAAAAAAAACTAGCGCCGAAACGGTACATGCTAGCAAATTAAAACTAAAACCAAATTATATAACTTTTTATTCCTTATCGAAAAGTATTCTAAGTATTTCTTCGAATTTTACTTCAGAAAGTAGTATTCTGCATATTATCGAAATCCCATGTTATTGCCCTATATCAACCAAGCGAACGAACACCTTGTATATATTGTGACGTACTTTTAGGTAGGGCACAAAAGTTTGGCGTTTGAGTTGCCTCGGGCGCCAAACGGATCGGATAGCTTTGTCGGAGATGAAAATTTAGGGTAAATAAATACCAGAATAACATTCGATGCGATGTCTGCTTTATTTTACTGATATAGAGCTACACTCGACGCTGTATCCGGGTCCACAAAACACTACACAACATGTTACGCGGTGGTTACTCAACTGGCAGTAATTTTAGCTAATCGACGACTGGCGTCGCGGCGGTGACCAATGTCGGAAACTTGTCTCGCGGACTAGTATTGAATTCCGTAGAATTTGAGAAATCGACGCTCGGCGTCGCGGCAGTGATCGGAGTCGGAAGTTTGTCTCGCAGTCTAGTATTGAATTCCGTATAATTTGAGAAATCGACGCTCGGCGTCGCGGCGGTGATCGGCGTCGGAAGTTTGTATCGCAGTCTAGTATCGGTTGTTGTCGTTTTTAGGAAATTGACGCTTGGCGTCGTGACGGTGTTCCGGCGTTGCGACGGTAATCGGCGTCACGGCGGTGATCGCGTAGATGCGCCGCGGCGGTGATCGCGTAGGTGAGTCGAGGACGTTCTTACGCGCTCCACTAGGTGCCTCTCCCAACTCAGCGGAGTCGAGGTACTTCTCTAGTGGAATGATTCGTGACGTAACTAGAGACGTCGACGCCTGTGGTTTCGACGTAGGCTAGTTTCTGAGGATATTTCGGCGGACTCTCAGCTCGTATGAGCCGGGGATTTTCTCGGAAACAGATCTCTACTCCAAAAACACAGCGTATGTTACCCAATATGGGTCGCGGTTTTACTAACGCGATTCAATTTAACGGTCGCGTTGTGGTTTCGACGTAGGCTAGTTTCTGAGGATATTTCGGCGGACTCTCAGCTCGTATGAGCCGGGGATTTTCTCGGAAACAGATCTCTACTCCAAAAACACAGCGTATGTTACCCAATATGGGTCGCGGTTTTACTAACGCGATTCAATTTAACGGTCGCGTTGTGGTTTCGACGTAGGCTAGTTTCTGAGGATATTTCGGCGGACTCTCAGCTCGTATGAGCCGGGGATTTTCTCGGAAACAGATCTCTACTCCAAAAACACAGCGTATGTTACCCAATATGGGTCGCGGTTTTACTAACGCGATTCGATTTAACGGTCGCGTTGCGGTTTCGACGTAGGCTAGTTTCTGAGGATATTTCGACGGACTCTCAGCTCGTATGAGCCGGGGATTCTCTCGGAAACAGATCTCTACTCCAAAAACACAGCGTATGTTACCCAATATGGGTCGCGGTTTTACTAACGCGATTCGATTTAACGGTCGCGTTGTGGTTTCGACGTAGGCTAGTTTTCTGAGGATATTTCGACGGACTCTCAGCTCGTATGAGCCGGGGATTCTCTCGGAAACAGATCTCTACCCCAAAAACACAACGTATGGTATCCAATGTAGATCGCGATCAAAATTATTTCAGCCTGATGGGCAAACGGAAAGCGGAAACAATATTCAAAACTAGAACAATAATTCTCACCTTGTTTCGGACGTCGGTTATTTCGGCGGTTGTTTTTTCGGCGGTTTGAATTTTTCGGCTCTCAGTTTTTAAACTGAGGATCTATGTATCTATCGGGTAACTCTCAGCTTGACTGAGGATTCAAGTATATCTGGTAGCTCTCAGATTGACTGAGGATTGCAGTATATCGGATAGCTCTCAGCTCAACTGAGGATTCAAGTCTCCCTTACCGTGAAACGGCTCGGGTTTATATAGCAAAATGTTACCGGACGTTTTTAGACAAGTTTTAAAACGAATTTTTCATTCAAAAACCGAAAGTAACGCGTTGTGTGTGGTTTGTGGACTCACAATTTCGGACACGTTTGTGGACTTTAACAAAATTTACAAATTTTTCTCACATTTTTACATTTTTACATTTTTCTTTTCAAATTATTTTCGTGGCGAAACTTAGTTTCGTCACAATATATAAATATATATATATATATATATATATATATATATATATATATATATAACGATTGTTATTTAGTATTTAAGTGTTATAAATAAATGTAAGTTGCGTCACAGTTGTGTTAGTATATTTTAAGTACCGCCCAACCCAGGGTCGAAACCCGCCCGTTACATTATGAATAATTTATTTAGCAAGTTTTTATTAACTTGCTTTTATGTCTATCTGTTTGATTTCTGTTCGGTATAAATTTTGTAATCGATTTTATACTAACTTCCCGATAAGCTAAAAACCTGAAACTTTAAACATAGCTCAGAACTGAATGACAATGCAATATTAACTAATTTATTTATTTATTAACTAAGTGATCAATAATATTAGATAAATAAATTTAAATTAACTTAATTAATTATAAATATATAATAACTATAATTATTTACATTAAATAATTAGTTTAAAGTTAAAGTTACATTAAACAAGACTAAAAAGCAGAAAATATATTTATTTTAAAACAATTTAGTGTAGGGAGTAGCTGTCGTTGCCCCACATTTTTCAGTCTACGGTTATAAATCTGAATGAGGGGTGGGGGGGGTTAGAAGAAATTATGTTAAACTTTTTAGTCCGTGATAAAAACGTGGTATATTAAAAATTGTTCTTTTATTTAAATAAATATTTCTTGCTTTTTAGTCTTGTTTAACTATAAGTTTTACTTTAATCTAATTATTTATTTAATTAATTATAATTTAATAATTATAATTTTGTTAATTACAATTATGTAATTATAATTATAAATAATTAATTTAATTAACTTTAATTGAATATTTCTAATATTATTGATTATTCATATTTTTTTTTAACAATTAATTTATAGTAGTGGGCATAGTCGAATGATTTTTAATAATCGAATGATCGGTATTCGAATGATTGTTATAATAGAATAATAATTCGAATGACGCGATAGGAATGAATATATAGTGAAACTAGAACGAATGATAGATTGTATATCTATTTGTCAGTTATATTATATTTATAACTGCTAGATGGTATCACAATCGCAACATCTTACATAAAAATATTTGAATAAATTTTTAAATAAAAAAATATTATTATAACAAAATATCCGAAATTTATATTCATGTAAATAAATTAATATTTTAATTATTTAATAAATAAAGTAAAAAGTGCTAATGCAACTGGGAAACAACAAAATAATTTTACTAAAATTACAGTATTTAACTAAATACATACTTTTATTATTGTTCCTTTTTAGTTATATGAGAAATTGAAATTAAATACGAGTTATTTATAAGTTATATTGTTTTCATCTTTTCTTTTTTTCTCCCCACTTTTCTATCAGTCAAACTAACTTCCATATTATTCATATATTTCCAATGGTTATTTGCTACTTAGCTATGTATGTATTTTATGTATATTTTTATGGGAAATATGTCACTTTTTGTTTGTTCATCACCCAGAATATTTTCAATTTAATTCGAATGATTCCAATTTAATTTAAGATATCTCGAATGATTATTATAATCGAATAATCGATTATTTTTCATTTGAATTATCCCATCACTACTAATTTAGTCAAATATTTTATTGTCCTTGAACGTATGAAATATCAATAATTTTCTATATTTTTTGTATGTTCAATTATCATAATTAAAATACAAAAATAACTTTTATTCCAAACCGTCATATGTATTAAAAAAAATGCTTCATTGCCCAACAGTATAATCCATTTAGAGGATCAATTCAATTAACAAACATAATATTCACACATAATAGTAAATACATTTTTAATATTCAACATTTTAAGTAAAACAGAAAAAATTAATACTAATCGCAAGTATAATCACAGAAAAAATAAATTTTTACGATAGAATTGCAAATTACACTAATAAATTAATCGAAAATTGATTCTAATATGACATTTAAAGAATTATGGAATAAGTCAGTAAGTACGAGTACTTTCAGATATCCCGTAAAAATATACAAAAATAGATTATAAAATTGTATCGGCAACCATAATGTTCTTTTTTTTTAATATTCGAAACCAGAACCAGTCAGCCTAATCAAGAAACAAATAACCATGTTTGACTGATATGATACACTTAAAGTGGGGAGAGAAAAAGAAAAGATGCCAACATATATAAGTTATAAATAACTCGTATTTAATTTAAATTTTATATATAACTAAAATGTAACAATAATAAAAGTATGTACATATTTAGTTAAATACTGTAATTTTAATAAGATTATTTTATTTTACCCCAGTTATATTAACACTTAATAATATTCGGTTATTAAAAAAATTCATACAAATATTTTGTATGGTAAAATGTTGCAATTCTGATACCATCTCCAGCGGTTTTAATATAATATAACTGACAGATAGATACGATTGTTCGTTGTAATTGTACTTGTATCTATTTCTATTGTCATTCGAATGATACCATTCGAATAATTATTCGATTATGATATTCATTCGAATACCGATCATTCAATTATTAAAATCATTCGCTTATGCCTATCACTACGTTTTACCACTTTGATTGCAGGAAAAAAATTACTAAAGTTTTTAAAAATACATTATGGTCAACATTATTTATTCGATTTGACTCAAATTTTTACAGAAGTTATTCCAAGTGCCAACGTGAATTACATAATTTTAGTAAAATACAGTGTTGCTAAATATCCGGAAAAAATTACTAAAATTTTTAAAAATATATTATGGTTTATTTATTTTAGAGATTCTAATCAAATTTTCGCAAAAGATTCTCGTAGTACCCACATAAATTATATAAATTTAACAAAATATAGTGTTGCCAACTTACCGAGAAAAAAATACTAAAATTTTTAAATTCTATATAGTTACATTATTTATCCGATTTTAATGAAATTTTTAAATAGATACACCCTAGCGCAACATAAATCATATAATTTTAATAAAATAAAGTGTTGCCAATTTTCCGAGTAAAATTACTAAAATTAAAAAAAATTAATTAGGGCAACATTATTTAAGATAATTTAATAAAAGATAAGAAAAGTTTTTCCTGGTGCCCGTATAAATTATATAATTTTCACAAAACATAGTGTTGCCAGCTTTCCGAGAAAAAAATAACAAAAATTTTGACAAATTATTATGGCTATATTACTGTATTTAACCAAAATTTCACAAAAGTTTATTACTAGTGCCCACAAAAATTATATAATTTTACTTCTGTAAAGGGTTGCCAACTTTTCAAGGAAAAAATTAAAAAGTTTTTAAAATAAATTTTGGCTTTACTATTTATCCAGTTTTAAATATATATATATATATATATATATATATATATATATATATATATTGTAATTATTCAACTATTAAATATTAACAATACCCTGCTGACAGGCAATATATATATTCTAAATTATATATATATATATATATATATATATCTCTAATATATAAAATTCCTGTGTCACAGTTTTCGTATTTATACTCCTCCGAAACGGCTTGACCGATTTTGATGAAATTTTACATGTATATTCAGTAGGTATGAGAATAGGTTTATAACTAATTTTTAGACCCCTAAGTGTTAAGGATGGCTCACGGTAAAAAAAAATTTTTCATTTTTTGGACAAAGTTTTTTTTGATAATTTTTTTGTGGTGTGCCATTAAAAAATACATTTAGTCCTAAATTTTTACTTTCCTACCACCAACCCCTACTTTTTAATATCTAATATATAAAATTCCTGTGTCACAGTTTTAGTATTTATACTCCTTCGAAACGGCTTGACCGATTTTGATGAAATTTTATATGTATATTCAGTAGGTATGAGAATAGGTTCATAACTAATTTTTATACCCCTAAGTGTTAAAGGTGGTTCACCCTAAAAAAAATTTTTCATTTTTGGTACAAATTTTTTTTCTTATTTTTTTGTGGTGTGCCATTAAAAAATACATTTAGTCCTAAATTTTTACCCTCCTACCACCAACCCCTACTTTTTAATAGCATTTTATATTTTTTAACCCCGGTCGATAGCTGATCAATGGGGTTCCGTTTTGCCAAACTCCTCCGCTTGGGAGCAGCTTAATAGCAAGTTTTGTCGAGCGCAATTTTTCAAATACATTTTAAAAGTAAAGATTAAAAAGATATAATAAATTGGCTTAAAAGTTATTTACGAAAAAAAAATTTTTTCAAATATATAATTAATTTTTCATAAATATTAGAAATGTTGGATCATAACAAAGGTACAGTATTACTGTATTATAAATGTAAGTATTTTAAATATTATAAATGTATAGTATTACTGTATTATAATTTTTTTTTTTCCTAAATAACTTTCAAACAAATTTATAATATCTTTTTAATGTTTAATTTCAAAATGTATTTGAAAAATTGCGCTCGACGAAAATTGCTATTATGCTGCTCCCAAGCGAAGGATTTTGGCAAAACGGAACCCCATTAACACTACCGGTGTCACTTCTCACTCCGTAAACAGCACGGAGTAGGGATGGGAGCGTTCTCCTGTCTCTCTTACACAGTTTTCGTAATATTTTGTTCTTTTTCTTACGGAAGTAACAGGTTCCTCCACACAATTGAAATTTTTGAAAAACGCGTGTTAATACATATTAATTCATCTCTCTAATTGACAAATGTTTGTATGTATGTATGTATGTATGTGTGTATGTTTCTGAAGCATCTCCTCCTAAACCCCAGAGCCGATTTTGATGGGAGTGATGTCATTTTAATTGGTTCATTCCCTATTTGAGAATAGGCAAGTTTCATCTTTCTACGATTTCATCTTGGTTCTCAAAAATTTGAAAAATTATGTTTAATGCGTAGTTGCGCAACAACGCACAACGGGAAAGCTGCAGTTGCGCAGCAATGCGCGACAAGAAAGTTATCTTTCAAATACTGAATTTTTGCGCAGTTTCGCAGCAACGCGCGACGGGAAATTCTAGTATATATATATATATATATATATATATATATATATATATATATATATATATAGAGTCAGAGTAACTACCGTGTTAATATTTAGTACGAAAATTTAACGGGATACGGTATTTGGGTTGAGAAAATTTATAAAAATGCAAGCATTTACAATTCTATCAATTTATTGTACATTCCAATATTTCGCCAGCAATTTGTGGCTTCTTCAGGGAAACACTAAAACAATTTTATAATTTTACAATTACACAATTATGTATAAAACAATTAATAATTTAATGTGAACTATAGATGAGAAACCTTACATGTATGATTAGAACACTATAAATGCTGTTGTATGAGATTTGAATGTTTAGAATTGATTAATTTTCCTTATTTTCATCTTCCAACGTAAAATGTACACATTTAATCAAAAACTTATAACTAATCAAATAAATAATACAGAATTTTTTCAAAATAAGACTTTTTTTCAAAATTTGCTAAAAAAAATCTGAAATTTTCAAAAATTCAGTTTTTAATTTTTTTTTCTATACGATACATTGTAGAATAATGGTTTCTTTACTCAATTATCGTACTTACTATTCCGCATTTTTCCGTGTCATGCTTATTTTCCTACACGTAATAGTTTTTGAGAAAAAAAATAAAAACCAAAAAATCAAAAAAAAATTCTAGTGCCCAAACGGCACACGCTAGCAAATTAAAACTAAAACCAAATAATAGAACCTTTTATGCCCTATCGAAAAGTATTCTAAGTATTTCTTCGAATTTTACTCGAGAAAGTAGTATATTGCAATTTATCGAAATTACATGTTAAACGCCTATACGAACTTCACGAACAAACACTTGGTATATATATATATATATATATATATATATATATATATATATACTAGCGTTCCCGGCGCGAGTTGCTGTGAAACTGCGCAAAAATTCAGTATTTGAAAGATAACTTTCTTGTCGCGCATTGCTGCGCAACTGCAGCTTTCCCGTTGTGCGTTGCTGCGCAACTACGCTGTCATTTGACATTTGTAGGTTAGCATTAAACATAATTTTTCAAATTTTTGAGAACCAAGATGAAATCGTAGAAAGATGAAACTTGCCTATTCTCAAATAGGGAATGAACCAATTAAAATGACATCACTCCCATCAAAATCGGTTCTGGGGTTTATAAGGAGATGCTGCAGAAACATACATACATACATACATACATACATACATACAAACATTTGTCAATTAGAGAGATGAATAAATTAACTAGGAAACCCGTGACCCTTAAAGGGTCACGTTTAAAGTCGAAAATAGTAACAAACACAACACAAAGACACAGTATATAAATATAAAAAAATAAAGGGCGCGCGCACGCGCGCGCCCCGTAGAAAGTATTACGTAAATATAATAATAATATATTAAAAATTTTTGATTTAAGCTCTTCTTTTTTATCCGACGAAAGATTCGAATATTCCATCTTCATTCTCTTGGCATTTTTATTGCCGTTTGCGCACGCGCGCGCCCCGTAGAAAGTATTACGTAAATATAATAATAATATATTAAAATTTTTTGATTTAAGCTCTTCTTTTTTATCCGACGAAAGATTCGAATATTCCATCTTCATTCTCTTGGCATTTTTATTGCCGTTTATATTAGATTTTGCTCATTTGGGCATCATACAAAATTTTTATAATACAACAATATCAATGAAATGTACTTTTTACTCTTATTTTAATGATAAAAATGTAAATATATGCACTGATATATGTAAAAAAAATGTACTTGCAATATACTGTGACAGCTGTTTATTTATTTATTTATTTCATTCATTTTTTTCATAGCTATCTAAGTTTATTTTTGACATTTGCATTATAAACATAGTTTTTCAAATTTTTGAGAACCAAGATGAAATCGAAGAAAGATGAAACTTGCCTATTCTCAAATAGGGAATGAACCAATTTAAATGACACCACTCCCATTAAAATCGGTTCAGGGGCTTAGGAGGAGATGCGGCAGAAACATATATACATACAAACATACATACAAACATACATACAAACATTTGACAATTAGAGAGATGAACTAGGAAACCCGTGACCCTTAAAGGGTCACGTTTGAAGTCGAAAATAGTAACAAACACAACACAAAGACACAGTATATAAATATAAAAAAATAAAGGGCGCGCGCACGCGCGCGCCCCGTAGAAAGTATTACGTAAATATAAAATAATAGATTCAAAATTTTTGATTTAAGCTTTTCTTATTTATCCGACGAAAAATTCGAATATTCCATCTTCATTCTCTTGGTAGTTTTATTGCCGTTTATATTAGATTTTGCTCGTTTGGGCATGATACAAAATTTTTATAATACAACAATATCAATGAAATGTACTTTTTACTCTTATTTTAATAAAAAAAATGTAAATATATGCACTGATAATGTAAAAAAAAGTGTACTTGCAATATATTGTGACAGCTGTTTATTTATTTATTGCATTGTAGAAAGTATTACGTAAATATAATATAATATTTGTGATATTTTTGATTTAAGCTCTTCTTTTTTATCCGACGAAAGATTCAAATATTCCATCTTCATTTTCTTGGCCTTTTTATTGCCGTTTATATTAGATTTTGCTCGTTTGGGCATGATACAAAATTTTTATAATACAACAATATCAATGAAATGTACTTTTTACTCTTATTTTAATGAAAAAAATGTAAGTAAATGCACTGATATATGTAAAAAAAATGTACTTGCAATATATTGTGACAGCTGTTTATTTATTTATTTATTTCATTCATTTTTTTCATAGCTATCTAAGTTTATTTTTGACATTTGCATTATTAACATAGTTTTTCAAATTTTTGAGAACCAAGATGAAATCGTAGAAAGATGAAACTTGCCTATTCTCAAATAGGGAATGAACCAATTAAAATGACACCACTCCCATCAAAATCGGTTCAGGGGTTTAGGAGGAGATGGGGCAGAAACATATATACAAACATACATACAAACATTTGTCAATTAGAGAGATGAATATGTATTAACACGCGTTTTTCAAAAATTTCAATTGTGTGGAGGAACCTGTTACTTTCGTAAGAAAAAGAAAAAATTATTACGAAAACTGTGTAAGAAGTGAGATACAGCTTATTGCAAGAGACACAGGAGAACGCTCCCATCCCTACTCCGTGCTGTTTACGGGGTGAGAAGTGACACCGGTAGACCCCTGGCGGGGAGAGTTGATCAAGTGTTAATGGGGTTCCGTTTTGCCAAACTCCTTCGCTTGGGAGCAGCATAATAGCAATTAGCAGTTAGAGAAAAAAGTTACTTAGTTATTATGTAGCTAATTTTTTTCTCTATTTTACTGAATTTTTTCAAATTTTTTTGAGCAAATTTTGAAAAAATCCCAAGGGTGCAGCTTATGTTTAATTTGAAATATCTCGAAAAACAGTGACTTTATCGTTACAAAGGAAGAGTATGTTTTTTACACAGCAAGTATTAGAGAATCTAAAAATTGTGCTAAAATGACAATTCCGCCAGTGGCGTAGAATTTAGGAAGGATCAACCTCTCACTTGCCCCTGTTGTACGCCACTGGCAGTAGCCAGAAACTTTTATTTAACATAATTTAGTATGGTGTACGGTACCTACATTTCCTGCCAAGTATGATAAGGATACGTCAAATAGTTTTAAAGTACTGGGCAAAAATAGTTTTTAAATTTTTATATAAAATATCCTGTAGCTCAGTAAGGAGCCACATTTTATGTCAGTGATTTGCATTAAATCCTCATATTCTGAGCCCAGGATACTCCAGTTAAAATTAGGAATAGTTATTCTGTTACACCCTGTATATATCGATGTATCGATATATTGATATATCGATATTAGGGCTGGGAAAAAATCTCGATATATCGATAATTTATCGATATATTTTTAGTTTCTTACTTATGACATATTTGAAAATTGATCTATATTTTTTTATGTTACATATTTTATATACAATTTTTTATATGTATTCTTCTATCTTCTACAATAAATTATTATTATTAAGTTTTTCCAGTGACAACATATGAATAATTATTATAATTCGATTTAATATTAACATTAGATCTTTGTTAATATTTATGTGAAAATTCTTATATGTTAAGTTTTGTTTTTATTTTCTACTAATACATATATTTCAAACAATACATATTTACTTTTTAAATTATATAATAATATAGTATCAAAATAATTTTAAATAGGCTAAGTTACTTATTATGTACAAAAGTTATTAAGAATTTATACTTGAAAATATTTATGAATATTTATATAAAATTTTAAAATATTTATTTTGAAAGAAAACAACGTATTTTTATTTTTATGTTATTGATCTATTTGTATGCACCTGCTTCCCTTTCCCTTTTCCTTAAGATAAGGCAATTTAGAATATAATAATATAATTATTTTCAAACAACTAACAAATAACTTTTTTTGAATATAAGCTTATAGACATAATAACTTCAAGTATAAGAATAAATATATTAAAGAAAACTAACAAAATTATTTGATAAATAGTAAATACAAAATTTTATTAGATTTTCAGTTTTATTAAAAAAATAATTATTAATAAAATTATTTATATATATATATATATATATATATATATATATATATATATATACAGGGTGTAACAGAATAACTATTCCTAATTTTAACTGGAGTATCCTGGGCTCAGAATATGAAGATTTAATGCAAATCACTGAGATAAAATGTGGCTCCTTACTGAGCTACAGGGTGTTTTATATAAAAATTTAAAAACGATTTTTGCCCAGTACTTTAAAACTATTTGACGTATTCTTATCATACTTGACAGGAAATGTAGGTACCGTACACCATACTAAATTATGTTAAATAAAAGTTTCTGGCTACTGCCAGTGGCGTACAACAGGGGCAAGTAAGAGGTTGATCCTTCCTAAATTCTACGTCACTGGTGGAATTGTCATTTTAGCACAATTTTTCGATTCTCCAATACTTGCTGTGTAAAAAACATACTCTTCCTTTGTAACGATAAAGTCACTGTTTTTCGAGATATTTAAATTTAAACATAAGCTGCACCCTTGGGATTTTTTTAAAATTTGCTCAAAAAAATCTGAAAAAATTTAGTAAAATAGAGAAAAAAATTAGCTACATAATATCTAAGTAACTTTTTCTCTAACTCATTCTGGTTTGGCTGGAAAAATTATTTTATTTTTTTTATTTTCAATAATTTTTACAGCCAAATCAGAATGAGTTAGAGAAAAAAGTTACTTAATTATTATGTAGCTAATTTTTTTCTCTATTTTACTGAATTTTTTCAGATTTTTTTGAGCAAATTTTGAAAAAATCCCAAGGGAGCAGCTTATGTTTAACTTTAAATATCTCGAAAAACAGTGACTTTATCGTTACAAAGGAAGTGTATGTTTTTTACACAGCAAGTATTGGAGAATCGAAAAATTGTGCTAAAATGACAATTCCGCCAGTGGCGTAGAATTTAGGAAGGATCAACCTCTCACTTGCCCCTGTTGTACGCCACTGGCAGTAGCCAGAAACTTTTATTTAACATAATTTAGTATGGTGTACGGTACCTACATTTCCTGCCAAGTATAATAAGGATACGTCAAATAGTTTTAAAGTACTGGGCAAAAATCGTTTTTAAATTTTTATATAAAACACCCTGTAGCTCAGTAAGGAGCCACATTTTATTTCAGTGATTTGCATTAAATCTTCATATTCTGAGCCCAGGATACTCCAGTTAAAATTAGGAATAGTTATTCTGTTACACCCTGTATATATATATATATATTATTTATGAACGTAATATAAATTTACGCAAGCATATGGTAAAAAAAACAGTGTATCACTTTCGATTTTATTTTAAAAAATTTCTATAATGTGTTTTTTTTAAGGAAAGCAGTAACTAGAATAACTGTTATAATAATAGCGGTATTATTTAAATATACAGGGTGTAACAGAATAACTATTCCTAATTTTAACTGGAGTATCCTGGGCTCAGAATATGAAGATTTAATGCAAATCACTGAAATAAAATGTGGCTCCTTACTGAGCTACAGGGTGTTTTATATAAAAATTTAAAAACGATTTTTGCCCTGTACTTTAAAACTATTTGACGTATCCTTATCATACTTGGCAGGAAATGTAGGTACCGTACACCATACTAAATTATGTTAAATAAAAGTTTCTGGCTACTGCCAGTGGCGTACAACAGGGGCAAGTGAGAGGTTGATCCTTCCTAAATTCTACGCCACTGGCGGAATTGTCATTTTAGCACAATTTTTCGATTCTCCAATACTTGCTGTGTAAAAAACATACTCTTCCTTTGTAACGATAAAGTCACTGTTTTTCGAGATATTTAAAGTTAAACATAAGCTGCACCCTTGGGATTTTTTCAAAATTTGCTCAAAAAAATCTGAAAAAATTCAGTAACATAGAGAAAAAAATTAGCTACATAATAACTAAGTAACTTTTTTCTCTAACTCATTCTGATTTGGCTGTAAAAATTATTGAAAATAAAAAAAATAAAATGCAAAAAATATTAATTTTCAATAATTTTTCCATCCAAACCAGAATGAGTTAGAGAAAAAGTTACTTAGATATTATGTAGCTAATTTTTTTCTCTATTTTACCGAATTTTTTGAGATTTTTTTGAGCAAATTTTGAAAAAATCCCAAGGCTGCAGCTTATGTTTAACTTTAAATATCTCGAAAAACAGTGACTTTATCGTTACAAAGGAAGAGAATGTTTTTTACACAGCAAGTATTGGAGAATCGAAAAATTGTGCTAAAATGACAATTCCGCCAGTGGCGTAGAATTTAGGAAGGATCAACCTCTCACTTGCCCCTGTTGTACGCCACTGGCAGTAGCCAGAAACTTTTATTTAACATAATTTAGTATGGTGTACGGTACCTACATTTCCTGCCAAGTATGATAAGGATACGTCAAATAGTTTTAAAGTACTGGGCAAAAATCGTTTTTAAATTTTTATATAAAACACCCTGTAGCTCAGTAAGGAGCCATATTTTATCTAAGTGATTTGCATTAAATCTTCATATTCTGAGCCCAGGATACTCCAGTTAAAATTAGGAATAGTTATTCTGTTACACCCTGTATATATTATGTGATTCCATACTGTTACTAGCAATTTTTTAATATAAAATTTGTCTATCCATCTTTCTCGTTTAAAACTTAAAATATATTAACCATTAGCAAACACGATTTGGTAAAATGAATATTTTTTTTTAAATAAAATATTTTAAATAATGTAAGAGTTGAGCATACATATACGTGTTATCTACATTATCTAGATTTTATTTTTCAATTTTAATTAAACAATTTATATATTCAATGAAAAACTTAACCAATCCATACGTAAATAAAACAATGTATGTCGTTTGTGTATTAAGAAAACGTTACAATGTTACAATTATGATAGATATATTATTTTCATAAACGTTCTATCATTTACAGTCGTCTGAGTCTCAGCCGATCGACGCAACATGATGTAAATAAAGCACAGCGCTATCAATAAATACCGTCAGCGACTTATGAATTAAGTACCCGGTTCGCTAAGGATAGATCAATGTTATCGATATAATGATAATTTTTTAAAATATTAATTATCGATATACCGATATATCGATAATATCGATTTATATATATCGATATACCGATATATCGACAATATCGATTTATATATATATATATATATATATATCGATTTATCGATATATCGATAAATGTATATATATATATATATATATATATATATACAGCCTGTTTCAGAGTAAGCGCCTTATTTTTTTTAGCCACACTATGGGTACTACTTTAAAAATATTTGGCAGTAATATATTTCAGGACATTCTTTACACGATGGTGATATCAGATTTTCAATTGGACGAATCATTTCAAAATGACGACGTTCAACTTTTTTTTTTTTAAATGTATTTCGATTTTTCTTAAAAATTCATTTCTTTCCCTATCAAAAAGCAAACTAACATTTTAATCTAGTAGCGCATGTTATGTTATTTTTGTCCAAATATCAAGTAGCGGTAGACGTAAAAGAGACAATGAAACTTTATTTTGTCATCTACATCAACTTTTTGAAACACAAAATTAAAAATTTACATCAAATCAAAATTAGGTATGTACAAAAAATGCTCGAAATGATTTTCTTTTTTTCAATACATAAATTGAAACATCGTCCAATGGTGGTGTTTGACGTTTGACTACTAGTTTGTCTACCGCTACTTGATATTTGGACAAAAATAAAATCGGGTGTAAAACGTTCATGCGCTACTAGATTAAAATGTTAAATTGCTTTT
Organism: Clivina fossor; assembly: GCA_963966155.1. Taxonomy (NCBI): domain Eukaryota; kingdom Metazoa; phylum Arthropoda; class Insecta; order Coleoptera; family Carabidae; genus Clivina; species Clivina fossor. Next base: position 15,019,579 of record OZ014551.1, read on the forward strand.
TGATAGGGAAAGAAATGAATTTTTAAAGAAAACGAAATACTATCGTAAAAAGAATGTTTTTAAAATCTCAATAATAAAAAAAAATTATGGCATCTCATTTAAAAAAAAAGTTGAACGTCGCCATTTTGAAATAATTCGTCTAATTAAAAATCTGATATCACCATCGTGTAGAGAATGTCCTGAAACATATTACTGCCAAATATTTTGAAAGTAGTACCCCTAGTGTGTGGCTAAAAAAAAATAAGGCGCTTACTCTGAAACAGGCTGTATATATATATAGTTTAGTTAATTTTTATGGCTGGAAAATATGGAATTGGATGAAGATGATGGGTAAAACAGCCGATGTGGTTCTTAAAAATCAAATACTCATTTGAAATTCACAAGCTTCCGGTCACAATTTGTGCCTTTTTCAAGTGCTGAAAAAACGGAAAAACCAACTTTATTGGAAAATTATTTTTTGATTTTACAGTAAAAAATATTTTACATTATGTAATATAAATTAAAGATAATATAATAAAGATAAATTATGAACATGTTTTTTTAAATTTTAAATTTACAATATGTAACAATAAAAACAAGAAAAGAAAAAAACTTACTGTGTTTTCACAGAGGATTGTTAATGTGTTGTTAAAATTGTAAAATACCAAATGCGTAAGTATAGTCAAAATGTTAAAAATTAAAAATATAGAACAATAGTCAGTGAAATTAAAAGTAGAAACAAATTTCATTTGATAACGATTATCTTCGTGGTGATGGTTCTATTTTATAGAAAAATATATGCAAAAAATTCAAACTTAGAAAATGTCCATCAAAAACACTTAATACAAAATGGTCGAAAAATTTATGTTTAGTCATTTTTTGGTCCGAAAAACTAGTTATTTAAACCAGAAAAATTCTTCTTTATCTTGCAATTTTCTTCCTTTGAAAGTGAATAGAAATTTATATAAAAATTAAATAGTAACCCCATCTCTTACGATTTTTACCAAGTACATATGTCAACATAACTAATAACCTCATATATGTACACGTGCATGTGAATGTTAAAGGTTGGTTTTTTTAAGAACTGATTTGATTAAATAATTATATCTACTTTGATATCAGATCTCTTATTCATCGATTGAACCTCTGATTTTATGAACACCATTTCCAAGAAACTACGCTTGAATAAATTTTTCTCCGTCGTTAAGATTTTAATCTGTTCGTAATCCATGCTATGTTTTTTTTGAATCACAATGGATAGAAAGGGCAGTCGCTCCTTTTTTTATACGACAATCAGATTTGTGTTGCGATATTTGATCTTTCAGAAGCCGTTGTGTCTGTCCAATATAAATTTTATCACAATTTTTACAAGGTATGGAATAGATCGTATACGGTTTCTTTAAAACGTCCTGTTTATCTTTGAATTTAGAGTACAAAGATTTACTTGTCGTAGAATTACGTTTAACAATCCTGATGTTCGTTTTAGGAAAAGTATTAATGATCAAATTTGTTAATCCTGGAATATTTGGCATGGTGTGTCTGATGACGTTGTTATCACCAACGGAGACTCGTGAATTATCTGGATCCAAGTTTGAACCGTCCGTGTGAGTAGAAAATAATAATTTATTCAAATATCTTTTGTTATATCCGTTTTTTAACAATTTTTTTGCAGTTTAATCAAGTTATTTTTTCTGAGTGATGGATGAGACAATTTTAAGATTCTAGATTTTAATCCTAAAATCATGTTTGTTTTTGTGTGTTTTACGTGAAAGGAAAGATCATTTATATATCTACCGGAAGCCATTTCTTTTACGTGCCAGTCCGTGATTATCTTATTGTTATCAGATCTGATTAATTTAACCATATTTGGCCATATTCCGGCATTATGAGTGTGAGTTGAGTAGGCATGACGAAGACGACGGCGACACCTGGTGATGACGGCCAGTAACGGCCGCAGCGGCGATGACGGCAACAGCGGTGATGACGGCAGCAGCGGTGATGACGGCAGCAGCGGCGATGACGGCAGCAGCAATGGCCGCAGCGACGACGGCGGCAGCGGTGATGGCGTCTGAAGTGGTCATTTTTGGCTTTCTCGCTCCACCTCCGGATTGTGGCACAGAACGCTGATTAGGCGTTGGCGATATTCCGGCGCTATGGGTGTGAGTCGAGTAGGCATGACGAAGGCGACGGCTACACCGATGACGGCGGCGTGATGGCCAGCGGCGATGACGGCAGCGGCGGTGGCGGCAGCGGCAATGACGGCGACGACGGCAGCGGCGGCGATGACGGCAGCGGCACGGTAGTCGGAGTTCCACACTCGCCAGCGGCGATGCGGACGGAGTTACCAACGGAATTTGGTAACGAAAACGGCGGGTTCCACATTCGCCAGCGGCGATGCGGACGGAGTTACCAACGGAATTTGGTAACGAAAGCGGCGGGTTCCACACTCACCAGCGGCGATGCGGACGGAGTTACCAACGGAATTTGGTAACGAAAACGGCGGGTTCCACACTCGCCAGAAGCGATGCGGACGGAGTTACCAACGGAATTTGGTAACGAAAACGGCGGCCGAATCTGCACTTGGCAATTGCGGTGCTCGTATTCCACTTCTCCCTCAGTCTGCCTGTTTCCAAGTCAAGGTCCTGGCAAGTCAATGTCCTCCACGTCTCTGCTCTTCCATTAAAAGACGCCACCTCGGTTTCGGTGACGTTATTTTAGTTCTCCTTTTTATTTCCCGATATCGGGCGCCAATCTCGTACTTCCTGCAACCTGTAATAAGGGAAAAAGGGAACGGATTGCAGATAGCTCAGTCGCGTTTGTCCGGGGTTCATACACACGTTTAATGGAAGATACACAATTGTATATGTAATTAAAAGAACACAGTTTGAAATACTAACAACACAAATTTTATTTTTAAAAAAATTTTATCAAAAGAAATTATTAAATTATAAATTATAAATTAATCTAATTACAACAGTAACAATCAAGAAATTTCCAACAACAAAGATTTAATAAACTACAGTTCCGTGCTGACCGACTGATATATTTTTTTTAAAGCCAGAAATATAAATCAACACCGTTCTATCTGTCCACGAAACTAGATCCAATCTGACTGTCCGAAAAATTAAATTCTATACTGACTGCTGAATTTTTCTAAGTCCGAAAAATTAATTCAAAAATTTTTCTAAGTTTCAAAAAAATTTAAAACTGACGACCGAATTCTCTAAGTCCGTAAAATCGTAAATCTGGGGCCGGGAATCAGCCAACGAGTGAGTTCGTTCAGACGCTAAACGAACTCCCCTTCCCCTGGGTCCGGACGCCGGTCGACCAGGAGAAGGTTGCTCAGTCTCGACGCGAGACCGAATGTCTTTTAAGCTACGAATCTTCCCTTTTATAGGCGACAATTTGTTAAAACTAGTTATAACTGCTTGCAGCGCGCTGTCTCACTCGTATTGCGAGAGAGCGCGTCAGTTCTTCTTAATATTGTTAAAAACAAAACTCGGCCGGTCGTAACTATACGCGCAGACAGATGTCTCTACTCATACCGTACGGAGAAAAAAAATAATATTTACTAACAGCTGGCCTTCGCACAAAAACATTAAAAACATCGGACATGACTGAACATCGCTATGAGATAATTTCGTTCTTTTTATTATATTATAACAAAATAATTCAAATTTTAATTTATCGAAGAACGTTTAATTGACGAACTTAAAATATAGAAAAATGAAATTTTGACCGTTATTATCTCATAGTGAGTTTTACAATTTTGTACAATTATACAACCCAGATTACATGCTAATCTAAATAAACTTGAATATATGTGTCGTACGCGAAGCGTATCGTCACAATATATATATATATATATATATATATATATATATATATATATATATAGTAATACACATTCGCTCAAGATTTTAACTGACTAACACTGCAACTTTTGCAGAAACATTTTTGTTTTTTCCGAATTTCACACTCATACACTAATCTATTTCGTACCCCGATTTTCCTATTAGTTACAACACGTACCCCCACGTAAAAATCTCATTTCCACAGCAGTCATTTTCCTTTTAATAAACTTTAAAAATACAAAAATTAATCCAAATGCTCTAAACGTACAAAACTAAAGTCTACTAATACAATCTAGAATTATAACTATGTTTAAAAGAGAGTCTGACAAACTACTTACCTGATAAATACACGATGATTAAAATCTTATGTTGTTGTGTTTGAATTAAAATTTTGAAATTTCTAACTCTGAATTTAAAAACATAATAGCCCATTGTAACGAGAAAGAAGAAAAAACGGGCAAAAAGGACCCGTATCGACGTGGGTTCTTTCCTGTAAAATTTGTATAACTTACGGAAATTGTTCAAAATCATTTTCTGTTTGTTTTTTTTGTCAGTATCTGTCGATAAATGAAATCTAACTAGTTGTATTTTTGTATTTATTCTCGTCTATCTTAATTTGATTATTTTGATTTTATGAAATTGAAGTTCAATAAATAGAGTTATTACACTGAATAATATTAATATATTATTGAATGTAATATCTATACAGAACTATCAAATTCGAATTAGTTAGATTTATCTATCAAAACATCCATTTGACATTACATTAATTATTACATAATAATTATATGGAATAAATAATAATTAGGTCAACAACGAACTAAACTTATATTGGAGCATTTGCCTTAGTGATGGGATAATTTGAGTGAAAAATAATCGATCGTTCGATTATGATAATCATTCAAGCTATTTCGAATTAAATTAAAATCATTCGAATCACATTAAAATCATTCGAATCACGAACAAACAGAAAGTGGCAGATTTCCATCAAAATATAAAAATAGATTAGAAAATTTAAAGACAACCTTAAGGCTAATATTATTTTAATTATTCGAAATCAGAACCAGTCAACCTGAGCAAGTAGCATATAACCATTGAACTATATAATTACTAAGGAAGCTAGTTGGACAGATAGATGAATTTAAAGTGGTAAGAAAAAAAAATGCCAACATATATTATAACTTATAAATAATTTATAATTAATTTTAATTTCCTGTGTAACTAAAAAGTAATAATAAAAATATGTGTTTAGTTAAATACAGTCGATTCCGCTTAATTGGGCCACCGCTTAATTGGGGCAGCCGCTTATTTGGGCCAAATCTCAAAGAACAGAAACCAAACCAAGGAACCAACAGTAAATTTACATGTTTAATTGGGACAACATTCCGCTTAATTGGGCCAGTAAATTTAAGATCACTACATATTATGTTACAAATATTCACAAGAAAAAATATTATATACAGATTTTACATTATTTAATAAATATTTTAAATATTAATTTATTTAACGTAACAGAAATTTAAAATATTTTTATTATTATAATTTTCAGGTTATTAAAAAATACATTCAAATATTGTATGTAAAACGTTGCAATTTTATTTATTTTTTATTTAATAACAATTACTATACAAGCCAAGGCGCAATTACAGAGTAAAATACAAATATACCAAATATGTATATAAATAAGATATACAAACAAATTGACGTAAGTAAATCACGAGTAATCATAGAATACTAACAAACTGGCAATAACAGATTTCATAAAAGCAGAAAGAGATAAACTAAAAATATAATTGCAATCTACAAGACAATTAAATAAATGACACATAGTGTAGACAGTGTATTAGTTTGGATAGTAGGAAGATAAAAAATATAAGTTTGCCTAGAAGAAAATGAAGGAACATGAAAATTAAGTAAAGAAACTAATTGAGAATCATCAATTACATTGTTTATAAGTTTAAAAAAAAAAATTATAGATATCATAGACTCACGCAAAAGCAAATTGTTAAAAGCGAGAGCTGAAAGGAGTTGAATATAGGAACAAGTACGAAGAGGATATGATCCAAAAGCTTTGAAGTAAAGAAAATTGAGAAAGCGACGTTGTATAGCTTCGATAGAGTCGATGTGAATAACATAGAAATGGTTCCAAATTATGGAGCCATATTCCAACTTAGATAGTGCGAAATAAAAAGTTGTTATAGCGATGTTAGAAGTAGAAGTACGAGTATTTCGAATTATAAATCTTAAGGTTTTATAAGCAGTTTTAGTATCGCAATCAACATGAACATTGAATCTTAACTTACAATTAGATTCAAAGAAAATACCAATACCTTTCGTCGAGTTAACGCGAGTTAATGAATTGTTAGAAATATAATATAAAGAAATTATAACGTTCTTCTTTCTGGAAAATGATAATACTTTACATTTGTCAATAATAATGAAAATTTATTAACCGTACACCAAGTATTGATTTTGTCAATATCTTCCTGCAAAGATATGCAGTCATTATCGGAGTCAATGGAACGGAATAGCTTAAGGTCATCAGCGAAAAGTAAACATTTATTCGAGATTACCGTTTTAATGTTGTTGATGAAAAATAGGAAAAGTAAGGGACCAAGATTAGAGCCTTGGGGAACACCAGAGTAAGAAGTAAAAGTATTAGATCTGTGTCCCATATAAGATATAAAAAAAATCTGTTCTGAAAGTAGGAAAATATTAAATTAGTTAAGGATGAAGAAAAGCCAAAAGAAAGAAGTTTGTTTACCATAATTTTATGATAAATAGTATCGAAGGCTTTGTCAAAAACTTTACTAAAGTTTGATAGTAAGGCTATATTGCACAATTTTGGCCTGTTTCCAAATAGTGGACAATGTTTCGGTAGTTAAAATTAAATTAAAAATATGAAAGAGAGCAGTACAAAAGGTATCAGAGCAGCATTTTATGAGAAAGTTAGGAATTAAGTCAGGACCAGAAGATGAATTAGATTTGAGAGAGTTAATAGCATTGAAAATGTCGGAGATAAAAGTTTTAGAAAGAACAAAGAGTTATGGTTAAAGCAGTTGGGTTAGGATACTCTTCATTATTAGAATTTTTGTAAACGCTAACAAAAAAAGATGCAAATGCATTAACTTTGTCAGGCGGTGAATTTAGTGGTGTGCCGTTAAACTGCATAGTTGCCGGTATAGCTGAATAGTTCCTTTTAATATTGACAATTTCCCAGAATTTAGCGGGATTAGTAGGTGATGAGTTTTCAGCATCTCGAATGAAATTTAAATAAGAATGTTTTATATCCCGTTTTAGGCTAGCTCTTAGGTTTTTGAAAGATTCAATACACGCTGGATTCTTTGTTTTTTTAAATTGCTTGTGTAACTTGTTTTCACGTTTTAAATCAGCTATTACCTTGTTAAACCATTTGGGGTATTTATATTTTTTTAATAGATCTAAGTGTCTAAGTAACAGTCCATGAAGAAGTATAAAGTAGTGTAAAAGAAATCACACGCTAGATTAACGTCATTGAACGAGGCAAGTTGAGACCAATCGAAGGAAGATAAATGATAATAAAGTTTTTTATAGTCGCCTTTACGAAAGTTATATGAAAGTGTTTCAGTTGATGGAGAAAAATTCTTTTTAGGAAAAGAGTAAGAAGGTAATTTAAATATAATATTTAATGCAAGGACGATGAGGATTCTCAGTAAAAATTGAATCAGGATAATGTGTAACTGTACACTGAAAATTGGTAATAACTAAATCTAGAAGTCTAAATTTATTGTTGTATATATGATTATATGCTACACCTAGAAATATACAGAAATAATTTTCTGCGAATTCCGGTATATTAAAATCATCGACAATAATTAAACTATGATTAGAATCAGCAACACAAGATAATTTTTCAAATAATTCAAATGTTTTTGTATATACATTAAATGGAAAATTCGGCGGAATGTACAAATTAAAGATAAATAACTTAGAATTAATAAAATTTACACAAACACCAATAATATCGAGAGTTTTAGGAATATCAAGATTAGATAGATTAATTTTGCTTGATGTAAATTTACTAGTAACAGCTATTAGTACACCACCTTCTCGTGAAACGTTGCAAGCACAGAAATCGCAATGAGCTCTATAAATAGTATAAAAATTGTTGAATAATGCGGAGCAGAGCACACTAGATTTTAGCCAAGTTCCTGTAATGGCAATTATATCAAATTCACAATTTTCTAAACAAGTAGTCCATTTAAGTAACTTTGATTTAATAATGCGGACGTTTTGATAGTAGACACTGACTTGATCTGGAATAGATGAAGACGACAATGCTGCAGTGTTGATGAGTCTGGTAGTTGCTATATTTTACCGAGAATGTAATTTTTAAATTTTTAAAAATTGTCTTGAAAAACGATACATTTATCATTATCAATGATCATGATATATGATATATATGATATATATCAATCGGTATATTGGCTTTGTTGATTTCATTAAATTTACTACAGTTGATACATTTAATGACTGAGGATTTGCATTCCTTTAAAACATAGTTAAATCCACATCGAGGAGAGATTGGTGTAGTTTTAGAGCATGAGTTAGATAAGTGACAAAATCCACAGCATTTGCAACATCGTCGCATTTCAATTCAATAAACAGAGCAAAAATCATGACCAATATAGATCTTATTAGCATCTAATAATTTTGTATAAGTAAGAATATCAGTTTCTACAACAGCATGAAATATATTTTTCTTGTTGCGTAAAGATAATATTTCAATTATTTCGCATACCGACGTGTTTGAAATGCATGAGTTATTTCGTCAAAGATATTTAGCGGTTTTATATAATATTACTGACAGATAGATACAATCGTTCGTTCTAGTTGTACTATATTCATTCCTGTCGCGTTATTAGAATGATATCATTAGATTATGATATTCATTCGAATACCGATCATTCGATTATGCCCATGACTATGAAAAAGTTCCATAATCATTATTTTGAAAATACAAATAATAAATTTCTATTTCGATATAAGACCGACTTTTTGACTGACACTATATATGTTCCCATTTAAAATAAGAAATTTGTATACCTTATTTTGAAAAAATTCTTGGTACTTCTTTGCGACTTTAATCGACTTTGTAATTAGTATTAGGGTTATGCAATAATTAAAATTTGTAATCCATCCTTGATTTTCTTTTTTGATTAATCGGAACGTATCTTAAAAATTAATCTTGATCGACGAAAATTGTTCTTAAGAATCGAATAAAATATATCTTAACCGAACAGCTCAATCTACAACGATCAAGGGAAGACGCGGAGACAAATTTTTGCGAACGCACAGCTCAGCATTTCGTCAGTTTTTGCTAGCGCAACCGGCTAGCTTGTGTAAAGTGACTAAGCTTGTGTAAAGTGACTAAACTTGTATGAAACAGCTAAGATTGTATAAAATGGCTAAGCTTGTGTGAAACGGCTAACCTTGTGTGAAGCGACTAAGCTTGAATGAAGCGGCTAAGCTTGTGTGAAGCTGCTAGCTTGTGTAAAACTAGCAACCATTTGAATGTGCATATTCATTATGTTTTAGTTGAAATTCTTGTGTCGTTCAGCATTATATTGATCAACCTATAAATTAAATCAGTCTAATGATCTTATCGATCAAATTATTTCATAGACGCATCACATGAGCAGAACAATAATTGGTGTATTATTAAATTGACCATACGATCGGGGATCGATCTAACTGATCAAACGGTCAGATCGATCAAACGAAAAGATCAATTTTTTAAATCAGAACGATCTGATTGATTATTTTTTATCGATTATAATTTTGTTATTTGTAACAAAGTGATTTTATTCGCTAGTCTGTCTTTTCGTCTTTTGTAAGTTAGAAATTATTTTGTTTTTTCTTCGGTCCAATACGACCAATCCATTTTTTCTTTATTTTCTTTATCGTTAAGTCCATTTTCTCATTTTTAATAATTTTTCGTTTGTATTTGTTATTTGTTTGTAGAGTAAATCCAAATATTGTGTATACAAATTTGCAAAGTTTTTTAAAACATAGAGATGAACTTATTGCATTAGTAGATACAGAAAATCCAATCGTGGTTTGTACTTCAGAAACACATTACTGAAGAATTATTGGATATAGAATTGAAAATTCCCGCTTATGTAGTTAGGCGACTAGATTCACTTCGTCGGCATACAGGTAGTGTTCTATTATTTATAAAAATAATTTTAAGTACCTATCGAATAATATCTCAAATTAATTGTCACATTAATTACTGGATTTTAGCAGTTAAATTTCAATATTTAAATAAGAAATTTCAAATAGTCATACTGTATCGTTCACCAAGCGATAGTACAGCATAATTTCTGTCGTTTTTCGAGAATCGGCTCAAGGAAAATTTCTACATAGGAAAAATCCAAATTACTTTAAGAAATTTCAATATTGATTGGAAAGACATTGATATATTTTAGTCATAAAATTAAAGAATATAATTCAGTTATCTGGTTATAAACAACATGTAAATGAATATAAGTACACGAGTAACAGACACCACCAAACCCTTAATCGATTTAGTTTAAAATTGTGAATTCTGTAGTTAAAAAGACTCCCCGAATTACTGATCGCTATATAATAAATGTTTATTGCAATAAAAAATATTCAAAAGAACATAGATAATTTACAACTACAGCAAAAATTAACAACGAATTATTAGAAATTGATAATTTGTGATTGGAAATATAAAAGTACTGAAACAGTATGTTACACTCAAACGGTGCTAAAGTGTAACGTAGGGAATTTTAGGAACGTTCCCTAGCCGCGGCAGCTCAAGTCGCAGATAGGCGTGATTCGAAAAATTACGATATGTTAGCTACAATAAAAATTTGTAAAGGGCGCCAATAAGTTTAATTACGCAGTGCCAAGAACTAAAACTTATAAAATGCTCGTTCCTAATATGACGCGAGCCTGACGCTAGCAATATACAACACAAACAGTAAAATAACAAGCCAGACTTTGGTTTGAATAATACTTAAGTAACGTTTATTTAATGGTAATCAATATCGACAAATTACAATCGTATAAGAACTCAACAAATATCATATGTACATAAATAAATAAATACGTTCGTAATGACGTAAAATAGCGTAATCAGTAATCATTCAGAGCAACGGAAATTTGTTCAAAATAAAACAGTCCCGCATGCGATGTGTTATATCAAATGGTAATAAAGTAAATACATAAATAGTTATATACATAGATTTTGTTGCGAGAATCGTTAATAAACATAAACAAAGTCCCTACAGAGAAAGTTAGGCCTAAAATTCTGTACAGTGTAATTTGCTAAAAATATCTATCTAAGTCTCGCACTTCACATGATAAACAAACACGTGACTAGTGTCAAAATGTTGACAAAAGCTGTATTCTTTTTACCTAAAATTTACTGAGATCTCAGCTCACTTCAGATAAACTCAGATCATCTCAGATAATACTTATTCTTTTTATCTTAACTGAGCTACGACAAACTGAGTTGGATACCTTCCCCCCTTACCGATTCTGCTGCACCCGCAAAATAATCTCAAAATGAAGTGAGATACTCAGTTAAGTAGTAGGGGTTAAATTTATATATTTATTGCTGTTTTTAAGGTTAGCCGCTAAAAATGTCATACGAAATTACTTATGAAACAGGTAATGTAATCAATTAATTCAAATTGAATATTCTTTAAATTGTCACTTATGCGTGTTCTCTTGCTAGAGTTTGAATATCTTGTTCTTTTTAAAGCAACTCAACTCACTTCACTTCGTTTCACCTCACTTCACTTGCCAACTGAGCTGAGTTAATTTTTTGGTAAAAAGAATACAGCTAATAACAACAGTGAATAATGTGATCGGTTTCAATAAACCAAAACCAAATAATTTTCCGTATGTCTAAATTTACAATCACAAAATTACGATGTAAGTACAATGTGACATGAATAATTAAATATACTAATACTGTTTACTAATTTGCGAATTAATTGAAATTAATTATAGGTTAACTGTGTGACATAAGGTCGCAGGTACAAATGTAATATTTGTCAAGCAAATTAAATCCACAATAACAAAAGTCCAAAGCGCAAGAAACAAGTGAATACAAAAATAACACGATTGCAAATCGCTATCAGCAAAACTTCTACAAAAATCTCACTGATGATTTTAATAGGTAGTATAACTTAACAAAAACAGCTCACTATACAATGTCACAAAATTTTTTATATAAAGTATTTGGATATGCTTAGTTGAAGTAAAATATTGACATTAAGATGCCACTTTCAATTTAATCGAGTCGACTTTCTTTCTTATTTTGAATAGATTATTTTTTATTTTATTATTGAATTGAGTAGGAAATTTTAAAAATTATACATTAATAATATTTTACTTTTGTTTAACATTTTTTGACTTCACATTCGACCTCACTTGTCTTGCTTTTTTTGGTCTGAGAGAGTTGGGAGTCTTCCACTGGCTTGACGCTTGCTTAGTTTCTGGGTCATAACCGTAACACCAACTCTCATCACCTGTAATGACTTTAGTCAAAAAGTTTGGTCACTTTCAATCTCATTTGTTAAGTTCCGGCTCAAATTCAATCGAATATTTTTTTGATACTATGTGAGACAGCGAGGAACAAATTTAGCGGAAACACATCTCATTTGCAAATCCTCAGTTAAAATCCGCTGGCACGAGCTCCAACTCACGCCTGTCTCTTCTAAAATTTATTCGATCATAAAACGACGATCCTCGTTGAATTTTTGGAAAATTTTTTCAACGTTTTCATCATTTTGATATGTTGAAGGACGTCCAGAACAAGCATGGTCTTCAACACTCATCTTACCACGTTTAAATCGCCCAAACCGCTCAAAAACTTGTGTACGGCTCATAGCATCCTCTTTAAAAGCCTGATGACGCATTTAATAACCTTCCGTTGCCGATTTTTCAAGCAGGAAAAAAATTTCAAACACACTTTTTGTTCTTTTAAATTTGCCATAACGACTTAGCTGGCGAAACAAAGAGAAACACAACACTACGTTCAAACGCTAACCTACAAACTGACGCCATCTGCGCAGCTGTTTCGTGAAGGGCTCTACTAACCCCATCAAGCCGGAGAATTCTCTACTACTTCTACGAATGGCAGCACGCTCTCAGTAAGTTTTTTTTTTGTCCCCCCCCCTTCGTATATTGGTTACCATATTAGTATGCATATAAGAAATATACAGGCCTGTATACTAAAATCAATCATGTTGCTCATAAAAAGATGCGCCAATACTTCTTACTCGTGCAAATAATAAATTCCGAAATTAAACCAAATAGATCATGGTAATTTTTTTCAGAAACTGGTAGCATTTCAATACGCGGTATCTGAAAAATTTAGTTATTATCTATCACCAGAGAAATCAAAAAATTAATTACAGAAAAATGTGTACTTTATTCGCACTACTATAAAACTTAGAATAAATAAGTCAAATACCTCACCATCAAACTTCATTCTAACCTTACACTCTATATATTAACATTTTCAAGGTTAACGCGTTTCAAAATATACCCTGGTAAACTGATAAACCAAACTGACTTTTTTTATACCACTATTAAAACATATTTTTATGACGGAATACACCGTAACTATAAAAATAATTAATCATATCATATTTTATAACAGTAACCGCAATTTAAAACTTAAAAATTATTTTATTATTAAAAAAATATATATTATTTTTAAATAGAAGAAGTGTTGTAATGCATTGTTTCTCATGTAAGATAAATTCTTGCTGGATAACTTTTATGTTATTATTATTATACAGGATGTAAAAGAATATCTATTCCTAAATTTCAGAAATGATAGAGTGCACTTAGAGAAACATTTTTTATTAATAAACTAGTGTCCGAAAATTTCTCGGTGTCAAGATACACTAGATATTGTTAAAAACAATTTTAATTATTACAACGTCAAAGAGTAGTTAAGTTAAGGAACATTTTATTAGAAATAATAGTGCATTAAACTTTATAAAAATTGTTCGAAGTTACGACCACCATTTTTGATACACAAGTTGTAGCGATGTACATGGTGGGCAAATTTGGACGTTTTCATAGGGGAACTCGGAAACTATAAGAAATATGGAAAAATGGACCGCGCATCCTCGATCGCTTTTTTTGAGAGAGAAACTCAATTTTGAAAACAAAAATTAGCTATCGTTTTTTTGTTTTCAAGTTATGGCGAAAAGTTCGCTTTTTCCGTATTTTGATAAATGGCGATATCTCGATGGTTTTTTAAATTAGATGAAAATAATTTTCACATTCTTAAGGCACTTTTTTGAGTAGAATAAAATGGTCTTAACGGATATTATAAATCTCTGTTAATTCTCGGGTTATAACATAAAATTTTGTTTTTTACAATCGACTGCCGAAAAAAAAAAAAAAAATCCGGACACAAGTTTATTAATAAAAAATGTTTCTTTATGTGCCCTCTATCATTTCTGAAAAATTAGGAATAGTTATTCTGTTAAACCCTGTATATATCATAGTATTTTTTGGAATCAAACTATTTTGAAATGTATCTGTTAATAGGGTGTGCCAGATTAAAGTTTTCCTGTTGAATGTTTCAAGAATTTTCTAAATTAATTACTAAAAAAAATGGATATTTTGACTTTTATTTTTAATATTTTTCTTACTTATTTGCTTTTAATAAAATTTTCTAAATAGATTTTACTGTCGCCTGAAATAATAGGACTCGTATTTTCATCTTACTTTTAAACGTGATTTTTACAAAAAGTGCTTTTGACGTTTATTTAAAAAAACTATTAAACGATTTAAAATAGTTTATTGAAAAAAGAAAACTATCCATATATTACAAAAATAGAAACAAAAATTTATTTTGAAATATATCAAATATGAAAAAACTCGAAGTGGCTTACATATGTTTATTTCAATCTTGTTTACTTTTAGATTAGTCTTCATTTGAAGATGGCTGATGAAATTGTAGTAAAATAATGTAATATGTTAAACATGCAGTTAATAACTAAGAAAAAAAAATATAAATATATTTTTAGCATTATAAAATTATTTGTATATATCTATGTAACTTACAGAATATAGGCATTTCAAATTTATATCAAACATATCATATACTGTAAAGGTAATTTTACTATGATACAAATGTAATGCGTATCTTTCTCTCTGAAATAAATTGATTAATTAAATGAATGTTGAATAATATTTTGATTATTGACTAGACAAACTTACATAATAATATATTTTCTTATATAAATGATGTAAACTAGTTGTATGTGTAAAAATATTGCGTCCCTAAAATTAAACATTATGTTATATATTTTACGCTAGTTTCAGAAATTAATTGAATTTTAACAAAGTGATAAATGTAATTAGTTATAACGTATAAAGTATTTAAAATGACAGTTTAAAGTTTTCATTTAAAACCTGAACAACACATCTCAGATATACCTTATGATTTTTTTTAATAATTGGAGAAAAATTACGACATTTACCCATAAAAGTGTTACTGTATAACACAAATATTTTAATTCAAAAGGAAATTAATTAAAGCATGTAGCTTTCATTTAGTCTACATTTATAATACCTATCATACATTCTTTTCCTGGTTACTTCAAAACATCTTCTCTCATAAAATCCTCTTAATCATATCAGTTCATTTACTCATTGGCTAACCACGTAGACGTGCCACATCATATTTTAAATGTTGTCAGCTTCGAGCAGAAATAGCTTATTTCAATTTTTTTATCACATTGATACATTTATGGAAAAAAGTATCAAAAAGATTTATATTTACATTACAGAACTAGTTCCAGTTTCTATGACTTATGTCAACTTATGCCGGTTTGACTGAAAATATTCTACATATGATCACTAACAATAAGAAACTCAAAAAAGTAAATAAGCTATTTATGCTTTAATCTGATGATATATTCATTTCAGTAAACCATCATCAGACCTTTATCTGGCCAAACTCTTTTAATTGACTTATTTCTACAAAAACACAAAAATCTCATTCTTAAAGCACTCACTTTCCTTTCATGCTTCCACAATCAGCATGTACTACCATACATCAACATAAGCACTAACACTACATTTTGTACAATCACTGGGGCTTCTTTGTATACATTTACATTTATAGCAAATGTACCCAAAGCAATGTCCGGAATATTTTCGCCGACAATTCCTCGCCGCCACAATTATTTGTCGTCACAATTATTCGCGAGTAGTTTGAGTTAAAAGGTTTATTTTCATTTTTTTAAGAGAAAGTTAATACACCTGATAACTTTATCTACGCTCAATGCTAGATAGGTTGGGTTAAAATGTTAATTTTTATGTTTTAAAAAAATGTAATGCATCTTAATAATTTTGGTTGTGCTCACTGAGATAGACTGGATTAAATAGTTAATTTTAGATTTTCCGTGAAGTATGAGTATTGTTGAAGAATTATGGCGGCGAAGAATTTTGGCAGAAAAATTATGGATAAAGAATATTTCTAGAGCCACCTAAAGCACCCAAAAACTTACTACCAACATTTATTCATTTTTAAATCTCTTGATCAATAGGGCCATTCTTATAAAATATACTACTTCAATACCTACACAAACTTATCTAGCTGTTTTAAAAGTACGCTATATACAGATATATTACAAAAATAAAAATTGAAACAAGATTAGCATCATATGAGTGAACCCTTATTTTGACTAATTATATGATTTTTGCGAGTATTAAAAGTATATAAAATTTGAGTAATTTAGAATAAATAATGTATCCTAATTGATTTTTAAAAATTTTAATAATTTTTTTTTATATTTAATTACTTAATTTTGTTTAATATATTATTATATAATATGAACAAAATCAAAATTATTTTAAATAAATAAACATTTTTTTTATGATATTTCATAATATTTAAATATAAGATTGGTGCAGCCATCTAACGTGTTTAAGTGCTACTACCCGACTAGATAAAGTGATTTTAAATTGGCAGATAAAGTGATTTTAAATTGGCAGATAAAGTGGGTTTGCAGATAAAGTGGGGGTTTGAGTGTATATATATATATATATATATATATATATATACAGGATGTAGAACGTGCCTGCCGAACATAGGACTTTAACATGTAAAATCATACTTTCGTAATTTCTTGCTCCCCTAATTATTTTACAAAAAAATGTTTCAAATAAAAGTTGTAGGGCATAGAATTCTGTATCTGAATCAGTAAATAAAATAATTTTTATGTACTTTGTAACGGCACAAATTAATTATTAAACATTAAAAAATTACCTCCGAAATCGCAGTAGCCATGGAATCTAAACTCGAAATAAACATTCGTGTG
This sequence comes from Clivina fossor, assembly GCA_963966155.1. NCBI lineage: Eukaryota > Metazoa > Arthropoda > Insecta > Coleoptera > Carabidae > Clivina > Clivina fossor. Next base: position 15,036,785 of record OZ014551.1, read on the forward strand.
ACGGTTTATCTGTCAAATAAAATATTATAAAATATTATTTGACAGATAAACCGTCACACGAATGTTTATTTCGAGTGCTACTGCGATTTCGGAGGTAATTTTTTAAAGTTTAATAATTAATTTGTGCCGTTACAAAGTACATAAAAATTATTTTATTTACTGATTCAGATACAGAATTCTATGCCCTACAACTTTTATTTGAAACATTTTTTTGTAAAATAATTAGGGGAGCAAGAAATTACGAAAGTATGATTTTACATGTTAAAGTCCTATGTTCGGCAGGCACGTTCTACACCCTGTATATATATATATATATATATATTTAAAGGACTTGATATAAATATATTTAAATGATATTGTCATGTTCAAACCCCCCGCCCCCCCCAAAGCCCCCCCCCCCCCGCCCCCCTAAAAAAAGGAGAATAATTTTATTCGTTGTACATTTTTGTGAATTGTACAGATGGACGTTTTTCATAATTGTCTTGTGAAGTATAAATAATGCCTTGAATTTGTAAATAAAACGCCTCCAATTTATACCTATTTTTGAAGTTTTTCATTTCAAAACCTTGTCAAATATATTGCAAATACATACACAATCACCGCGCCATGTACCCAGAGAAGGGTGTGGTACAAACTCCTCGAAATCAGGAAATCAGTTTCCACCCAAACATTCCTATCCAGACAAGCAACTTTAGCTTCATCCACATTCATAATTCGGTTGAAGTGCAGAATAGTCCTCCCCAGATGTTGCTGTATTCACGCTAGTGGTTGAAATATTGACAAAATCAGTGACTCTCAAAATGTGTGAGAAGACAAAATATGATTTTAAATGTGTCTTAACGGTCCATTAAACACAACTCCTACCTACAACCTACCTACCTAACCTAACCTAACCTAACAATTTCTTACAATTTCACTTAAAATTATAGAAAATCTTGAAAATTTCACTTAAAATACTTGAAAATTTCTCTTAAAATCATTGAAAATTTCACTTAAAATCAGAAAATCTTGAAAATTTCACTTAAAATCATTGAAAATTTCACGTAAAATCATAGAAAATCTTGAAAATTTTACTTAAAATCATTGAAAATTTTACTTAAAATCATATAAAATCTTTAGAATTTCACTTAAAATCATTGAAAATTTCATTTAAAATCAGAAAATTTTGAAAATTTTTCTTAAAATCTTTGAAAATTTCACTTAAAATCATATAAAATCTGTAGAATTTCACTTAAAATCATTGAAAATTTCACTTAAAATCATTTAAAATTTCACTTAAAATCATTTAAAATTAAACGGTCTATTATAATAATTGGTTTTACATGATGCATTACGAATTGCATAAGTTACAGGGTTTTAACGGAGAAACCTAGACAATTAGCTTTACATAATGCATTACGCAGTGGCGTAGCTAGAAACTTGTCAAGGGGGGGGTTAATAATATTAATCAATAAAGATAATCTTGTCAAAAACAGACATAATCTTGTGAAAAACAGACATAATCTTGTAAAAAACAGACATAATCTTGTGAAAAACAGACATAATCTTGTGAAAAACTTCATAATCTTGTAAAAAACAGTCATAACCTTGTAAAAAAACAGTCATAACCTTGTGAAAAACAAACATGATCTTGTGAAAAACAGACATAACCTTGTAAAAAAACAGTCATAATCTTGTGAAAAACATACATAACCTTGTGAAAAACAGACATAATCTTGTGAAAAACTTCATAATCTTATAAAAAACAGACATAACCTTGTGAAAAACAGACATAATATTGTGAAAAACAAACATAATCTTGTGAAAAACAAACATAACCTTTTGAAAAACAGACATAATATTGTGAAAAACAGACATAATCTTGTGAAAAATTTCATAATCTTGTAAAAAACAGTCATAACCTTGTGAAAAACAAACATGATCTTGTGAAAAACAGACATAACCTTGTAAAAAACAGTCATAACCTTGTAAAAAACAGTCATAACTTTGTGAAAAACAGACATAATCTTGTGAAAAACAGACATAACCTTGTTCTTGGGGGGGGGGGGTTTCAACCCCCCTCTAACACCCCCCTGGCTACGCCACTGGCATTTCGACTTACATAAGCTACAGGGTTTTAACGGAGAAGCCTATAGACAATTAGTTTTACATGATGCATTACGAGTTACAAGGGGACGGCAAATTTTGTTATTTTTGCGAAATTCCCAGCCGTTTTCGAGATATTCGCGATTAAAGATATTTTTTGCAAACATTAATAATTAATAGCCGAGGGCTCGTAAAAATGTATCAAAATGTATCAATGTATCAAAATGTGTCAATGTATTAATGCATCAAAATGTATCTAAGCTAAAGGGTTGTTTTAACAAAATTTGTATCAGGAAAGCGTAAAATGCAAGATTTGTATCAGGAAAGCGTAAAATGCAAGATTTGTATCAGGAAAGCGTAAAATGCAAGATTTGCATCAGGGAAGCGTAAAATGAAACATTTTAACGAAATTTTATCAGGAAAACAAGAAAAAAATTGAGATTTTTCTTATATTTTAATCACAGTTTTGGGGGTTGACTTAATTAATAAGGGGGTGTCCTAGGGGGTTGATTTTTGGATATGTTGTAGTACATACCTGGTTTATCGGAGGTGTAAGCGATATAGTTAATCTATAGGATGGGCGCTGCTATCTATATAGATGGCTTTAAAATTATAGTTTTTTTTTTATCGACTTGTAAATAGTACAAGCGTTACTATATAGATGGCATTAAAATTATAGTTTTCTTCTTTATCGACAGTGCCTTTAATAGTTTAGGCATTACTCGTATAGATAACGCTAGTAGTATAGTTTTCTTTTCTATCGACTTGTAAATAGTACAAGCGTTACTATATAGATGGCCTTAAAATTATAGTTTTCTTCTTTATCGACAGTGCCTTTAATAGTTTAGGCATTACTCGTATAGATAACGCTAGCAGTATAGTTTCCTTTTCTATCGACTTGTAAATAGTACAAGCGTTACTATATAGATGGCATTAAAATTATAGTTTTCTTTTTTATCGACAGTATTTTTAATAGAATTTTTAATAGAATTCTCAGCCGTTTTCGAGATATTCGCGATTAAAGATATTTTTTGCAAACATTAATAATTAATAGCCGAGGGCTCGTAAAAATGTATCAAAATGTATCAATATAGCTGATTTCGTTTTTTTATTTGTTAACTTTTTATCACAGTTTTGGGGGTTGGTATTAATTAATAAGGGGGTGTCTTAGGAGGGGTTGATTGTTGGATATGTTGTAGTACGGACCTGGTTTATAGGGGTGTTGGTCTGTAGCAAAATTACGTTGTTAGTCAGTTAAGAATGACAGAATAAATGTCTGTCTAATGAACGTTTGGTTTAAAAGACGTTTGATGAGTAGTTGGAGTGGTAAGTGCATGATTGTCAGAGAGAGAGAAATAGAGAGGTTTGCCTGAGCAAAGTAACTGCTATGGAAGAAGTATTATGAATGTGGATGAAGCTAAAGTTGCCTGGTCTAGATAGAGAGGGAGCTGTTTGAAAGGAGAGTTTGTGCCACACCCCCTATATGGGTATATGGCGTGCATTGTGTATGTGAAATTGAAAGGAGAGTAAATGTAAGGTGCTTTGGGTGCTTAGGGAACTTTTGCTAGGAGATGTAAATGTTTCCAAAGAAGCCCGTTTGAGTATATACAATGCAGTTTTCGGTGCCTACGTTGATGTATGGTAGTGAATGTTAAGTTTGGTTGCAAAAGCATAAACGGAAAATGACTGCTGTGCGAAATGAGATTTTTACTTGTGGGAGTATGTGGTGTAACTATAGGAGAGATCGGGGACGAAATACGATTAGCGTATATGATGAGTGTGAAATTGCGAAGAAAATGTTGTAGCAAAAGTTGGTGTTAGTCAGTTAATATGGTTCGGAGCCATCTTGAGCGAATGCGTCTAAAAGCTGAATTACATTATACTTTTTTCGTCTAGATCCATACTAGGTTTCTAGTACTAGATTCGTTCAAGGACATATAGTCAGTTTTAGTATAATGTAAATCAGAAATTTGCATCCAAGTTTCCTAGTATAGAAATATACAACATGCTCTATTTTCCTATTCAAGTTTCATACTAGGTACATTATACGCATGCGCACGCAATTCTACCAACCTTATATGTAGCGAAGTTATATAGGTTATATATTATACTCTGTGTATGTAGCTGTCATATACAGCTTTAAGTTGGCGTACTGGCAATACATCGGGAAAAAATCGAAGAAACTCGACAATACACGACCGATTGTGAAAAAAGTATGAAAATTGAACAAACCTTGAACGAATCTAGTACTAGAAACCTAGTATGGATCTAGACGAAAAAAGTATAATGTAATTCAGCTTTAATGAACGTTTGCTGTTCAAAAGATGCATTTGAATGATTGTTGATGGTATATATGTTTGCAGGTGGATGTCCGATGAGTAGTTGAAGTGCATGTATGATTGAGAGAGTGACTTGCGTTTCCAAGTAGTAAGAATAAAAGAGCATGCGATGAAAGGAGGAATTATAAATGTGGATGAAACAAAAGTTGCTTGTGCTTGATAGGAATATGTTTGGAGGCGACTGATAATTCGGGATAATGAAAAGAGTTTGTGCCACACCCTTATTTGGGTACATGGCGTGATTGTGTATGTATGTATTGTGTATGTGTATGTATGTGGAATAAAGTTAAAATTGTGCTTGTTTCTTGGCTAATAGAAATGTTTGAAAGGAAACTAATTTTGGAAAAACAATCATAATCTTGTGAAAAACTTTATAATCTTGTAAAAAACAGTCATAACCTTGTGAAAAACAGTCATAATCTTGTGAAAAACTTTTTTTTTTTAATGGCGGCGAACATTATAAATTAATGCAGAACTATCAACGTTAAGTAGTTTCCTTGCTATTTTTTTTAAAAATGGCGGCGAACAATATAAATTAATACAGAACTATTAAAGTTAAGTAGTTTCCTTGTTTTTTTTTTCAAAATGGCGGCGAACATTATAAATTAATACCACGAAGTATAATATAGAAGGAGTGCGAACTTCGTATAACGCCGTATAGAGACGAATGGCAGCGAAGTTGTGTCGAGAAAGAGTGACAACTGAGTAGAGAGAGATAACACATAGTGTCCGACTGTGTACCAGAACTAGCTTCGCCGGTGTCGTTATTTTGTGTTTTTTTATATAATTTTTATAAAATATAAAACGTGAAATGGGTAAAAGGTGCTTTGTTCCACGCTGTCGTAGTGGTTATGACAATAATAAGGAAAAGGTAACAGTATTGTCGGTGCCTAAGAACCAGGAAATGCTTGAACAAGATTAGAAGTATATGGGTAAACCCATATATAGACTACTTTGACATTTCTCGGAAAATTGGCAACACTGTATTTTAATAATATTATAATTTATGTGGGCACTAGGAGATAAATTTCTGAAAATTTGATCAAAATCGAATAAATAATGTAGCCACAATGAATTTTTAAAAAATTTTGTGATTTTTTTTCTCGATAACTTGGCAACACTGTATTTTTATAAAATTGTATAATTTATTTAGGCACAAGGAAAAACTTTTATAAAAATTTGATTAAAATCGGTTAAATAAAATGGTCAAAATAAATTTTTTAAAATTTTACTAATTTTTTTCTCGGAAAGTTTGCAACACTGTATTTTGTTAAAATTACATAAATTATATGAATACTAGGAGAATTTTTGTGAAAATTTGAGTAAAATCGGTTGAATAACATGGCCATAATAAAATTTTTAAAACTTTAGTAATTTTTTTCTCGGAAAGTTGGCAACACTGATTATTAATAAAATTATGTAAATAATGGGAAAATTAGGGAAATCTTTTCTGAAAATTTGATCAAAATCGGATAAATAACGTAGCCAATATGAATTTTTAAAAATTTTAGTAATTTTTTTCTCGAAAAGTGGGCAACACTGTATTTTGTTAAAATTACATAAATTATATGAATACTAGGAGAATCTTTTGTGAAAATTTGAGTAAAATCGGTTGAATAACATGGCCATAATAAAAATTTTAAAACTTTAGTAATTTTTTCTTGGAAAGTTGGCAACACTGAATATTAATAAAATTGTGTAAATAATGGGAGCATTAGGGAAATCTTTTCTGAAAATCTGATCAAAATCGGATAAATAACGTAGCCAATATGAATTTTTAAAAACTTTAGTAATTTTTTTCTCGGAAAGTTGGCATCACTGAAAAAAAATAAAACCACATGACCATCTTGGGCACTAGACAAATTTATCCTGAAAATTTTATTAAAATCGGTTGAACCGTCTAGGAGGAGTTGCGGCCACAAAATTTTGACTTACGACCGAGCGAGCGAGCGATCGAGCGAGCGATCGAGCGAGCGAGCTGACGACGCACATCCATACACCCACATAAACTAAGTTCAGATTCGTCATGTACAGGCTATATGAAGGATTTCTATACAATTTTTTTTGTTTTTTGAAAATGTTACAGACACCGTACCAAACGCTATACTACTTTTTCCTTGCAGTCAAAGTAGTAAAAATGGAGAAAACAGATTCCTCGAAAAGATAAAATATTGGGAATAAAAGATTATGTTTGCGAAAAACACTTTTGCGAAGAAGACATTGTAAGGTCTTGGAGTGATGGAATAAATACAGTAAGTAATAAATGTTGTTATTTAAACTTGTATATAAACTTAACCCAGTTTTGTAAGTGACAAGATTTGAAAGATGCTACTTCGTTTTTGTATGATTATTTTAGGTTCCTTTAAATCGTTATAGATTAAAAAACGATGCAGTACCTAGCATTTTTCCAAACTGCCCAAAATATATGACTAAAATTATAAAAAAGAGAAGAATTATTAAGAAACATGAACTTTTCACTCCTGCACAGGCAGCAGCGAGCGAAACACAAATTGTATCAGGTATTTAGTATATAAATATTTATTTATATACTTATTTTTATATTTTGTGTAATAAAATAAAAATTTTGTTTTGTGATTGTAGAAATAACGAAAATAACAAAAAAATATGAAATCAAAATGTAAAGATTTTAGAAAAAAATCAAAATTATGTTCTTCATAAGACATATATATTTTTTAGTAGTTAGAATATATTAACAATTATAACATATGATTTTATAATTATGAAAAATAATTATAGATAATAATTATTATTGATACTTTGTTTAATTTTCCACTTTTGACTCTCAACTCTCCACTTTCCTCATTTTTAGTTTTTTCGTTTTTTGTAAAGTACCTATACTGTTGTAAATGAATTAATTTATGTATATTAGCAGTTTTAATAAATATACAGGGTGTAACAGAATAACTATTCCTAATTTTAACTGGAGTATCCTGGGCTCAGAATATGAAGATTTAATGCAAATCACTGAGATAAAATGTGGCTCCTTACTGAGCTACAGGATGTTTTATATAAAAATTTAAAAACTATTTTTGCCCAGTACTTTAAAACTATTTGACGTATCCTTATCATACTTGGCAGGAAATGTAGGTACCGTACACCATACTAAATTATGTTAAATAAAAGTTTCTGGCTACTGCCAGTGGCGTACAACAGGGGCAAGTGAGAAATTGATCCTTCCTAAATTCTACGCCACTGGCGGAATTGTCATTTTAGCACAATTTTTCGATTTTCCAATACTTGCTGTGTAAAAAACATACTCTTCCTTTGTAACGATAAAGTCACTGTTTTTCGAGTTATTTAAAGTTAAACATAAGCTGCACCCTTGGGATTTTTACAAAATTTGCTAAAAAAATCTGAAAAAATTCAGTAAAATAGAGAAAAAAATTAGCTACATAATATTTAAGTAACTTTTTTCCTAACTCATTCTGGTTTGGCTGGAAAAATTATTGAAAATTAATATTTTTTGCATTTTATTTTTTTTATTTTCAATAGTGTTATAAATAAATGTAAGTTGCGTCACAGTTGTGTTAGTATATTTTAAGTACCGCCCAACCCAGGGTCGAAACCCGCCCGTTACATTATGAATAATTTATTTAGCAAGTTTTTATTAACTTGCTTTTATGTCTATCTGTTTGATTTCTGTTCGGTATAAATTTTGTAATCGATTTTATACTAACTTCCCGATAAGCTAAAAACCTGAAACTTTAAACATAGCTCAGAACTGAATGACAATGCAATATTAACTAATTTATTTATTTATTAACTAAGTGATCAATAATATTAGATAAATTAATTTAAATTAACTTAATTAATTATAAATATATAATAACTATAATTATTTAAATTAAATAATTAGTTTAAAGTTAAAGTTAAATTAAATGAGACTAAAAAGCAGAAAATATATTTATTTTAAAAAAATTTAGTGTAGGGAGTAGCTGTCGTTGCCCCACCTTTTTTTGTATTGGGTTATAAATCTGAATGGGGGGGGGGGGGCTAGAAGAAATTATGTTATACTTTTTAGTCCGTGATAAAAACGTGGTATATTAAAAATTGTTCTTTTATTTAAATAAATATTTTTTGCTTTTTAGTCTTTTTTAACTATAAGTTTTACTTTAATCTAATTATTTATTTAATTAATGATAATTTAATAATTATAATTTCATTAATTACAATTATGTAATTATAATTATAAATAATTAATTTAATTAATTTTAATTGAATATTTCTAATATTATTGATTATTAACATTTTTTTTTTAATAATTAATTTATGGTAGTGGGCATAGTCGAACGATTTTTAATAATCGAATGATCGGTATTCGAATGAATATTATAATAGAATAATAATTCGAATGACGCGATAGGAATGAATATATAGTGAAACTAGAACGAATGATAGATTGTGTATCTATTTATCAGTTATATTATATTTATAACTGCTAGATGGTATCACAATTGCAACATTTTACATAACAATATTTGAATAAATTTTTAAATAAAAAAATATTATAATAACAAAATATCCTAAATTTATATTCATGTAAATAAATTAATATTTCAATTATTTAATAAATTAAGTAAGAAGTGTTAATATAACTGGGATACAACAAAATAATCTTACTAAAATTACAAAATTTATCTAAATAAATACTTTTATTATTGTTCCTTTTTAGTTATATGAGAAATTGAAATTAAATACGAGTTATTTTTAAGTTATATTGATTTCATCTTTTCTTTTTTTCTCCCCATTTTTCTATCAGTCAAACTAGCTTCCTTATTATTCATATATTTCCAATGGTTATTTGCTACTTAGCTATGAATGTATTTTATGTATATTTTTATGGGAAATATGTCACTTTTTGTTTGTTCATCAACCCGGAATACTTTCAGTTTAATTCGAATGAGTCCAATTTAATTTAAGATATCTCGAATGATTATTATAATCGAATAATCGGTTATTTTTCATTTGAATTATCCCATCACTACTAATTTAGTCAAATATTTTATTGTCCTTGAACGTATGAAATATCAATAATTTTCTATATTTTTTGTATTTTCAATTATCATAATTAAAATACAAAAATAACTTTTATTCCAAACCGTCATATGTATTAAAAAAAATGCTTCAACAGTATAATCCATTTAGAGGATCAATTCAATTAACAAACATAATATTTACACATAATAGTAAATACATTTTTAATATTCAACATTTTAAGTAAAACAGAAAAAATTAATACTAATCGAAAGTATAATCATAGAAAAAATAAATTTTTACGATAGAATTGCAACGGACCAGCAATTTACCAATTACACTAATAAATTAATCGAAAATTGATTCTAATATGACATTTAAAGAATTATGGAATAAGTCAGTACGAGTACTTTCAGATATCCCGTAAAAATATACAAAAATAGATTATAAAATTGAATGGCAACCATAACGTTCTTTTTTTTCAATATTCGAAACCAGAACCAGTCAGCCTAATCAAGAAGCAATTAACCATGTTTGACTGATATGATACACTTAAAGTGGGGAGAGAAAAAGAAAAGATGCCAACATATATAACTGATAAATAACTCGTATTTAATTTAAATTTTTATATATAACTAAAATGTAACAATAATAAAAGTATGTACATATTTAGTTAAATACTGTAATTTTAGTAAGATTATTTTATTTTTTGTTATATATAGTTATATATATATATATATATATATATATATATATATATATATATATATATATATATATATATATATATATATATATAGTTATATTAACACTTAATAATATTCGGTTATTAAAAAAATTCATACAAATATTTTGTATGGTAAAATGTTGCAATTCTGATACCATCTCTAGCGGTTTTAATATAATATAACTGACAGATAGATACGATTGTTCGTTCTAATTGTACTTAGATCTATTTCTATTGTCATTCGAATGATACCATTCGGATAATTATTCGATTATGATATTCATTCGACTACCGATCATTCAATTATTAAAATCATTCGATTATGCCCATCACTACGTTTTACCACTTTGATTGCAGGAAAAAAATTACTAAAGTTTTTAAAAATACATTATGGTCAACATTATTTATCCGATTTGACTTAAATTTTTATAGAAGATATTCCAAGTGCCAAAGTGAATTACATAATTTTAGTAAAATACAGTGTTGCTAAATATCCGGAAAAAATTACTAACATTTTTAAAAATATATTATGGTTAATTTATTTAAGAGATTCTAAACAAATTTTCACAAAAGATTCTCGTATTGCCCACATAAATTATATAAATTTAACAAAATATAGTGTTGCGAACTTACCGAGAAAAAAATACTAATATTTTTAAAATTCAATATAGTTACATTATTTATCCGATTTTAATGAAATTTTTATAATAGATACACCCTAGCGCAACATAAATCATATAATTTTAATAAAATACAGTGTTGCCAATTTTCCCAGAAAAATTACTAAAATTAAAAAAATATATTATGGCCACGTTATTCAAGAGAATTTAATAAATAAAATGTTCAGAAAAGTTTCTCTTAGTGCCCGTATAAATTATATAATTTTCACAAAACATAGTGTTGCTAGCTTTCCGAGAAAAAATAACAAAAATTTTGACAAATTATTATGGCTATATTACTGTAATTAACCAATATTTCACAAAAGTTTATTACTAGTGCCCACAAAAATTATATAATTTTACTTCTGTAAAGGGTTCTCAACTTTTCAAAGAAGAAAATTAAAAAAAATTTAAAATTAATTTATATATATATATATAATTATATATACATATATATATAAATATATTATCTCAAAACATCAAACTGAATATAGTTATAAATGATAATATAATGAGCTCATTGTGTGTTTTTCCTCGAATTGTCTACAATTTTTAATATATTTTATACAGAGTTTTACAAATAGCCATTCAAAATTTTATTTTATTATTTATTCGTTATTTATTTATTATTTTAATATTCGACTTAAACTTTTTTGTGTTACATTTTATTATTATCAGACATTGGTTGTTAAGTTTAAATTATATTTTTCGAGTTAATGTTTCCATACAATTTACTTTTTTATGATTGCTGTACCTTTTATGATTGAAGTTTATGTTTCTACATTTTCTAACAAAAACAAGTCTTGAAGAAGGTGTAAAATCACACCAAAAGCTTTGCAAATGAATCTTATATGGAATTTGGTTTAAAACTTCTAACCTTTGACTATGTTCCCGTTAAAACAATTTTACAATATAATATTTTGTAGTCGTGAAATTTTTAATCTATATATATACATTCATTTAGTACGCAGAGCCGTATTTATGCACAGGCACATGAGGCGCAAGCTGGGGCCTCGTAGCTAAGGGGCCTCAGATTTTAAATCAGATATCAGTCACTGAGATCAATTTAAAAATTATTTTAACATTGCATAAATTCTTGGAAACCAAGTAGCAATAGCAACTAGCGGGTAGAGAGAAAATAGTCCCTTTTATTTTATTACAATAGCCAGATAGCCACCCTACTTATATATATATATATATATATATATATATATATATATATATATATATATATATAAGCTACTCGATAAAATTAGCTAAGCTACATCTACAAGCTATTCTTTAAAAATTTATGAAGCTACAGCTACTTTTTTCCAAAAGTAGCTTCAGCTACAAGCTACTAGAAAAGTAGCTGCTAAATTTTAAACTACTTTTTAAGTTATTTTGTAAAGCTACTTTTTGAGGTACTTTTTAAGCTACTTTTTTGCTACTTTTTAAGCTACTTTTTACCACTTTGACTGCAAGTAAAACGCAGTATAAGTAGTAGAGGCTATTATTCATGAGGTTCGCTTTCAATTTTATTGCTATTTTTATTTCTAAATATTCCAAGAAGCTTAACCTCGGGCCCTTCTTATCTTTGTGTAAAATGCTTAAATTGTCTTTTGTAAAATTGTAGTTATTTTCTAGCATGTGTTTTGCAACGTTTGAAAATATTTTATTGTTTTTTATGGTTTTGAGATGTTTTTGAAATATTATATTGAAATTGCGTCCTTTTTGTCCGATGTATACAAAATCACAATTATTACACTTAATTTTATAAATGCTAGAATCTGGTAAAGGGTTTCTATTAGTCAGTTTGTTGTTCACTAAATTGTTTCTTATAGTATTTTTATTATAGAGGTCTGCTGTAATACCGAGTTTTTCATTTTGTTAGATAAATTATAACTGACGTTAACTCTTTTACATTTTTTATGTATAAGGTTATTAATTATGTCTCTAGGGTAACCATTGTTAGTTGCAATTTTTAAAACTTATTGTTTTTTTTTAAATTTACATTTATTGTAATAACCCTATTTTTTTGTTTGTATTTTCAAATTCAAGAGGTACTGAACCTATTTCTATCATAAAATAATTACATATATATTTTTTTAAATTAAATTGAAATATTAGTTTGTTTAATTTTTGATTTTTTGTTTATTGCAAAACCTATTTATTTTTTTACGTATTTTTATTCATTAAAGATTTGTGTCTATATATTTTTGGATATTATAACAAAATGGTTTAACATTGTCAAAAACTTTGAGTTTCGATTTAATCATATTGTATAATTTTCAAATAAATTTGTAATTTTTAGTTTATTTTTCTTCACACTTTATTGCAAACAAGAATACGCTTTTATGCGAATTTTAATTTTTGTCAATTCAACAGCTACCAAAAGTAGCTGAGAGTAGTTTAAGCTACTAAATGTAGTTATAAGCTACTGAAAGTAGCTTAAATAGTAGCCTTTTATTTTAGCTACTATTTTTAAGCTACTTGCGTCAAAACTTGAAGCTACAAGCTACAGCTACTTTTATTTTTTGTAGCGAAGCTACAGCTACAGCTACCAACAAAAGTAGCTAAGCTACTAAAATAGCTAGTTACTGCCCAGCTCTGATAGTAATACACATTCGCTCAAGATCTTAACTGACTAACACTGCAACTTTTGCAGAAACATTTTTGTTTCTTCCGAATTTCACACTCATACACTAATCTATTTCGTACCCCGATTTTCCTATTAGTTACAACACGTACCCCCACGTAAAAATCTCATTTCCACAGCAGTCATTTTCCTTTTAGTAAACTTCACAAATACAAAAATTAATCCAAATGCTCTAAACGTACAAAACTAAAGTCTACTAATACAATCTAGAATTATAACTATGTTTAAAAGAGAGTCTGACACACTACTTACCTGATATATACACGATGATTAAAATCTTATGTTTTTGTGTTTTAATTAAAATTTTGCCATTTTTAACTCTGAATTTAAAAACATAATAGCCCATTGTAACGAGAAAGAAGAAAAAACGGGCAAAAAGGACCCGTATCGACGTGGGTTCTTTCCTGTAAAATTTGTATAACTTACGGAAATTGTTCAAAATCATTTTCCGTTTGTTTTTTTTGTCAGTATCTGTCGATAAATGAAATCTAACTAGTTGTATTTTTGTATTTAATCTCATACATACATACATACATACATACACAATCACGCCATGTACCCAAAAGGGTGTGGCACAAAGTCTTTTCAACATCCCGAAATCAGTCGCCTCCAAACATTCCTATCCAAACAAGCAACTTTCGCTTCATCCACATTCATAATTCCTCTCATACATGCTCTTTTATTCCTACTACTTGGAAACTTTATTTTGATTTTATGAAATTGAAGTTCAATAAATAGAGTTATTACACTAAATAATATTAATATATTATTGAATGTAATATCTATACAGAACTATCAGATTTGAATTAGTTAGATTTATATAACAGAACATCCATTTGATACTACATTAATTATTACATAATAATTATATGGAATAAATAATAATTAGGTCAACAGTGAACTAAACTTACATTGGAGCATTTGGCTTAGTGATGGGATAATTTAAGTGAAAAATAATCGATCATTCGATTATGAAAATCATTCAGGCTATTTCGAATTAAATTCAAATCATTCGAATCACATTAAAATCATTCGAATCACGAACAAACAGAAAGTGGCAGATTTCCATCAAAATATAAAAAATAGATTAGAAAATTTAAAGACAACCTTAAGACTAATATTATTTTAATTATTCGAAATCAGAACCAGTCAACCTGACCAAGTAGCATATAACCATGGAACTATATAATTACTAAGGAAGCTAGTTGGACAGATAGATGAATTGAAAGTGGTAAGAAAAAAAAGATGCCAACATATATTATAACTTATAAATAATTTATAATTAATTTTAATTTCCTGTGTAACTAAAAAGTAATAATAAAAATATGTGTTTAGTTAAATACAGTAGATACCGCTTAATTGGGCCACCGCTTAATTGGGGCAGCCGCTTAATTGGGGCAGCCGCTTATTTGGGCCAAATCTCAAAGAACAGAAACCAAACCAAGGAACCAACAGTAAATTTACATGTTTAATTGGGACAACATTCCGCTTAATTGGGCCAGTAAATTTAAGATCACTACATATTATGTTACAAATATTCACAAGAAAAAATATTATATACAGATTTTACATTATTTAATAAATATTTTAAATATTAATTTATTTAACGTAACAGAAATTTAAAATATTTTTATTATTATAATTTTCAGATTATTAAAAAATACATTCAAATATTGTATGTAAAACGTTGCAATTTTATTTATTTTTTATTTAATAACAATTACTCTACAAGCCAAGGCCCAATTACACAGTAAAATACAAATATACCAAATATGTATATAAATAAGATATACGAACAAATTGACGTAAGTAAATCACGAGTAATCATAGAAACAAACTGGCAATAACAGATTTCATAAAAGCAGAAAGAGATACACTAAAAATATAATTGCAATCTACAAGACAATTAAATAAATAACACATAGTGTAGACATAGTGTATTAGTTTGGATAGTAGGAAGATAAAAAATATAAGTTTGCCTAGAAGAAAATGAAGGAACATGAAAATTAAGTAAAGAAACTAATTGAGAATCATCAATTACATTGTTTATAAGTTTTAAAAAAAAACATTATAGATATCATAAACCCACGCAAACGCAAATTGTTAAAAGCGATAGCTGAAAGGAGTTGAATATAGGAACAAGTACGAAGAGGATATGATCCAAAAGCTTTGAAGTAAAGAAAATGAGAAAGCGACGTTGTATAGCTTCGATAGAGTCGATGTGAATAACATAGAAATGGTTCCAAATTATGGAGCCATATTCCAGCTTAGATAGTGCGAAATAAAAAGTTGTTATAGCGATGTTAGAAGTAGAAGTACGAGTATTCCGAATTATAAATCTTAAGGTTTTATAAGCAGTTTTAGTATCGCAATCAACATGAACATTGAGTCTTAACTTACAATTAGATTCAAAGAAAATACCAATATATTTCGTCGAGTTAACGCGAGTTAATGAATTGTTAGAAATATAATATAAAGAAGTTATAACGTTCTTCTTTCTGGAAAATGATAATACTTTACATTTGTCAATAATAATGAAAATTTATTAACCGTACACCAAGTATTGATTTTGTCAATATCTTCCTGCAAAGATATGCAGTCATTATCGGAGTCAATGGAACGGAATAGCTTAAGGTCATCAGCGAAAAGTAAACATTTATTCGAGATTACCGTTTTAATGTCGTTGATGAAAAATAGGAAAAGTAAGGCACCAAGATTAGAGCCTTGGGGAACACCAGAGTAAGAAGTAAAAGTATTAGATCTGTGTCCCATATAAGATATAAAAAAAAATCTGTTCTGAAAGTAGGAAAATATTAAATTAGTTAAGGATGAAGAAAAGCCAAAAGAAAGAATTTTGTTTACCATAATTTTATGATAAATAGTATCGAAGGCTTTGTCAAAAACTTTACTAAAGTTTGATAGTAAGGCTATATTGCACAATTTTGGCCTGTTTCCAAATAGTGGACAATGTTTCGGTAGTTAAAATTAAATTAAAAATATGAAAGAGAGCAGTACAAAAGGTATCAGAGCAGCATTTTATGAAAAAGTTAGGAATTAAGTCAGGACCAGAAGATGAATTAGATTTGAGAGAGTTAATAGCATTATAAATGTCGGAGATAAAAGTTTTAGAAAGAACAAAGAGTTATGGTTAAAGCAGTTGGGTTAGGATACTCTTCATTATTAGAATTTTTGTAAACGCTAACAAAAAAAGATGCAAATGCATTAACTTTGTCAGGCGGTGAATTTAGTGGTGTGCCGTTAAACTGCATAGTTGCCGGTATAGCTGAACAGTTCCTTTTAATATTGACAAATTCCCAGAATTTAGCGGGATTAGTAGGTGATGAGTTTTCAGCATCTCGAATGAAATTTAAATAAGAATGTTTTATATCCCGCTTTAGGCTAGCTCTTAGGTTTTTGAAAGATTCAATACACGCTGGATTCTTTGTTTTTTTAAATTGCTTGTGTATTTTGTTTTCACGTTTTAAATCAGCTATTACCTTGTTAAACCATTTGGGGTATTTATATTTTTTTAATAGATCTAAGTGTCTAAGTAACAGTCCATGAAGAAGTATAAAGTAGTGTAAAAGAAATCACACGCTATATTAACGTCATTGAACGAGGCAAGTTGAGACCAATCGAAGGAAGATAAATGATAATAAAGTTTTTTATAGTCGCCTTTACGAAAGTCATAAGAAAGTGTTTCAGTTGATGGAGAAAAATTCTTTTTAGGAAAAGAGTAAGAAGGTAATTTAAATATAATATTTAATGCAAGGACGATGAGGATTCTCAGTAAAAATTGAATCAGGATAATGTGTAACTGTACACTGAAAATTGGTAATAACTAAATCTAGAAGTCTAAATTTATTGTTGTATATATGATTATATGCTACACCTAGAAATATACAGAAAAAATTTTCTGCGAATTCCGGTATATTAAAATCATCGACAATAATTAAACTATGATTAGAATCAGCAACACAAGATAATTTTTCAAATAATTCATATGTTTTTGTATATACATTAAATGGAAAATTCGGCGGAATGTACAAATTAAAGATAAATAACTTAGAATTAATAAAATTTACACAAACACCAATAATATCGAGAGTTTTAGGAATATCAAGATTAGATAGATTAATTTTGCTTGATGTAAATTTACTAGTAACAGCTATTAGTACACCACCTTCTCGTGAAACGTTGCAAGCACAGAAATCGCAATGAGCTCTATAAATAGTATAAAAATTGATGAAAATGATGTTATTAATATCAATAATAATACCAGAGTTTGATATACAATAATATATTTAAATATTCAAAAGAAAGATTACAAGACAAGTCAACACAACAAAATATATATAAAAAAACATTAAACAACAGAACATAGTCTTTTGTTTCCAAGCCACGCCGATATATAACATACACATAAAAGACTAGTCTACACTCTAACAAAATTGTGCACGTCGCCGACGTTATTATCTCCAACATACCCCCTCTCGACGTGCATGTCTTTTATTCCAATACCTTCTAAACATTTATGATGACTCGGTCCACATAAACTTTTTGTTAAAACATCAGCTAACATTTTATTTGTAGGAATATACTTGATGTCGATCATACGCTGTTCGAATATTTCTCTTACATAGTGATGTCTGATGTCAATGTGCTTGGTGCGAGAATGAAAAACAGGATTTTTTGCCAATTTTTGTGCACCTTGACTATCATAGTACAAGATTGTAGGTTGCATTTCATTTTGATTCATAAAACCAATTTGTTGTAACAAATTTCTCAAATAAATAGCTTCTGTTGTTGCTTCCGTCAAAGCCATATATTCCGCTTCAACACTCGATAGTGCAACAGTTTTCTGTTTTCGTGATTCCCAAGTTATAGCTGTGTTAGATAACATGAACACAAAACCAGTTTGCGAGATTCTATCATCAATATAATTTCCCCAATCTGAATCAACATAACCGATGAGATCATCTGATTCGTTTTTGTAAATTAATCCGTATGAGGATGTTCCAGCTAAATAGCGTAAAACTCTTTTTGCACAATTCCAATGTTCTTTTGTCGGATTATTATTAAATCGACTTAGCATGCTTACGCTGTATGATATATCTGCTCTGGTACCAATTGCTAAATACATTAGAGCTCCGATGAGAGATTGATACATTTTTGCATCGATTTTTTCTATTTCATCCCCATTATACTTTGTTAGTTTTATTTTAGGTTCTAAAGGAGTATTTGAAGTATTAGCTTCACTCATTTCAAAACGTTGTAGTATATCATTAATATATTTTTGTTGTGACATAGTTATTACCCCTTTTATTTTATCTCGATGAAATTCAATACCTAAACAATAATTTAACAGACCGAGGTCTTTTATTTTGAAATTTGAGGCAAGATTGTCTCTCAATTTATTGAATAAGCTTGATTCATTTGTTGCAATGATTAAATCATCTACATAAACAATTGAATAATGCGGAGCAGAGCACACTAGATTTTAGCCAAGTTTCTGTAATGGCAATTATATCAAATTCACAATTTTCTAAACAAGTAGTCCATTCAAGTAACTTTGATTTAATAATGCGGACGT
Source organism: Clivina fossor (assembly GCA_963966155.1). Taxonomy (NCBI): domain Eukaryota; kingdom Metazoa; phylum Arthropoda; class Insecta; order Coleoptera; family Carabidae; genus Clivina; species Clivina fossor. Next base: position 15,055,821 of record OZ014551.1, read on the forward strand.
TTTGATAGTAGACACTGACTTGATCTGGAATAGATGAAGACGACAATGCTGCAGTGTTGATGAGTCTGGTAGTTGCTATACTTTACCGAGAATGTAATTTTTAAATTTTTAAAAATTGTCTTGAAAAACGATACATTTATCATTATCAATGATCATGATATATGATATATATGATATATATGATATATATCAATCGGTATATTGACTTTGTTGATTTCATTAAATTTATTACAGTTGATACATTTAATGACTGAGGATTTGCATTCCTTTAAAACATAGTTAACTCCGCATCGAGGAGAGATTGGTGTAGTTTTAGAGCATGAGTTAGATAAGTGATAAAATCCACAGCATTTGCAACATCGTCGCATTTCAATTCCATAAACAGAGCAAAAATCAAGACCAATATAGATCTTATTAGCATCTAATAATTTTGTATAAGTAAGAATATCAGTTTCTACAACAGCATGAAATATATTTTTCTTGTTGCGTAAAGATAATATTTCAATTATTTCGCATACCGACGTGTTTGAAATGCATGAGTTATTTCGTCGAAGATATTTAGCGGTTTTATATAATATTACTGACAGATAGATACAATCGTTCGTTCTAGTTGTACTATATTCATTCCTGTCGCGTTATTAGAATGATATCATTAGATTATGATATTCATTCGAATACCGATCATTCGATTATGCCCATGACTATGAAAAGTTCCATAATCATTATTTTGAAAATACAAATAATAAATTTCTATTTCGATATAAGACCGACTTTTTGACTGACACTATATATGTTCCCATTTAAAATAAGAAATTTGTATACCTTATTTTGAAAAAATTCTTGGTACTTCTTTGCGACTTTAATCGACTTTGTAATTAGTATTAGGGTTATGCAATAATTAAAATTTGTAATCCATCCTTGATTTTCTTTTTTGATTAATCGGAACGTATCTTAAAAATTAATCTTGATCGACAAAAATTGTTCTTAAGAATCGAATAAAATATATCTTAACCGTACAGCTCAATCTACAACGATCAAGGGAAGACGCGGAGACAAATTTTTGCGTACGCACAGCTCAGCATTTCGTCAGTTTTTGCTAGCGCAACCGGCTAGCTTGTGTAAAGTGACTAAGCTTGTGTAAAGTGACTAAACTTGTATGAAACAGCTAAGATTGTATAAAATGGCTAAGCTTGTGTGAAACGGCTAACCTTGTGTGAAGCGACTAAGCTTGAATGAAGCGGCTAAGCTTGTGTGAAGCTGCTAGCTTGTGTAAAACTAGCAACCATTTGAATGTGCATATTCATTATGTTTTAGTTGAAATTCTTGTGTCGTTCAGCATTATATTGATCAACCTATAAATTAAATCAGTCTAATGATCTTATCGATCAAATTATTTCATAGACGCATCACATGAGCAGAACAATAATTGGTGTATTATTAAATTGACCATACGATCGGGGATCGATCAAACTGATCAAACGATCAGATCGATCAAACGAAAAGATTAATTTTTTAAATCAGAACGATCTGATTGATTATTTTTTATCGATTATAATTTTGTTATTTGTAATAAAGTGATTTTATTCGCTAGTCTGTCTTTTCGTCTTTTGTAAGTTAGAAATTATTTTGTTTTTTCTTTGGTCCAATACGACCAATCCATTTTTCTTTATTTTCTTTATCGTTAAGTCCATTTTCTCATTTTTAATAATTTTTCGTTTGTATTTGTTATTTGTTTGTAGAGTAAATCCAAATATTGTGTATACAAATTTGCAAAGTTTTTTAAAACATAGAGATGAACTTATTGCATTAGTAGATACAGAAAATCCAATCGTGGTTTGTACGTCAGAAACACACATTACTGAAGAATTATTGGATATAGAATTGAAAATTCCCGCTTATGTAGTTAGGCGACTAGATTCACTTCGTCGGCATACAGGTAGTGTTCTATTATTTATAAAAATAATTTTAAGTACCTATCGAATAATATCTCAAATTAATTGTCTCATTAATTACTGGATTTTAGCAGTTAAATTTCAATATTTAAATAAGAAATTTCAAATAGTCATACTGTATCGTTCACCAAGCGATAGTACAGCATAATTTCTGTCGTTTTTCGAGAATCGGCTCAAGGAAAATTTCTACATAGGAAAAATCCAAATTACTTTAAGAAATTTCAATATTGATTGGAAAGACATTGATATATTTTAGTCATAAAATTAAAGAATATAATTCAGTTATCTGGTTATAAACAACATGTAAATGAATATAAGTACACGAGTAACAGACACCACCAAACCCTTAATCGATTTAGTTTAAAATTGTGAATTCTGTAGTTAAAAAGACTCCCCGAATTACTGATCGCTATATAATAAATGTTTATTGCAATAAAAAATATTCAAAAGAACATAGATAATTTACAACTACAGCAAAAATTAACAACGAATTATTAGAAATTGATAATTTGTGATTGGAAATATAAAAGTACTGAAACAGTATGTTACACTCAAACGGTGCTAAAGTGTAACGTAGGGAATTTTAGGAACGTTCCCTAGCCAGTCTTTGGTTTGAATAATACTTAAGTAACGTTTATTTAATGGTAATCAATATCGACAAAATACAATCGTATAAGAACTCAACAAATATCATATGTACATAAATAAATAAATACGTTCGTAATGACGTAAAATAGTCAGTAATAATCAGTAATCATTCAGAGCAACGGAAATTTGTTCAAAATAAAACAGTCGCGCATGCGATGTGTTATATCAAATGGTAATAAAGTAAATACATAAATAGTTATATAGATTTTGTTGCGAGAATCGTTAATAAACATAAACAAAGCCCCTACAGAGAAAGTTAGGCCTAAAATTCTGTACAGTGTAATTTGCTAAAAATATCTATATAAGTCTCGCACTTCACATGATAAACAAACACTTGACTAGTGTCAAAATGTTGACAATAACAACAGTGAATAATGTGATCGGTTTCAATAAACCAAAACCAAATAATTTTCCGTATGTCTAAATTTACAATCACAAAATTACGATGTAAGTACAATGTGACATGAATAATTAAATATACTAATACTGTTTACTAATTTGCGAATTAATTGAAATTAATTATAGGTTAACTGCGTGACATAAGGTCGCAGGTACAAATGTAATATTTGTCAAGCAAATTAAATCCACAATAACAAAAATCCAAAGCGCAAGAAACAAGTGAATACAAAAATAACACGATTGCAAATCGCTATCAGCAAAATTTCTACAAAAATCTCACGGATGATTTTAATAGGTAGTACAACTTAACAAAAACAGCTCACTACACAATGTCACAAAAAATTTTATATAAAGTATTTCGATATGCTTAGTTGAAGTAAAATATTGACATTAAGATGCCACTTTCAATTTAATCGAGTCGACTTTCTTTCTTATTTTGAATAGATTACAAGTTTTTTATTTTATTATTGAATTGAGAAGGAAATTATAAAAATTATACATTAATAATATTTTACTTTTGTTTAACAGTTTTTGACTTCACATTCGACCTCACTTGTCTTGCTTTTTTTGGTCTGAGAGAGTTGGGAGTCTTCCACTGGCTTGACGCTTGCTTAGTTTCTGGGTCATAACCGTAACACCAACTCTCATCACCTGTAATGACTTTAGTCAAAAAGTTTGGTCACTTTCAATCTCATTTGTTAAGTTCCGGCTCAAATTCAATCGAATATTTTTTTGATACTATGTGAGACAGCGAGGAACAAATTTAGCGGAAACACATCTCATTTGCAAATCCTCAGTTAAAATCCGCTGGCACGAGCTCCAACTCACGCCTGTCTCTTCTAAAATTTATTCGATCATAAAACGACGATCCTCGTTGAATTTTTGGAAAATTTTTTCAACGTTTTCATCATTTTGATATGTTGAAGGACGTCCAGAACAAGCATGGTCTTCAACACTCATCTTACCACGTTTAAATCGCCCAAACCGCTCAAAAACTTGTGTACGGCTCATAGCATCCTCTTTAAAAGCCTGATGACGCATTTAATAACCTTCCGTTGCCGATTTTTCAAGCAGGAAAAAAATTTCAAACACACTTTTTGTTCTTTTAAATTTGCCATAACGACTTAGCTGGCGAAACAAAGAGAAACACAACACTACGTTCAAACGCTAACCTACAAACTGACGCCATCTGCGCAGCTGTTTCGTGAAGGGCTCTACTAACCCCATCAAGCCGGAGAATTCTCTACTACTTCTACGAATGGCAGCACGCTCTCAGTAAGTTTTTTTTTTGTCCCCCCCCCTTCGTATATTGGTTACCATATTAGTATGCATATAAGAAATATACAGGCCTGTATACTAAAATCAATCATGTTGCTCATAAAAAGATGCGCCAATACTTCTTACTCGTGCAAATAATAAATTCCGAAATTAAACCAAATAGATCATGGTAATTTTTTTCAGAAACTGGTAGCATTTCAATACGCGGTATCTGAAAAATTTAGTTATTATCTATCACCAGAGAAATCAAAAAATTAATTACAGAAAAATGTGTACTTTATTCGCACTACTATAAAACTTAGAATAAATAAGTCAAATACCTCACCATCAAACTTCATTCTAACCTTACACTCTATATATTAACATTTTCAAGGTTAACGCGTTTCAAAATATACCCTGGTAAACTGATAAACCAAACTGACTTTTTTTATACCACTATTAAAACATATTTTTACGACGGAATACACCGTAACTATAAAAATAATTAATCATATCATATTTTATAACAGTAACCGCAATTTAAAATTTAAAAATTATTTTATTATTAAAAAAATATATATTATTTTTAAATAGAAGAAGTGTTGTAATGCATTGTTTCTCATGTAAGATAAATTCTTGCTGGATAACTTTTATGTTATTATTATTATACAGGATGTAACAGAATAACTATTCCTAAATTTCAGAAATGATAGAGTGCACTTAGAGAAACATTTTTTATTAATAAACTAGTGTCCGAAAATTTCTCGGTGTCAAGATACACTAGATATTGTTAAAAACAATTTTAATTATTACAACGTCAAAGAGTAGTTAAGTTAAGGAACATTTTATTAGAAATAATAGTGCATTAAACTTTATAAAAATTGTTCGAAGTTACGACCACCATTTTTGATACACAAGTTGTAACGATGTACATGGTGGGCAAATTTGGACGTTTTCATAGGGGAACTCGGAAACTATAAGAAATATGGAAAAATGGACCGCGCATCCTCGATCGCTTTTTTTGAGAGAGAAACTCAATTTTGAAAACAAAAATTAGCTATCGTTTTTTGTTTTCGAGTTATGCCGAAAAGTTCGCTTTTTCCGTATTTTGATAAATGGCGATATCTCGATGGTTTTTTAAATTAGATGAAAATAATTTTCACATTCTTGAGGCACTTTTTTGAGTAGAATAAAATGGTCTTAACGGATATTATAAATCTCTGTTAATTCTCGGGTTATAACATAAAGTTTTGTTTTTTACAATCGACTGCCGAAAAAAAAAAAAAAAAATTCCGGACACAAGTTTATTAATAAAAAATGTTTCTTTATGTGCCCTCTATCATTTCTGAAAAATTAGGAATAGTTATTCTGTTAAACCCTGTATATATCATAGTATTTTTTGGAATCAAACTATTTTGAAATGTATCTGTTAATAGGGTGTGCCAGATTAAAGTTTTCCTGTTGAATGTTTCAAGAATTTTCTAAATTAATTACTAAAAAAAATGGATATTTTGACTTTTATTTTTAATTTTTTTCTTACTTATTTGCTTTTAATAAAATTTTCTAAATAGATTTTACTGTCGCCTGAAATAATAGGACTCGTATTTACATCTTACTTTTAAATGTGATTTTTACAAAAAGTGCTTTTGACGTTTATTTAAAAAAACTATTAAACGATTTAAAATAGTTTATTGAAAAAAGAAAACTATCCATATATTACAAAAATAGAAACAAAAATTTATTTTGAAATATATCAAATATGAAAAAACTCGAAGTGGCTTACATATGTTTATTTCAATCTTGTTTACTTTTAGATTAGTCTTCATTTGAAGATGGCTGATGAAATTGTAGTAAAATAATGTAATATGTTAAACATGCAGTTAATAACTAAGAAAAAAAAATATAAATATATTTTTAGCATTATAAAATTATTTGTATATATCTATGTAACTTACAGAATATAGGCATTTCAAATTTATATCAAACATATCATATACTGTAAAGGTAATTTTACTATGATACAAATGTAATGCGTATCTTTCTCTCTGAAATAAATTGAATAATTAAATAAATGTTGAATAATATTTTGATTATTGACTAGACAGACTTACATAATAATATATTTTCTTATATAAATGATGTAAACTAGTTGTATGTGTAAAAATATTGCGTCCCTAAAATTAAACATTATGTTATATATTTTACGCTAGTTTCAGAAATTAATTGAATTTTAACAAAGTGATAAATGTAATTAGTTATAACGTATAAAGTACTTAAAATGACAGTTTAATGTTTTCATTTAAAACATGAACAACACATCTCAGATATGCCTTATGATTTTTTTTAATAATTGGAGAAAAATTACGACATTTACCCATAAAAGTGTTATTGTATAACACAAATATTTTAATTCAAAAAGAAATTAATTAAAGCATGTAGCTTTCATTTAGTCTACATTTATAATACCTATCATACATCTTCTCTCATTAAATCCTCTTAATCATATCAGTTCATTTACTCATTGGCTAACCACGTAGACGTGCCACATCATATTTTAAATGTTGTCAGCTTCGAGCAGAAATAGCTTATTTCCATTTTTTTATCACATTGATACATTTATGGAAAAAAGTATCAAAAAGATTTATATTTACATTACAGAACTAGTTCCAGTTTCTATGACTTATGTCAACTTATGCCGGTTTGACTGAAAATATTCTACATATGATCACTAACAATAAGAAACTCAAAAAAGTAAATAAGCTATTTATGCTTTAATCTGATGATATATTCATTTCAGTAAACCATCATCAGACCTTTATCTGGCCAAACTCTTTTAATTGACTTATTTCTACAAAAACACAAAAATCTCATTCTTAAAGCACTCACTTTCCTTTCATGCTTCTACAATCAGCATGTACTACCATACATCAACATAAGCACTAACACTATATTTTTTACAATCACTGGGGCTTCTTTGTATACATTTACATTTATAGCAAATGTACCCAAAGCAATGTCCGGAATATTTTCGCCGACAATTCCTCGCCGCCACAATTATTTGTCGTCACAATTATTCGCGAGTAGTTTGAGTTAAAAGGTTTATTTTCATTTTTTTAAGAGAAAGTTAATACACCTGATAACTTTAGCTACGCTCAATGCTAGATAGGTTGGGTTAAAATGTTAATTTTTATGTTTTAAAAAAATGTAATACATCTTAATAATTTTGGTTGTGCTCACTGAGATAGACTGGATTAAATAGTTAATTTTAGATTTTCCGTGAAGTATGAGTATTTTTGAAGAATTATGGCGGCAAAGAATTTTGGCAGAAAAATTATGGATAAAGAATATTTCTAGAGCCACCTAAAGCACCCAAAAACTTACTACCAACATTTATTCATTTTTAAATATACTACTTCAATACCTACACAAACTTATCTAGCTGTTTTAAAAGTACGCTATATACAGATATATTACAAAAATAAAAATTGAAACAAGATTAGCATCATATGAGTGAACCCATATTTTGACTAATTATATGATTTTTGCGAGTATTAAAAGTATATAAAATTTGAGTAATTTAGAATAAATAATGTATCCTAATTGATTTTTAAAAATTTTAATAATTTTTTTTTTTTGGAAAGTTAGCAACATTGAACTTTAGTAAAATTATATAATTTATGTGGGCACAAAAAGAACTTTTGTGAAAATTTAGTTAATTATGGATAAATAACATAGCCATAATACTTTTTTAAATTTTAGTAATTTTGTTTTCGGAAAGTTGGCGACACTGTATTTTACTAGGATTATATAATTTGTGGGCTCTAGGAGAAACTTTTACATAAATTTGATTAACATCGGTTAAATAGTGTAGCCATAATAATTTTTTTTTAATTTTAGCAATATTTTGTTTGTAATATTGGCAATCCTGCAAAGTAGTAATATTTTTTAGTTTTTGCAGGCACTAGGAGAAACTTTTGTTAAAATTTAGTTAATCACGAATAACTAATGTTTTCTAGGAAAATTGGCAACACTGTATTTTAGAAATATATGTCGGTACTAGGGGAATCTTTTGTGGAAATTTTATTAAAATCGGCCAAAATAACGTGGCCATACTATATTTTTTTAAATTTTAGTAATTTTTTTCACGGAAAGTTTGCAACATTGGAAAGTAAATCCACATGCCCATCTTGGGCACACACCGAAATTACTCTGAAAATTTGGTGCAAATCGAATGAAAGGTCTAGGAGGTTTTGCGGTCACAAAATTTGGACAACCCAGCGAGCGAGAGAACGACGCATATCCATACACCCTCATAAGCTAATTTCAGATTAGTTATCTAGAGGCTATATAAAAGATTAGATAATGATCTACTGTGGCGAAATTTAAATAAAAATAATATTATAAAAATAATTTTATAAAAAATCCCAAAACCACACTTAAATTAAAATAAAGCTAAATACGTATTTCGGAAGCTATAAGCTTCCATCTTCAGTAGCAAATAAAATCTACAAAAATCTTACCTGTGATACAAAGTACATAATCACTTAAGCACTTGTCGAATATCACTGGCGAGTCGAAAAAAAAATAAAAATAAAATATTAAATAAGTAAAACTATGGGAGGGAGGTGGGGTTGGTTAAAAGTCAGTGGTCAATTTTGATTGGGTAGTATGTCAAAAAGAATAGATCGTGGAATTGGTCCGTCATCTGCGTTTATAAGATTGCCTTTATTTTTGAAAATATAAAGACTCTAAAATATCTAATTGATTAAAATTCGTAACTTGTTTTATTAATTTTAAATTTTTGATATCTAAACCGTGGCAAGTATCATAAATATGTTGGGCTACACTAGATTTGCTAATTCTATTGTTTTTGAAGTGGGCTATATGTTCTTTAAATCTGGTAATAATGGATCTTTTTGTTTGACCAATATATTTCAAACCGCATTGACATTGAATTTCGTAAATGACTGCTTTATTATAAACATCTACTTTATCTTTCGGATTGCCTAACAAGTTACTAATGGTATTTGGAGAAGTATAGCAAATTTTTATATTCGTACTATTTAATTTAGGTTGAAGTTTTTTGGACAACGATTTATTGAAAGGAATTTTAACGTAATATTTTTTAGTGTCAATGTCTGGTGGACTTAAAGTAGTTTTTGTTTTCAATTTTAATTTAAATTTACGTTTTCGAATTAAGTTGATAATAATTTCTTCTGAAAATCCATTATTTTGAGCTATTTCTTTAATTAGATTTAATTCTTTTTGGTATCTAGATCTTGTAAGTGGAACTGTAAGTAGTCTGTTTACTAGAAAATTGAATGAAGCTAACTTATGTTGTAGGCAATGATTAGAATCAAATGAAATATATTTGTTAGTATTTGTTGGTTTTCTGTAAATGTCAAACTCTAATAAATTATTGTTTCTGATAACCAAAATATCTAAAAATGGGATTGAGTTATTTTCTTCTATTTCATACGTAAATTTAATTGTAGGGTATTTAGAATTTAATTTTTGAACAAAGTTATCTAAATTATCTTTTGAAGTATCAAATATGGCAAAAATATCGTCAACATACCGGAGCCAAATTCTAGGAAAGTAGGGTAGTTCTGCTTTTAAGTCTGTTTCGAATTTATTCATAAATAAATCAGCTATGAAAGGTGAAAGACTGTTTCCCATACTTGTCCCCTGAACTTGTTTAAAGAATTTATTGTTGATTTGAAAAAAGTTTTGATTCATACATAAATTAGCTAGTTTAATATATTCTGAAATTTTGTCTGAATTAAAGTTATTCAATGTCAGGAGATTTTGCAAAAAGTTATTAATTGTAATATCAACTGGTACGCTGGGAAATAATGAAGAAACGTCAAAAGATACCAAAATTTCGTTTTCTTTTAATTTTAAATTTTTAATTTTGTCAATAAACTCAATGAATTTTTAACTGCAAAAGAATTTTGTTTAATTTCTAAATTATTAAACTCATTTGCAAGCCAAACTGATAATTTAGATGTTGGGCAATTTATACCTGATACAATGGGACGCATTAAGTTACCTGGTTTATGAATTTTTGGCAAACAGTACATTCTCGGTACGATGGGATTGCTAACATTTAATTTCCACTTTAACTTAGGGTCCAAAACACTATTGCAATTTTTAATTGTTGATTTTGTGTTATTGATCATGCTGGGT